>PYXC01002464.1:282500-495000 GCA_015244755.2 Tenualosa ilisha | reverse complement strand
GCGCTGAGGCAGCCCTCCCACACAAAAGCGAGGGGTCACAAAGCCCAACCCACAGGGGCAGCCAAAGGTCTCCATTGACCCGCACCCCAGACACAATAACAAAGCCTGTCTGTGACTCCAACTCCAAAACAAGACCCCTAGCCCTCCTCACCATCCACCCCTCGAACTTCCCTTCCTCCACTGACCCCTCCACCCCACTCCCCCCCCCAACCCCCATCTCCTCTCGCCCTCCTTCGTCCCGCCAATACACCCCCCCCCCCCACCCACTACCCCCACATCTGTCCTTACAATGACCGCCAACCCCTCCCTCTACCCCCAACTGGCTGTCTCTCTCCGCTTCAATGAGCCCCTTATGCCACCAGCAATGATCGCCATGCCAGCAGGGTACAGCTGGCACCAGGCGGAAAGCTTGGGTTTGGGGGGGGGGGGGGGGAGGGGGCAGCACGTGAGTTTACAGGGTGGGAGGGGGTACTGTGTGTGTGTATTGAGGGAGAGGGCAGGCATGGAAAAATCCCGTGATCCATAGACCAATACAACACCTTTTCATTACCGATGGAAGAATAACACAAGACTGAAATTAATCTAGGGCACATGCCCATGTCTGGATGTGTGTGTGTGTGTGTGTGTGTGTGTGAGAGAGTGAGAGTGAGGGAGGTGGTGCTTGGTACGTTTGTTACCCAAGCTTTATGCTGATTTAACACATCGCTGAGCTCCCATGAGGAACTGGACAGCTTTCGTTTCCTTGGCGAGCGTGATAAACGTGGCGACTGCTGGGGAGATGGGAACAGGGGCAAGCCGTCCTGTGATGGGGTTGCGCAATGCTGTACAGATACAATAACAGAGTACTAACTGCTGGCCCTGAAGTGAACTCTCAGGGTGTAGCTGATAAATCCATTTGCTTGCTTTGAAAGTGTTTGTGAATACATTTACATTTACATTTACATTCATGCATTTAGCAGACGCTTTTATCCAAAGTGACTTACAAAAGAGGATAACATTCAAGCTGCAACACAATGAAAGAAACTAACAAAGAGTGCATATTGCTAACATAAAAACTGCCCTATTTTAAGTAGAAAGTGCAATAGTGTAATAAAAAGTGCAGTATAAAAGAGAAATTAAGTATAAGATGTTAAGTGCATTCTCAAAATTTAGGCCAGGAGATATTCTTGGAAGAGCTGGGTCTTCAAGAGTTTCTTGAAGGTGGAGAAGGTATCAGTTGATCTGGTAGCACTTGGAAGGTCATTCCACCAGCGTGGAACCTAACATGAGAAGAGTCTGGATTGACCTGCGCAAGGTGTTGGCCGTACTAGATAATGTTCCTTAGAGGAGCGAAGTGGTCGGCAAGTGACATAGGGCTTCAGGAGAGTATTCAGGTAGATGGGAGCAGAGCCATCAATCACCTTGTAGCCCACCATTAGTGCCTTGAATTGGATGCGAGCAGCCAAGGGTAGCCAGTGGAGTTCAATGAACAGAGGTGTGACGTGTGACATGCAGCTGCATTCTGGATCATCTGTAGTGGTCTCACAGCACAGGCTGGAAGGCCTGATAGGAGGGCCTGATTGCAGTAGCCAAGACGAGAGATAACCAGAGTCTGTATCATCTGAATAGCAGTGATAGGAGAAGCCATGGTAGTGGATGATCGAGCCCAGCGAGGTGATGTACAAGGCGAAGAGAAGGGGCCCCAGCATAGATACTTGGGGTACTCCTGTGGTGAGTTGGTGAAGTGCCGATGTCTGTCCCAGCCATGAGGCGCTGAAGGACTGTCCAATAAGATAGGATTTGAATCAGGAATGCACTGTGCCATCAATACCCATATTGGTCAGCTTGTCCAGTAGGATGCGATGGTTGACCATGTCAAATACTGCTGATAGGTCCAGCAGGATGAGTACGGAGGATTGACCTGCCACTCTGGCCTCTTTTAATGCTTCCGTCACAGACAGAAGCGCCGCTTCAGTGGAGTGGCCAGTTCTGAAACCGGATTGGTTGGAGTCGAGGAGGTTGTTCTGAGTGAGAAATCCTGTGACCTGTTTAAAGACAGCTCGTTCAATGGTTTTGGAAAGGAAGGGAAGAAGAGAGACAGGCTGGTAGTTCTCCACTTGAGTGGGAGCAAGGGATGTTACCTGGGCTTGTTTGAAGGTGGTGGGAAATGTACCCCTAGTTAATGAAGCATAGACCACATGTGTGGCTGCTGTCACAATGGTGGGGGTTATGGCCTGAAGAAGGGTTGTTGGGATAGGGTCCAGAAGACAGGAGGTAGGCCGGCTGTCTGTGAGAAGCTTAGACACCTTGGCCTTGGAGAGAAGAGTGAAAGAAGAAAAGGAAGCAGTTGGTTTAGAGAGGCTTGCAGGAGGAACCTCTGTAGTTTACAGTTTCTCTCTCTCTCTCTTGCTCTCTGTGTGTGTGTGTGTGTGTGTGTGTGTGTGTGTGTGTGTGTGTGTGTGTGCATTTCAGCATAAACCTGAGAGAAAGATTTTGACATTGTCCTAGTACTGTGTATTTGGGAATAATATGAAATATGCATGGTTGGATTGTTGTTTATACGAATTTCTTTCCCACCCTTCTGCATTCTCTCTCTACCTCCACTTCTCTCCTCTGTCTCTCTTTCCCATTCTCTCTGTAGCTATCTATTTTCCTTATTCTCTCTCCTTCCCATTCTCTCTCTCCAGATGTCCTTGATCCATACGATGATAAGGCGTTCCATATGGTGGTAAGTCAAGTCTCTATCTCTCCCCCCTTTCTATCTTTCTCTCTCTCTCTCTCTCTCTCTTTCTTTGTGTTCATCTCCTTTCCGGGATGTCCAGCCCACCACAGAGGGAAGTGGCCCAAACAACAGTGTCTCTGTCAGACTCTATCGGCCCCCCTACATCAGCAAAACAACATGGCTGCCACCACCTCCGCCGCTGCTCTTGGCCGCACCACGAGGCCAGTTTTCCCACCCATGCAAATCCGGGCCCCCGTCATGCGGGTGCATTCAACAGCGCCGTACGGTTGGGAACGCCGACTGGGTGTTTGCATATCCCGGAGGCTGTGTGTTTGGAAAACATCGGACGGAGGGGAAAGATGGAACAGGGGAGGTAAGGTGGGGATACGAGAACTAAAGGGAAAACAATCTGATTTCTTTTCATCCCGGAACACAAACTTTCCGCCGCCCCTTTCAGCAAATGAACCATGAATTCCTTCACGGCTCCAGCTTCACCATTCTCCGACTATCTGAATCTTTCCGAGTGATAACGAATGCAACTGAGCACGCTCCAGCTAGTGCCAAGAATCCATTGTTAATGAGCTTTACTGTGCGATGTCTATATCAAGCATCACACAACAATTACACATGCTTTTTCCTTCATTCTGCCGAATGCTGTGCCTGGATGTATGGAGTGTCTTTTGTGTGTGTGTGTGTGTGTGAGAGAGAGAGAGCTGGTGAGTGTGTTGTGTGTGTATGCACATGATTGTATCTCCACACATCCAAATGAGTCATGTCCTGCCTGTGTTGGGAGATATAGCAAAAGACTCCCGTAATGCATGCACACACGCACACACACACACACACATACACACACACACACCACACACACCTCTACAAAAGGCCCACACAGATATACACATACCATAGACACACTGTTTGTGTAGACCCATTCATCTGTATACCCTTTAGTAATCTGTTAAGCACTGTTTAGCATTGGGTTTCAAAATCATTCCTCTCAAGCCACTGGCTCCAGGACGTTACAGTACTGTCTGTCCACATGCAGGGCAGGTCACTGGGTTCGAACCTCTTTTAGAAAAGACACAAGGACTGTCTCTAATATGACCAAACCCACTGATACACAGAGAGGAAAGAATAAAGGGGGGGAGAGAGAGAATGAGAGAGAGAGAATGTTGCACATCATAATTACAGACTGTATTTATCATGGGGAGTTTGGGTCTTTTATTTTGAAAAAAGAAGGGCACAAAAATGTGAGCTCGAGGGAGGATACATTAGCCCTAATGACACGCCACTGTGATGAGGCAGGGAGCTTAAGTGGGCCAATAAGCACTCATCCACTCATTACACACACACACACACACAAAGGCACACACACACACACAAAGGCACATACACACATACGCACACACACACACACGCAAATGCACATACACACTCACACAAATACACACAAAGGCACATACACACACACACACACACACACAAATACACACACACACACACACACACAAAGACACATACACACACACACACACACAAAAGCACCCATAAAGTACCTGCCTATGCCTATAGGACAAACATGCTAGCCCGCAAATGCCCACTTATCACGCTCTGTCATCTACAATCTCTCTCTTCTTCTCTCTCTCCCTCCCTCTCTCTCTCCCATCTCTGTTCATCAGTAACAGTCATCTGGAGGAACCAGCTGCTTGGCTTCCAGCCTCTTTAGTCAATGCCCCCAGCCACAACGGCATTCTTTTACTCTTGTCCCGAGAGGTCCCTTTGCCTGAGGAGCCCATAAATACCTCACAGAGCAAACAGTGGGAAGCATACGCACACACAGACGCATGCTAGCACACACACACACATATGCACACACACGCACGTACACATAGACACATGTGTACACACACACACACACACACGTACGCACACACATATACATGCATACATGTGCGCACACACGCATGCACACACCCACACGCACGCACATACACATACACACACACACACACACACACACACACAGAGCGAGATACACACATGCGGAAACAGAGTATGGAACACATATGCATTCACAAACCAAAAGCATGCACACACACACGCACACACACACACAGTACAAAAACAATGGAACACAAATGTACTTATCTCAAATGCACTCCCATTTCTCTTTCATTCTTTCTTGGGGTTAGATCTCTCTATCTATCTCTCTTTCCTTTTATGACGTTGTTTCCATTCCCACACCTCAGTGTCTTCCACCCTCCTGATGATGTGGAATGGCAGGGCTGTAATTACGTTCAGTCTCTGGGTCAGCTTTTGCCTCCCGCCAGCAGACAGAGTAACATCAGTGTGTTGCACGGGTCAGCTGTTCCCTGATCAGTATCCTGTCACTTGTGAGCAGAGGACGGAGAGAGAAAAGTGAAGGGAGAGCTGTGTGCGCCTCAGATAGGTCAACTGTGCCCAAATCAGAATTGTCAGAAAGAAACAGTGAGACAGACAAAAAAGGGCACAAAAATGTGAGAGAGGGATGGAGGGAGGGAGAGAGGAAAAATTGAGTATGGGAGATGAGAATGTGCTTAGCACAGACCCAGCTCCAAATTTTGTGGGCACATGGTCAGGCACAGGAGAAACACAGAGCCCTTCTTTCAAGACACTGAGAGTGACGTGCCCCGCTACGTGACCTTTGACCCCTTCCAAAGTCCTGGCGTATAAAGGAATGGCCTCATGCTGGAGAGACGGAACAGCGGCATTTTAATATTTGTAGGTTGTTGCCATGGTTCTAGAGAATCATTAATAGCTGTGTCCTCAACCAACCACACACACAGAAATTTTAATGTGAAAAATGCTTTCTATTAAAAAGACAGAGAAAAGAAAGAGAGGTTAAGTATTAATAGGTAGTCAGGAGAGTATTCAGGATTATTTTTTTTAAATTCTGATTGCCTGGATATGAGTTATAGCTGTAGTTTTACAGTGGCCTTCTCACTCACACTATTGGAATGCTTTGAAACATGGAAGTTTTACACACATGTGTGACAGTGTAAGTATAATTGTGTGGCTACGTGCACGTGTGTGTGCGTGTCTGTGCATTTATGTGTGTGTATGGGCCTGTGTGTGTACTGAGAGAGAGAAAGAGAGAGAGAGAGGAAGAGTGAAAAAAGAAACAGAAAACAGAAAAAGTGAGACAGGAAAAAAGCGACTTTGAAAAAGATGACAGCAAACAGGGAAATGACTCAAGATCAAAGGACAGCTGTGACTTTATATGATGATAAACGTTAAAGATTAAACTTTATTTCACGATAAAGGGTGAAATTTCTTCACTTTGCACAAGGGCAGTAAGGTCTTATTGTGGCAACGCTCAGATGGGGAAGTAGGACAACTGTGGTGAAATATGATTGCAAATCAATCACACCAGTCTGTGATTAAAATCCAGTAAGCTTTACCAGACTACTGTGACTCTGTGTTACCAGTGTGTATTTAGAATACCTTGCCCCGTTCATTCATTCATAGTGTATAGGCACTGTAAAGGCTGGTGCACACAAAGTGTGGAGTCTTGCAAGAAATAGCGCAGGTGATAAAATACATGTGTTTATACAAGCCCTTCCACACCAAGGATGAAATTCTTACATGCATTTTTTTCCATTCAAAATTTGCATCCTGCCTGTACAACAAACATTCACTTAGCAATAGAATTCAGACATAGATTATGTTTAACAATAGATATATTTGATGGAGTCCCTGCTCTTTTTGTTTACTTTTCAACTGGAAGTTTGAACAAGGAGGCTGTGCTTGAATGAAGGGGGGTGACATCATGTGGTTGCTAAGTTACTGACATAATGAGGGATGGGATGGAGGAGCTCAGGTGGTGTGGTGGAGAAAAGCACCTCAATACCAGATACAGCCAGGTGTACAACACAGACACACACACACAAACACAGACACACACACACAGACACACACACACACACACACACACAGACACAGACACACAGACACACACCACACACACACACACACACTCACACTTACACATGCACACACACACACACACACACACACACACACACAAACACAGACACATTGTGTGTCATTGTATCTCACTGAATATATTTGGGTAGTCTGTGGTATGGTGGTGATGGTGTGTTCTGTATCAGCTACTGTGCTGTCAGTAGGCTAACAAACACACACACAGGCGGCAGTGTGAAATATCCACCAGTCCACCTTTTAAAAAAGCCTCTCAGAGTAATGAAATAAGAAGCATAAACCTGCAAGCCAGGTGTAAGGATGTTTCCAAGGGTCCTGTACTGACTGTGGAACCTCATAGAACATAATGATCCACATTATTAATCCCATGGAGCCTAAAATCCTATCCTTTCATAGGCCCCAGCATTTTTAGGAGCACCCCTGCTGAAGACTATTTAAAAGAGAAAGGCTAACAGGCAATAAATAGCATATAAATGGATATATATATAGTGAATAATCATGGGTCTATGGAGGCTCTCTTGCTTTTGGCTGCAAACCGTGCCAACAGCTCAACTTTCCATTAGCACAATGCCTACTGTATGCTTCCATTAACTACATTTAAGCTTCATTCGGCTATAGCTATCTCATAACAATGTTACAGCCCAGTCTGGTCTTATATCATTGGCATTTCCTCTCAGTGTGTGCTTGTGCTCTCTCTCTCTCTCTCTCTCTCTCTCTCTCTCTCTTTTTCTCTGCATTTCTCTCTCTCTGCTTCAGGTGGCTGAGATGCCGTAGATTCCTTCCTTATTGACAACATATACAAGGTATCTTCTTTTTTATTCTGAAGTGTTTCTCCTGTGTTCCCATGGCATTGACCTTTTGCCCTCACAATCCAGACACTAATTTGTTACACACTTCTTTCATCTTCCACCATATTGTTTCTCCTTCTGTTTTTATGTTTATATCTGTAGCATGATTCTGCCATGTTGCTATGGGCAGAATAAACCTTCAACACACCACCACGTGCATGAAACACCATCACCACCATATACCCACCAAACATACATTTTAATCACGAAAGACAGAAAAGAAGACATGCGTTGGGAAGAGCTTCTTGTTCTATGGTATCTGTGTGATGCGTCAACGTGGGCACACAGCTTTTGAAGTAATTACGTATCAACACACCAAAACCAAACCACACAAATGGTACTTCCTCGTTTTCTGCTGAATCCTCAAAAGTGGTTCTTCTCAATCCCTCAAAACAAAAACAAAAGACTATGTTCAGATGGCAGCAGTTACCTCAATCACCCAAGTGGGTTCTTTTCATTCAGGGTCATAAAAGTGTAATTAAGTTGTAAATGTTGAGACAACAAATCAAGGCAAAAAGGTGCCCCAAAAAACAAAGGCATAGTTTGTTTGGTTCGTCTGTGGTTTGTCATGGGAAAGAATTGGAAATCGATTATCTAAACGTGGGCAGCCCGGATGAAGTTGATCCCTCAGTAGGAGAACAGGACAAGCGCCATTCTACTCAGATGAACCCAGGGCATGAAGACACACATGAAGGCATGCCTACCTACAAACACACACACACACACACACACACACACACACACACACACTTCTGTACGCAGACAAATGCACACACACACATACACACACAAACACACACACACTTCTGTACGCAGGCAAATGTACACACACACACACACACACACACACGTACATCAAATGTATAACAAATAATCTAGAGTACACACTCTCTAGGCAAAAGTGTGGGGATTATTGAATACAGAAACACACAAAAACACACTCATCCTCACACTCTTACACACACACACACGGATGACTGGCATTCGATTAAAAGGATAACGAGAATTTCTGTGGCCATTTATTTATGGTGTCCCAGGCGTGTCACCTTACCCCATACACTCCCATACCTTTCTCTGTTTTTTTTTCACTCTCATTTTCTCTGTCTCTCTCTGTGTGCCTCATACCTTTCTCTTCTTTCTCTCTCATTCATTTCTTCCCTCCCTCTCTCTCTCTCTCTCCCTCTTTCTCTCTCCCTGGCAGAGTCCACTCAGTAAATGGCCCTGTTTATGCAGTGCCCTGCTGTCCCTAGTGCTCGTGCTATTAATCTGTCAGATAGGGGGAGGCCATTTAGACAGATAGCCCACCGCACACACACACACACATACACACACACACACACACACACACACACACACACACAACGTGTAGACAGAGAGAGAGAGAGAGAGAGAGAGCACACACACGTAAACACACACTAACCTATATGACTTGCTCCCCGATAGACCCTGATTGCCATAGGTCTCCACCTGGCACAGCTGTCAGTGAAATAGAGAAACGCTCAGTGCATGTGGGGACCTCTGTAGATGATAGCATTCCTATGAACAGCTAAACAAAGACCTAATGGTGGCAGAGAATACAGAGGGCAGGAACACGGAAAGAACCACAAGATCTCATCTTGGTACCTGACAATATGTCACACAGTATTGTTATTTGTGCATTCAGTTCAGATAGTTCAGGTGCGATGTGTGGATCAGATTGGATGTGGTGTTATTATGGAGGGTCTGCGGTAGAATGTTACAATCTGGTGTCAGTCTGCTGGAGAGCAGAATGATAAGGCTGACTTTCGGTCAGTTGTTCAGTCCAATATTTAACCAGCAACTGGGTTGACTGCCTGGCATAGCAGTTACATGTGAGGCGGATGAGAAGAGAGGCGACTGGGTTGCTTATATCCAGAGGAAAGGCCAGTGCTACTGCCCACAAGGAAAACACAGTGTGAACGCCACTGAGTGATGAGAGTGATGAGAGGCTAATCAGAAGTGATGGAAATCACCGTGCCTTTTGTGTGTTATCAAACTCAAGCTGCTCCTGCGGTGAATCCAAAAGCCTACAGGCCTACATGCTCACACAATGACAACAGGCTAATCAGAGGAAAACTTGAAAGTTATGTGGGGGATGAGAACACCAACAGCTATCATCTTCAAAAACTAAACGATTATTTTACATGTGTGTGCCGAAGAAGTGTAGACTTTGGCTCTAAAATGGCAAAATCTGGTTACACTTAATAATAATAACTTTCATTAAAATGTAATTAACAAATCATTATTAGCTATGAACAAATCATTCTAATGATTTGTTAACATGTACTAATGCTGTACAACTCACTATTTTTGATGAAGGGATATGCTGTAAGGAGCCCTGAAAAGAGAGTACAAATCATTTGTAAATATACTATAAACAATCACATTAGGAAACACATGAGCTGCCTTTCATAAGCATTTGTATAGTTTGGAATTGTGAGTAAGTAATGATTTGTATGCAATAGTGTTTAGGTAATGACTTATTAATGAAAGTTATTACACAGCTCTTTACAATGATGAATAATTCTCCATTCACTTCAGTGGGACTTCCCAACATTCTACGGTCTGATATTTCTTGACCAGACTGTTGCTAAGTACAACAGACCGCTGTTAGGGAAAAGTGAAACAGAACGTTGCCATAACCAATCAGCTGATCTGTAAGTTAACAAACTACCTTATCCCTTACTTATTACAAAGTGTAACCCCAAATCCTTCTATTCCTATTCTGAATTTATTACCTTTTGATGAATGTAGATACAAATGTGAACAATGAGGCACACTGTTAACTGTTTGTGTGCGGAAGTAAATCTCTGTGTATACTTCTACAACCATTTACGATACTTTAAACTCTTTAACTCCACTCTTACAGTATGTACAGCACGTCAGTGGTTGAATTTGAGCAAATCTGAGTTTGACTAGCCTGGTCTTGTTTATATAGTGTTAATAGGTTTGATTGTGCAGTTTCTTTTATTCTGTTGTTGACAAACAAGAGGGGGTCAAAAAAACAGAAGCAAGCCCACTGCACCAACACTCTCGCTTTTCCATCACAGCATGATGCGCGCGAGACGGGGGGAATCTCATTTGCACCTCAACGCTGTGGCAACCGTGGTGCAATCTCGCAAGCGACACTTATCCCTCCATCTCGAGGATAAGTCCCCTCTCTCTCTCTCTTTCTCTCTTCCTCTCGCTTTCTCTCGTCTGTCTGTTGGAGCTTGTTGCACCACCCTCCAATCAGTCAGTGCTCCACTCAATATTTATGAAGTCACAATCATGGGCATCTCATTGCTTCCATCTCCCTCTGACTGCGGTCCTGTTTCCAAAAGTGTGTGTGAAACTGGAAATGTAGATCCCAGTGGCTGCCGATCACTTTAAACTTTAACCTTCACACAAGGACACAAGAGAGAGAGGGCAGAGAGAGGAAGAAGGAGGGAGGGAGGGAGGGAGAGAGCGATAGAGGGAGAGGGAGAGAGAAAAAGATGGTGAGGCAAAGAGAGAAAAGGGCAGAAAGATGGGATGGAGAGGGAGAATAACAGAGCGAGAAGGAGTAAGATAGGGCAGACAGTGGAGTGAGACAGAAAGATGAGAGCGAGAGAGCATTCGGGAAAAAAAGGAACAAGAGAACCAGAGAAAAAAAGACAGATACAGAGATAAAGAAGGAAGAAAGAAAGTATTCAGAAAGAGTTGAAAGAGTATTCAGGGGCTTACATACATTTGCATACATGGATCCCCTTATCATCCTGTGGAGTGGAAATGAGCTTAGATGGCACTGCTGAGCAGAGGGGAGAGCGCTCCCATAATGGCTACCTGTGTGCATCCATCGGGACTGTCACTTTGACTCTTCTGTGGGAAGGAGATATTGACCTGTGGGGATGGAGTGGGGTTGGGGGTTGGGGGTTGGGGTGTAGCTGCATGGTGGTTTCATGATAAGTGCGTAGAGAGGGAGAGGGCCGCAGACCCATTAGTCATGGTGATTTATTTACAGCAAGACTGCAGATGTATACACGCACACAGGCACACGCACGGGCACGTGCGCACACTCACACACATGCACCCAGACAAAGAGCCGAAAGGGTATAGATCTCTGGCCTTCTCCTTTCACTCTTACTCTCCTACTTTCAGTTCATGCCATGATTCTTCTTTTTTTCTCTTCCATTCTTCCTCTTTCTTTCCCTCTCTGTCTCCTATTCTCTCTCTCTTAAAAACACACTCTTCCTCTCTCTGCCCGCCTCTCATTTCTCTTTCTTTCTTTAGATGAAGGATGGTGTCAGGGATCCATTTCAGTCAGGAGGGAAATGTGATCTGTGTATTGTGCTGAAGCCCCTCCTCTCCTCTGCTCTGTCCTTCCTTCCTGTCCTGTCGCGAGTGAGAATTTTACCTCATGCAGTCTGAGGGACGTCACGTCAGCACCAGCGGACAGGACACTGCACCGCAATCAAATACAAGTCACACCTCAGAGAGAGAGAGAGAGAGAGAGAAGAGTGAAAGAACAGGAGATAGAGAGAGAAACAGAGAGAGAGAGAGAGAAGAGGGACAGAAGGGCAGTTTCTTTGCATTCTTTATCCATTATATGACTGCTATGGTAATACAAAGGGCTTAGCTGTCATGCTAATAGGCTACTTCAAATGAAAAAAAACATTCTTGTGATTCTTGTGATTCTTGTGATTCAGCCATTCTTGGCTGCCATAATTTAAAGCCCTGAGGGAGAGAGCAAGAGTGATGGATAGAAAGAGAGAAAGATGTAAAAAGAGCAAGGGATGAAAGGGAAGAAAGAGAAGGAGAGAGAGAGAAAAAAAAAACAATGAAAGTGAGTGAGAGAGCAATGTCTGCTAGCTGTTTGCTTCCAGGACAGTAGCCATGTTTACATAGACATAGTTTTCTGTCATTCCGATTAAATCTATTCTAGATTTAAAAAAGATCTACCCTCTGTTTACATGTAGTAACATTCTAATCCGATCAGACATTACGTGGTCATGTGACGTGTGCGCGCATTCAGTATGTTTAGCGTGTAGTTTAAAATAAACTCAAAAATGGCAATCAAGAAGTGCCTGCAGTTATGAGGCACCATCAGACTGGCGATTTTTGATGATAGGTGAGCAAGACAAACTGCTGTCAGTTATCTCAGAAAACTTTGGAAACTGGTAAAGGGATATGCCACTGTTTTGCCCAATTTACTCATTTTCCACCTCCCTTAGAGTTAAACAATTGAGTTTTACCTTTCTTCAGTTCATTCCAGCCATTGTTTCAGTTTGACGGTGGTGTTTTTAGCTTATGTAATGGAACTGTACTCTTGTTCTAGCATAATAATCAAGGAACAGTGGTTTGACTCACTGAGCTATGCTTGGACTACTTGATCTATGCCTTGAACTACTTGCTCTGCTTGATTATTAGTAATAGTTTCATGTCATATCGGTTTAGAAAATCGTCACATTTCATTTTCCATCATCTTGTAACTACAGAAGAGTCGAGTTTTAAACTCAAGTTTTAAACATAGTTAATAGAGCTTTTTTTTCAACGAAATACAGGTTTGTGTTACAAGATGAGAAATGAGCATGTGCGAAAAATATTCAATCCGATCAAATGTTTACATGACTGTTCAGTCGGACTAGGAATAGAATAAACCACCCCTTTCGATCCGATTAAAATTTCAATCGGATCAGAAATTCTATTCCAATCAAGATGTTTACATGGTTCATTATCATTCTGATTGAACTGTTTTGCCATTTCTAATCAGATTAAAAGTGTCCATAACTAGTGAAGATCACAAAAAAAGCTGATTGATCATTAGCATTTAATGAATAAATACATCAAATAAATAAATCAGAGAACTATTCCACACTGTGTCCCTTCGGTCTGAGCAGCCAAAATAATGTTATTTCAGTGTTATATAATAATGTTATTTCAAAGCTATTTTATTGTTATAAAATTGCTGTTCCTGTTTGCTGGGGCTCAGAGGGGGGTCACCCAACCTTGCAACAGAGCGTGTCCATTTGGAACACGTTGCCATGGTCACAGCCGATTTCACTTCTTCAATGACATCACACAAACACACACACACACACATCCATACATACACATGTACATAACCACACACATGCCTCTTTCTGTTTCTGTTGTTGCTCCAGGACTGTTTTTTGTTGTTGTAGTTGTTGTTACTTAACGGTAAGAGATCGAAACATCAGTGATTGCCTATAAAAAGCCAACGTCCATTGCCAGTGCCGATTTCAGTACAGAACAACGGATGATTCATGCTGGTAATCGAATCTCTGTGGCCAGAAAAGAAGTGAAAGTAAGCGCCAGGTATTGTCCCGCATCTATTCTGTGAAATGAAAACAGAAGGAGGGGTTTTTGGAGTGGAAGGAAAGAGAGAGGGGTTTTTTTTTACCCAGTGCACTTCACTGAAGCAGATGAAGTGAAGGGGGGAAGTATTGCGGAGCTGCCGAAGCTTCGATTGGCCTCAACAGGCGACTTAGACAAAAGAGAGATTGACTTGAAAGCTCTCTCACCTGAGAGCCCCCGAGCATTGCTGCCACCGTTGTGATGGAGAACTGATGCCAAAGGAAATGCAGCACACACACAGGAGTGGCATTTACTCACAGTAAACTCACAGAGAAAGAATGAGCCTGTGTGTGTGTGTGTGTGTGTGTGTGTGTGTGTGTGTGTGTGTGTGTGTGTGATGGGTTAGGTGAGAAAAAGAGTCACACATATAGAGTTATAAAAGAGCAAGAGATAAGATGACTAAAATGAGAAGGAGAGAAAGAGAGATTGAAAAAGGTGGAGATGAAAAGAGAGATTTGTAGATTTAATGTGTCAAACTAGCCAGTGGCTGAATCATAAGCACTAAGCCATGAAACCTCAAAGATTTAACTGGTGTGAGTTGGCTCTTCTGAGGGCTTAGGGGTCAGGGTCAGGATGGACATTGGGACTGATACAGTGTCTCCATGTGTTCATGGTAGGTGAAATCAGTGAAGATGAGGCCTGCGTGTCGCCCCATAGTGAGGGGCATCAGCTGCACACTCGGCTGGCGAACGCAGACCACACGTGACCACACCACATCAGAGCCTTGGTCAGGAATGTGTGTGTGTGTGTGTGTGTGTGTGTGTGTGTGTGTGTGTGCAGGACTGAGAAAAACAGCAGTGTGTGTAATTAACATTGCATTTCAGCACTGTGGCACGTAGAAGAAAATGTCTGAGATTCTTTCCGTGCTTACACACAAGGTCTAGAGCGATGAGGCAAAGCTGTTTTTGAGTGTTTTTGTGTGTGAAGCTATGTGACATTTTGACACTCCTCATTCAGTGTGCACCGTATCTTTAGAGATGAATGAATCATTACTCGGCTTCACCTTTAATAACTAAACATTAATAGAACACACTGTTTAACATGCCAGGTGTGTCGTGCCCCAGGTCTACCGTAAAACACAACAGGTCTGACAATGTAAAAATGTGGATTGATTGTAAATACCCAAGTTTATGTTTACATCCCGATGTGTGCTCGGGCCAAAGTGATGTCATATGCAGGAGGTCAGGTGTGGAAAACACACACACACAAACACACAAACACACACACACACAGAATACACAGATACACAGAGACACACACACGTGCACACACACAGTATACACAGACACACAGACACACACACACACACCTGCTCTGTCTTAGAGAAGGAGACAATGCAAACAATAAAGGTGAAGAGAAAAGGTGCTGATTGTGATTGTGTGTGTTTGGCCGCCTGTGCCACAGGGAAAGCAGTAGCACCTGACCTCCTAAAGGGGCTTTCCATGGAAAGAAAAGCACCTCATTCATTTTGTATTGTGTGCCTCTGTGTGTGTGTGTGTGTGTGTGTGTGTGTGCCTCTGTGTGTCTGTGTATGTGTGTGTGTGTGTGTGTGTGTTTGTCTGTGTACCCTGCAAACACCCCTACCCAGTTCTCACCACTCACAAGTCCACAGGTGTTGACTTGGAAAGTGTGTTTGGCAAAACAAGGCCAGGTTTAATAAAGAACTGGCTCTACCTGTTTACAATAGGCAAACTTACTAATCTGTCGCCAGGTGACAACTGGAGTAACGACATATCCTGTATTCCCCTCAAGCAAAGCTGGATGAATGCCCTAATGAATGAACTTTATAGGTCAGACCAGCCCAAAAGACTACTTTTTGGTATGTAGGTGTGTAGGTTAATGCACATTATGTGAAAAACTAAAAGACCACATCTGGTTATGCAAAGTGATGTTGGAAACTGTATGTGAAGGGTGTGTAACATAACACTAATAACCATTTTGATTTTTCAAGGATCACGCAAATGATTTCTAGCCTGTGTAAACTCAAACCACGTCTCAAATCACAGCTGCGATTGAGAATTAGTCTGAAGTCAACTCATTCCCTTCCTATTTATAGGGGCATATAACCGCTGTGAAAATTCTCATTCAAGAAGTGCGTCAAACTCTAATCAAACCTTTTCATAAGCACAGCAAGACATCTCTAATAAACAGTGGTTTTAAAGTGAGTTATTACAGTAATCAATTTAAAGGAAAGTGCACATCCATATGATTTCATGTTGATTCCACCATTGGTTGTACTGGGTGCACCACTCCGTCTGTAGCAGGGAGGCGGTCTGCACACTGTTTTAGCTCCATACAATCTTACTTTATTCATTCTTAAAAACAGGCAATGTTTTGATCACTTTGGATCTTCGTCAGGCCAGTGTGTGAACCATCTCCCTACTAATACAGTTGTCTGGCACCTGTGTCAGTGGGTTCAAATCCAGATGGACCTGTGGAACCAATTCAGATTTTTGCAATAGGTTTGTCTGGGTTTGCCTAGGATTGATAGATTCAGTTGGAAATATATGAAAGATAGGGTTGAGAGAGAATGAATGTAGTGTGTTTGTCAGTGTGGATGTATGTGTAAGTGTCGGCATGAGTGTGTATGCATCAGTAAGTGAAGGAGTGTGTGTGTGTGTGTGTACGTGTATCCTCACACAATCTCACATGGATACTGACAGGTCTTCTTGTGTGTTCTTGGGGGCGGTGGTAGCGTAGCGGTTAAGGAACCTGTCTAGCATACAAGTAGCCTGAAAAGTTGTGGGTTCAAATCCCAGCTGCCACCATTGTGCCCCTGAGCAAGGCACACACTAAGTTGCTCTAGGGGAGACTGGCCCTGAACAATTGATAGCTGACAAAAAAAATGTAAGTCGCTTTGGATAAAAGCGTTTGATAAATATAAATGTGTCTTCTGTAGATTTTAGGTACATGTGTGTGTGAAAACTGACAGAGCTTTGCATCCTCCACCCCTGCAGAGAACCAGAAACTCAAGCAGGCGTACATCACACACATGAAGTCCCAAGATCCTAGTGGGGCTGATGGCCCATAATTCCCCTCTCTGTGTGTTGCAGTAAAAGCCAGCATGGGTCTATTCCTGTCCTCAAACAATAAAAGGGCTGCTTAAGCTGCCCCCCCTCCCCCCCACACACACACACCCCAACACTCCATTTCCCATACCTCACAGAGGCAACTGTTGCCATGGTTCCTCAGAAGCCACCTACTGTGTTGCCCAGGTGATTTGATTGGTAGGTGTGAATCACTACCTTTAATCTCTCTCTCTATCTCTTTTTCTCTCTCTCTCTCTCCTGTCTAATGTGTTTTATTTTAGGCATTTGGTGGTGATGAGGTCCAGCTGCTTGAGTGGAACCGGAGCAGGAACCAGACATGATGACGATGCAGTCTCTCTATTTCTGTCTCTCTGTCTCTGTCTCTCTCTCTCTCTCTCTCTGTCTGTCTGATGGGCAAACAACAAATAGGGCTCAGAAGGTGCGTTTCATCCACCGCCTGGAACATCACCTGTGTGCGTCAGGGAACACAGCAATGGTCTCATCTGATGCCATAGCTGATGGCGGTTCAGTCAAGGACAATCACAGCACACACACACACACACACACACATGTTCAAGCACACACCCACCATGCCACACACAAACTCTCTCACACACAGACACACAACTAAACATGCACACAAATCCGCATTCACAAAGTCATTCACTGCACCACACAGACACCCACACACCATACCACCCCAGATCAGACCCCGCACATACAGTACATGTACACACTCACACACAAACACAGATGGAAACACACAGCCACATACCATACGGCACAACACACACATAAACAGGCCCAACACATAATCTCACATATGTTAAGAAATACCCTAGATGGTGGTAAGAAAGCTGTTTATGACTGTGTTTAAGCCTGTGTTTGGAGTTTCACCAAGAGACAGCAGAAAAACATCCAAGCACACACACATGGTCCTAACATTTCACACACACACGGACAGACACACACACTCCACACACACACACATTCCACACAAATGCACACACACACACACACACACACTCCACGCAAAGCGCATAACGTTACTTTACAGCAGATTAAACCAGCATGCAGAGCAGACCTGCTTGCTGTTCCAGTCTCCAGTGTGGGCAGATTACACCAAAGGGAGTGAGGACAGAACCAGGAAACCAGCCACCCACACACACACACACACTCCCACACACACACACACACACACACACACACACACACACACACACACACACACACACACACACACACACACACACACACACACACACGCTCCTCCATCCCTCTTTTCATCATGTGTTTGATCAACAGTGAGCAGTTCCTGTAAATGCTCACAACAACATGGAGACACATGCACTCCAACTGGCCATGGAGATGAGGGCGAGGGGAAGGGAAGAGAGGGAAGAGATTCTAGAAAGAAAAAAGAGAGAAGAGGAGAGAGAGTGGAGACAGAGAGGAGGAGAAACAGAGAGAGAGAGAGGGAGAGAAAGAGAGAGAGAGAGAACGACAGAGGGCTGTGCCTTTAACCATCACGACACACCATTTTGTTTCACAACGTTGACAAAGTTCATCTCTTACGGGAACCTCTTGGAGCCCCCACGAAGTAAAAGGCCCGAATCATTCCCGCATGGGCCCATGAACACCAGAACCATCACCATCTGAGCTTCCACAAACACACTCTTCACACAAACACACACACACACACATACACAGAGAGAGACACACACACTACGCTTGACACACACGCTAGACACACACTATCTGAGAGCGTGAGCCAGGGGCTCCGTAAACACGCTCCACACACACACACACACACATGCTCCACACACTCCACACACACCACTCGTCTTGGAGGGCTCCAGCTAATCTGAGCCAGCCCTGAGAGAGGCCCGTAAAAGAGCAGGCAAACACAGCCCGTGCGCCACGCCCCGCGGGAGACAACACCTCTTTTCCCGCAAATGTTTAACCATTGACAACAGCAGCTTTGCAGCTGTCCATCAAGTCATGCCGTTGTTTACAACATTAACAGCTGGACATATTTTCCATTCTTCTGATAAACGGAATGGAATTATCAGTGCAAATGGGAGAGAGATGTATGGGAAGCATTTTTTACATAGAAGGGAGAGTATTTGAAGAGTTTGGTTTCAAAATGCTATATCCACCATTTTAATGAATTTTCAGAAATCATTTTTCAAAATTTTGTTTTTCAGATATATTAGTGGATCTGCGGTTGGCTTGATTTAACTTGATTTATTTTTGCATAATAAAATCAACATAATTGAGGTTTGATCAATAATTACTGAAATGGGAAAATACTGAAAATCAGGTCTTGTAATACATAACCATACTACTAAAGCAAAACCTAAATTATACAATTAGAATTGAACATGTAGATGTGTGCTGGAGAAACAGCAGTCATTTTTTTAGCCCACAGTTTCTCCTTTAGTGAGGCCATTAATGTGGCTGTACTGTAAAAGCCTATGTGATCTCTAATGAGCCTGTGTGATGTACAGCAGTAGGTGCTGGGAATGGCTAAGATTTCCTTGTTTCTCCAGACGCATACACACACACACACCACACACCCACACACACACACACACACACTCACTCACTCACTCACTCACTCACACAGAGCCTAACTTATGCACAGATCTCAAAGGGAAAAGTCAAGAAGGCTCAGGGGGCGTGGGGGGAAGGCAGCAACAGCAGACGTGGGCAGAAGGCAGACAGGCAGCGGAACACAAGGGAAAGCCAAGCTGAGCTAACACTAACGCTAATGCTAACTACACCTCATAAGTTCTTTTAAGTTTTTTTTTAAAGTTCATGTTTTGATGACTCCCCTTGCTTTATGGTAAATGACTACAGGAAGTGCTACAAGGCAGGCGCAACCGGGCCATTAAAAAACGTCTGCTCTGAAAACGTACAGTGGTCTCTCTGTTTTCATCCAATCACTCCATCAGTGTGGCCCAGTGAGCACAAACGGCGACTACGATTAATGCAATGGTATGCAGCGAGTAAAGAACGCGACAGAGAGATGGAATCTCTGTCACAGCCTCCATGCTCTAAATTCCCACCTACCCATTCCCTCACACGCCCTGACAATTTTCCACAAAACTTTCCCCCCTGTCGCTTGCTAGCAACGTGAAAAAAAGGATGGAAGATCTGGCAGTCGCCCAAAAGTTTTGTCGGTCTGGCTTTTGTGCTTACCCCACCTAATCTGTAATGAAGTTGGGTTTTGATCTAGGTGAAAAAAAAATGAGAGGGGGAGGGAGGGAATAAGGGAGTGACGGAGAGCGAGAGGTGGTAAGAGATGTGTTGGGGGCTGAGACCTAAACAGAAAGGCAAAAAGAAAAGAGGAAAAAAAGAGAGAGATTTGTTTGGCTCTGAAAAACAAAACAGTGTGAGCACAACAATGGCACACACACAGGAACATGGGGGGGTAGCGCTCTGTGTGTGTGTGTGTGTGTGTGTGTGTGTGGGGGAGGGGGAGTGAGAGACGCAAGAAGAAGAAAAATCTCTTTTTACAGGCTGTTTTCCTCCCCAAGAGGTTTTAGTGAGGCATCAGTTCCAGTAAGCTATAATTATCCTGTGCTGCAGTACATGATTATGCCAATGAGGAGATGAGAGGAGAGAGGAGAAGAAAGGAGGGGAGTGGAGAGGAGATTAGAAAGGAGATGAGAGCAGGAGAAGAGAAGAAAGAGGAGAAAAGGGGAAAAGCGGAGAAAACAGGATAGAGGTGGAGAGAGGAGAAGAGAGAAAAAGAAAGAGGAGCACTGAGAGGAGGAATGGAGTGAAGAGGAGGAGGAGAAAAGGGGTAAAGAGGAGAGAAAAAGATGAGATGAAAAGGAGGAGGAAAGAAGGAGAGAGGAGGAGAGGAGAGGGCTGTCATGGATTGGAGGCCCCCAAAGACGGCCTCAGCAGTGGGTGAGAAAATAACAGTGAGGGTGACCAAGGGCAGGGTAATGACATACACAGATTACACTCTGCAATAATATACATGAGAGAGGGCGGGGGGGGGGGGGGGGGGGAGAGAGAGAGAGAGAGAGAGAGAGAGAGTATTGTAAACACAGGAAAAAAGGGAAAAAAGACAAAGTAGACAGACAGAAAAAGAGGAGAGACACACTGGAGAAAGAGAGACAGAGAGGGAATCCAAACACAGACTGTATGCAGAAAGAAACACAATGAAAGAGAGAGAGAGCAATAGACAGGCAAAGGGGAAATGTACCAGAACATAACAGAGATGAAGGAAGTGAGAGAAACACAAAAAACCCGGGGAGAGAAAAAAAAGAATGAGACCTGAAAGAGGGAGAGACAGAGAGAGAGCAAAAGAGAGAGAGAAAGAAAGAAAGCATTACAGCGAAGAGAAAAATATGGAGATAAAACCACAGAGGGAGAGAGAAATGAGAGAAAAAGAGTGAAGAGAGAAAAAGAAGGACAGAAGGGGGTTAGACAAGTTTTGTCTTCATCCAAATGTACTCTGCTGCCATTGTGACACTTTCATTGTGTGCACAAATTCACAGAGGCTCTGAACGCTTTGAAATATGTGAACCACTTTATTTCTATCAACAGAAAAAATAAAAAGGAAGGGCGAAAAAAAAAATAACGGCAGTGTTTTGATTTCCTGTGTTCCTCAATGCGCCGGAGGAAATCCACAGGGTTTCATACAACCCTGAGGAGGAGCCAGAAACACAAAAGCAAACTTCCTCTTTTGTCCCCCAGAAAGAGAGGAGGGCAGGAGATGATGTACCATAGGGCCCAGTGAGACTCTACGCATGGAGGCCCGGCAGGGAGGCTCTCTGCAAGCCTGGTTCAAGTTTGGAGAGGAGGCCGTCAGACATGTGGGTTAACACATAGTGTTTGAGTGTGTGTGTGTGTGTGTGTGTGTGTGTGTGTGTGTGTGTGTGTGTGTGTGTGTGTGTGGAATCATAAGCCTGTAAGTGTTTTGGGGCATGTGGAAGCATTTAACCAGTTAGCCAGCAGTAGTTTCTCCACATGCTATAGTTAAATGACTACATGCAGTGAGTGTGGATTTTCCTCTACTGTGTGGGTATTTCTTCTCTCTTTCTTTCTTTCTTTTTTCTGGTTTGGGCGTTTCCTCAAAATATTATTGACCCCCACCACACACTACACACACACACACACACACACACACACACACACACACATAAACACATCGAGGGCTCCACCCCACACAGCGTCATCACACACACCATACATCTGACACCAAACCCAAGCCTCTGCAGGCCACTCCCTCTCTCGATGGAAAAGTCAGCCAGATGTTTTTGGTGTCACGTTCCTTGCCTCAGGGAAAGTGAAACATCACACACACACACACACACACACACACACACACACACACACACGCACACGCACACACTCACAGCGCACACACATAGAACCCTCTCTCTATGTCTCTCTTTATTCTTCACACACACACACACAAATACATACATATTACTCACACACATCACACACACACTGAAGTCATTGCTCCCTGTTCAGCCTGTCTAAAATCTCAGTCCAATGATTCAAAACACTGTTCCCAGTGTGTTTATGACCCCTGAACTCACTGTGCTCTCTCTCCCTCTCTCTCTCACACACACACTCACACACACACATGCGCACATAAATATACACTACGCCCTTCCCTAAAGGAGGGTTATGGAGAACTTGAAGAAGAGCTGGAACCAAAAACAGACACACACACACACACACACTCACACATCATACACAGACATCCTCCCAGACAGCCCACTCCATGACATACAGAACATTCATACAGAAAAGTCATTCATAACGTCTCGCACTACATGAAAGGTTATGGACGGCTGCTGGCTTTGAAAGCCATGTGTGCTTTGGCAGTACCCCGCATGGCTAGACTGCGCTAAAATCCTGTTGCCAGCATATGCAGAGGGCATTTTGTGCTTTGTACTATTTCTGCCTGTCTCTCGAATGCAGAGGCCACTTCGTTAGAGGCCAGTGAAGCTTTGGCCCCAGACAAAGCCTGATTGTCCCCCCGCCCACCAAAGCCTCCTCTTGCCCTTAGGGGCAATTAACAGAGGGACATCTGGGAAAGGAGAGAGATGACAGGGGTCACACTGGCACCAGAATATTCTCTCACTGTAAACACAGTTATTTATATCAGGCTGTGTGAATGAAACGTGAAACCAATAATGCATAAGAAAGACGGAAAAGGAAAATATTCTGTGTAATATTTATTGTCATTGTATAGAGTATGAAGCCAAGGTTGCGTTTGGCTGGGAAGGTTGTGGGGATATATGTTTGTTAAGGTGCCTCACCTTTGAGGGAACGGGAGGTAGCCTGGCTGCCATAAGGTTAGACTAACACACCTGGCTTTCAGAGGTTGATGTATACGTGTGGGTCTGCTGCACATAGGAGCATTGTTAATGACTCAAGACTTCCATCACCTGTGTAAGCACCAGGATGTATATTTATCATATACCATAACAGTGTCAAAACGTTGCCTTGGTGTCGTGTCTGTAAGAGCAGTCTCAAGTCTCAAGTCTCAGTCACTCCCCCCAAAGAGCATTTGCATGATTATATTTGGGCTTGCTTAAATGCAAAAAGTGAACAGGTAAAGGATTGCATGAAAGAAAGACCCAATTTGTCTAGCCTGTTTAGTGTGGTGCTACATGCTGCACTCATGTGTGTAACACACTTGGTGGAATAAAGTGATTCTGCCAAGACACAAAAAAGAGAGAGTATTTTATCTTCTACCCCCCTTACTGACATAGTGTGTGTGTGTGTGCGCGTGTGTGTTTGGGTGTGTGTGTGTGTGCTGATAAATGAAGCACGTGTTTCTGACAATAACAGTCTGCATCCTGACCACAACACTTTCCTTTTTTACTGCTCTATTGGGAAATATCCCCCAGAATGCAACAGGACTTTCAAAACAAGCACAGAAAGAGAGACAGAGAGGGAGAGGGGGAGGGGGGGTCCATCAACGCAGCAACAATAAACAGCTACAGAGGGTAATTTGTGCATGGGAGGCATTTGGTGCTATGAAATGCTGAGGTAACACATAATTTTAACCAATTGCTCCATGGGCCCAGTCTGTAGTATTAACAAAAGATCCCTGTTGCTGGGAGATCCTTTGGGAGTCACAGCCGTCAAGACACGTTTCACAGTGCTTGACCTCAGTATTTGACAGGGCTCAAAGGAAAGCCGTAAAACATGCACGCACACACACATGCATGCGCACATATATAAATACACACACATAAACACACATAGATATGCACACGCATGTACCTATATAGACACAAGGACTGATAGACACATAGAAACAGACACACACACACACACACTGGTATACGCACACAGACACAAGGCATACACACAGACACAAAGACAGATAACAAGGCATACACACAGACACAAAGACAGATAAAAACACACACACACACACACACACACACTTGGAACACCTGGAATCACAGTCCCAATGCAAGTGTCCGAGCCAACAGGTAACAGAGGGGCCCTGTATGTCTGACGTGTGTGTAAATGATGGTGGTGTTGAGTTTCGCGTGGCCGTACAAAGAAAAGCAATCATCCCAGCCCCACCCCACCCTCACACCCTTTGGCGCACAACAGCTGTGTAAGGCCTGACCCCCCCCCGAATACACACACACACACACACACACACACACACACACACACACACACACACACACACACACACACACACACCACAATCATTGTGACAGGAACAAAACAGGGTCATTTTCAGACGAAAAGAAAACACACCCAGGAATTCAAGAGTTTGTGTGTGTGTGTGGATCAGACAAGAGTGTTTGGTGACTGGAGGACCCTTAAGGGAATATTTGGGGTCAGTGTCAGCATCTATGGGAAGCCATTTGACTGCAGTACAAAAGAAAAGGAGATTGAATGAGTCACTGTCAGAGGATCCATGTACTCCCCAGGAGAGAGTGTGTGTGTGTGTGTGTGTTGGTTGTCACCCATAGTCACTCTGAGAAGGGTTGAACCCTGCAGGAGTCAGCATACTTCTCTTTTCCAAAACTGTGTGACAGAAACTGTGTGTGTGTGTGTCTGTGTGTGTGTGTGTCTGTGGACACGTACGTGTGTTGTGCTGATCGTCCTGGTCTTTGTAATCAAATTCATCAGAAGCACTTGCAGAGTGTATGGAGATTTGTTGGCTGGTTTCTAGCTTAGGTAAGCAAGCAGTTTCACATGACACAGGTGATTCCGCACCCTCTGGCACACCTCAGTGTTTTTATCTACATTTTACTGTACCTACTAAAAATCAGCAATAAAATAATCCCTCAGCTGCACCACAGATTGCATATTAAGCATGTACAGTCTATGATATTAAGCCCAGACAAGAGAATGAAACTCTGTTCTGAAGCTCTGTTACAGTTTTTATATCACAGGCTTAATCAGTATTAATCCCAGACTCAGAAAACATTTTTACTTAATCGGCAAACAAAAATTACGCAACGTAAGTAACGCAACTTGTGTGTGTGTGTGTGAGGAGGTCACCCTAAAAAGGGTCAAACCCTTACCATTACCAATTCTCTTTTCTGAAACTGTGTGACAGAAAAAAAGCGTGTGTCTGATTAACAATGTGTGTGTGCATGTGTTTGTGTATGTGCGCATAGGCCTAGTGGCTTTAATCAATTTCATCAGACACGGCTCCAGATTTTGTGGAGATTAGTTGCCTTGTTTCAAGCTCAAAAACAAGCAGTTTCACATGACCCAATTTCCAGAGAACACAGGTGAGTCCACACCCTCTGGCACACCTCAGTGTTTTATCTAAATTTAATCAACTGAAAATCATTTTTAAAAAATCAAGTAATCTTTCCACTCAGGGGCACAGCTAGAAATTTTGGGGCTCTATGACAGAAAATAATGTTGGGCCCCCCAAACACTGAGTATAATAGTAAAATGTTTTCCGAGTCCCCCTGTCACTACCGGGCCCTTAGAATCATCCACTTAACCCTATGTTGCTCTAGGGGAGACTGGCTATGATGTAATTGATAGTTGGCGAAATGTAAGTGGCTTTGGATAAAAGCGTCTGCTAAATGCATAAATGTAAATATTAAGCATATACAAGCCCAGATGAGAGACTGAAACTCTGTTCTGAAGCTCTGCTACAGTTTTCCTATCTTAATCCCTGACTCAGAAAACATTTTTACTTAATCGGCAGACAAAAATTACGCAAGAAAGTAACACAACTAGTCACAATTTAAAGACCTGTTTTTAAATGTCAGTGTCGCTTGTGTTGCCTGTGATTTAAGCTACCTGTCATTTGAAGGCTCTCAGCAAAACTTTCACACCCATCATATATGAGATCCTCTCAAGCCTTGAAAACCTGTAAAACAGGTTTAAAAAGCTCTTTCAGCTTAGAAGGACTCAGATAAAGAACCATGGTGGTCTGTAAAGAATAGAGAAGCTGCGTTCCTTCAAAAGGGACATTTGGCAGGCTATGTTTAGCAGCTTTAAAGGGACGTCATGCTTTACTGCCACTGTATTTTTTCCATATCTTTCAGATGAATGACTTCCTGGAATATTAAAGAATCTATGATGTAATGGAGTGTTTACATTTCTCTCTCCCTCTTTGTCACACACACAAACACACACACACATCCTGGAGTGTTTACACCCCCTCCTCTCTCTCACACTTACACACACAACACACACACACACACACACACACACACACGCACGCACACACACACACACACACACACACACACACACCACACACACACACACACACACACACACACACACACACACACACACACACACACACACAGGTCAGTACAAGTACAAAGCAACTTGTATCAACTGTTGTATGTGCCAGCCCACTGAGAGACAGAGTGAGAGGAGAGTTATAAAAGAGTTATAAGGCCTTAGTCCGCACTCCAGCTCACAGAAGACTGAGGGCGATAAATACGCAAGATAGATCAGTGGGAGCATTGTGATGGGTATGACAACAGATAAAGAGGGATATAAAGCACAAAACAAAAAAGGGAAAGAGAGAGAGAGAGAGAGAGTAACCTTTTGGACTCTCTCATGTGCGTCATTCAATTTTATAGACCCAATTTATTTTCTGCAGATCAGTCCCAAGGCCCTCAGCGTTGTATGGTATGACACAGTAAATAGGAAGAAAGAAGCATTTTATTTTCTCTCTTATTTGTCAATATGCTTGAAAAACACATCTTTGTTATAGGCAGTATGGAATATACATTGTTTATAACAATGTACAATGATTAAAAGGGAGAGAGCTGTCAAGACGGCCATTCAGTCACTCCACGTTAGTCACCTAATTTAAATGCTCCTGTTCTTCTCAGACAATCTGGTTCCTTCCTTGTTGCCAGGGCAACTCAAGGGCCAGTTTGGCTGACCAATAGGATTGGCGCTTTGGGAAGCCGGTGGGGTCAGGACAATGACCCCTGTGAGGGTCACAGAGAATATGAGAGGGTGGTTGAAGGATTACTGGCCTGCAGTTAGCACAATTAGCACTAGCTATGTGGAAACTGCTATGTAATAATGTACAAATATAAATGTTCAGTGACCCGTGGGGGTCTCATCCCCATTAATGGGATGTAAAGGAACCTCAGGCATACATTCATAGTCCTGGGGACCCTATCCTGGCTCAGGAACCTTCCCCACTGTCATAGTACACAAGGGCTAAATCCATATGTCCTCCCTAACCCATAAGGTTGATGCACAGTTAATGCAAGTGCACACAAACACAAAGACACTGTGTACATACACTTCTAGAAAAGTGTGTGCGTCAAATTTTGTGACTAGACGCAATGCATGGGAGTCGATGGGAGCACATTAAATGGTCTGCGTTAGGTTGCATCCATAGCAACGTTTGTTTACTTGCATTGACTCAACTCCATAGCCCTGAGCTACAAACTATACTGTCATGAGTCAACCAATCATAAAGTTCTCACCCTTAGGACTGAGGGGGAACTTTGTGAATAAAGTGATACTAAACAAAATAACCCTCTGAGGGTCTGTTGTAAGCTTTAGAGTGGCCTACTTGGGGCATGCAGGAGAATATGACCTCACCTGCTCTCAGAGCACTCTGCTGGGAACTCCACATCTTAGTGCTCCTGATCGATTGGCCCAGGAGTGCTGGTAATTCTGTTATTAGCAGCAGACTCTCAACACACCCACACACACACTTTCTCTCTCTTTCCTTCTCGCTCCCTCGCTCTCACGCAGATGCATACATGTATGCACGCAAGTACACACACACACACTATCTGTCTTTCTCTCACACACACACACAAACACACACACACACACATATATACACACACACATACACACACACACACACACACACACTCTCTCTCTCCATGAGTTTGTACAAATATATCCTGGAGGCTTCAAAGTAATTGAAATGTTGTTTTCAGGATAACAAATATGAAAGGACTCTCCGAAGTGGTATATATTGTATACATTAAGATTTAATTACATAACAAGCAGGAAAACATCTAGCATTTTCCTGTAAATAAACTCACAACATTATCATGGATCCTGACTAAGACATAAAAAAGACCTACCTACTCTTGGAAAAACATGCCAACACGCTAAGGGTTTGTTATTAAATCTGCAATGAAGCCTGACACGCAAGGAGGACAAAGAGAGGTTAAAGAGGGACACACAAACCACATGCTAGGAATCATGAGAAATCAAGCTAGCTGACGTGTTTAACATGAAAGTGTGTCTTTCCCTTTTTTCCCCTCAAAAAAAACCATCTACAGAACAAGGAAGCTCTATTTCTGCGGTGTGGGAAATCCAAAGGTCATACTCGGGGAGGGGGGAAATGGCAGCCAACAGCCTCTGGTAAGGGGGCTTCTATCCAGTTATGTGTGAAAAGATTCCTCTGTGTGTGTGTGTGTGTGTGTAAGCGTACATGCATGCGAGAGAGTGAGAGAGACAGTGCTTAGCTGATAGAAATTCTCTGTTTACCACGTACAAGGGCTGTATGCTAAACACAAGTTGCGGAGCGGCCCCGGCACACATCAGGCCATAGCGTGGCTCACACCAGGATCCCCTGCACAACAAACTGCCAACAACAAGTGTCCCTTCACCTCCATACATAATCAAAACAACAAATACAAAACTAAAAAAAATAATGTGGCCATAATTTAGCCATAGAGCAGTTTTGATGATCACAGAGTATGTAAACGACTGATGCAGATAGCTGTCCCATTTGCAAGCCCAGGCACAAAAGCCAACAGTGCATACAAACAAATTAAAGGGTAGGCAGATTTAGCTGACATAGCGCTCTGACATCATACTGATACATGTACATATAGCACCTGTGTGCCATTTCATGACTCTTAAGGTAAAGTTTCAATGTGTAACCACACACACCCACACAGACGAGGTAATAAGCTGCGATGGAAATTTCCAATAGGTGGGTGGTTGGGTTTAAAGTGTGGTTCAACTGTAACATCTGCACCACAGACAAGAGGCTACAAAGGTCAGCGACGCCAAATCATTTCAAGAGAAAGGGCTGTTTACCCTGTGTGGTCAAACTTAAGAGTAAACACACACACACACACATATATATCTGTGTGTGTGTGTGTATGTGTGTGTGTGTATATATATATATATATATATATATATATATATATATATATATAAATATTTCAAAATTGTGTGGTAGGTAATGTTGATAAATACACCAGTAGACCCGGAGGAGTGGAACCTTAGCTGGCTTTGGTAGAAATTTAAAGAAAGGGCAATGTCACCACCTTGTGGAAATTTGCAACAGCAGCAAGTGAGTTTTTTTCAATTGTTTTGAATACAAACATGGTTGTCACATAAACCATGCAATTTTCCAGACAGTTTCAGATGAGCATCTTTCTAAAGTCTACAAGGCTATAGCAGATAAGTCTGCATATAAGTATAGCAGATAAGATCATATCTGTGAATGCCAAAATTGTCACAAAAAAAAGAGTCTAAGAACATATTTCTTTGTATGATGGTTGGTGAGTGAAGCAACATATCTCCTAAGACCTAATGTTTCCCTTATTAGGTTATTACTACACAGAAAGAAGAGCATACTTAGTTTTGCACTGGGAGTGGGACATCACCTCAGAAATTCATTCATCCATAGTGAACAAGAACATTCCTTGTGGCCTTCTCTAGTTGTAGGAAAAGGCATCATAAAGATGTAGCCTAGTGTCATAACTTCTACGCCCATATTAAAGGAATATTTGAGTTTTAAAACTGAGCCGACGACCTGGGACATGCAAAACTTTCACAATTAAAAGCAGCTGCTTATGGGAAAGAAAGCACAAGCACAAACTCAAATTTCTACTTTCAGTAACAAATGTTGGCAGAAACACATGCCCCCACGTGCATGACATGAACTTGAACATGAAGAAACGAATTGACTTCAAGACAGGGCAATTCATGATGTTATGAGGTTTCATGGCTTTTGGGTACAGGGACATTGGGACTCAGCCATCCCTTTTGACCAAATTAGCTGTTGTTATGAGGGTGAGCAACTGCTGTTTTTCTTTTAAATGTTCAAAATTCCTTTTTCATTCACTGAAAAACCTGGTATTCAAAAATCCAGCCAAGTAAGATATCTGAGAGAACGTGTAATTTGTAAGCCAAGTTAAACCACAAAAAAACCCTTCCACAAAACCAGTTTTATTGGAGTGCCAAAATACAGGTTGACATGTACAAGGAAATGCAACTCCACAAGTGAATATTTCAACAATAGGCCTACTATATGTGCAATTTACAAGCCGACTGAGACTTTGTACTGTGCAAGGCACAAGCGGTATTTAAATTTCACATTTGCATTGACAGACCAAGAGCGATAAAGGGAAACAAAAAAAAAAAACATGAAGCGCTTTTGCAAGCCCAGGCAATAACAGAACATCAGAATACCCCGTTAAAAGCACTTGGGTGGTGCAGTGTACAAAAACAGCCCCCACTTATTGTGCTGTATTAATGATAAACAGGCTTACCGTTAGGCCCCTATCATTTTACTTCATTCAGCCACACCCACACCCAGTTTTACTGGAGTTAGGACTCTTCTGTATCCATCCAAAAGTTTTGACCAATCTCGGTCTATAAAGACAAAAGCCAAGGTTGTGGAAATGATTTGATACAGGTTAAGAGGTGTACAAACCGGGACAAAGCCTTGGACTATTAATGAAATTAAATTAGCCTTGGACTATTAATGAATATGTACCAATGGCGACATACCGTGTTGCAGGGAAGTGTTTAAGTCTAAACCCTTTTATCAAAGTATGCAGGCATTGCACCTCTGGTCAAACAATTTCACATTATCTAGGGTAGACCTACTAAAGAGTGTAAACAGCGGCATTTGACCTGAATATTAGTAGTGAGCAGGTTTTTAATAGGCTGTAGTTCAGCACATATGTTGACTAACCACTTACTCATACTCAAAAGCACTTGGACTGTCTATCCGGGTTGCAACCCAACAACCCAGAGTCAAACAGGCACCAGTCGAGCAAGTTTTTACTCAAAAAAAGTCCCAAAAGGTGCTTGAAACCAAAATCTTAGATTTAAGACACTCTTTTGTTAGTAATCACATACATCACATCACACCACAATATACTAAAAGTAAACAACATCTAAAAATATGGGGTTATACATTGTATGTATATGTCAATGGATATTCAGAATAAGAACAAAAAAAAATCTGTTCTTATGCTTTGCCTACACAGAAGTACTTTTTATTTGAGGCTCTGTTTCTGAACAACATTCTTCATTGACGTTTGTGCATAGAACTATGACTTCCACTAAGCATTTCAATCCATGGTCCTGTCATGTGAGGTTACCAAGTGCTGTTGGTAGGAGAAGGAACAATAACATTTGGTATAACACAGATATCCAATAGCGAACCAACAGCTAGCGCTAACGGAATGGGGCAAAGAAAATGAAATTGAAATGTGTTTCTGTGCCTTGTTTGGTTTGCTACTATTTGATCTATGCTGTACCAAACTATACCATTCTTTTTCCTACCGACAGAACTCAATGACCTTAGACAACAAGGATATGCACTGAAATGTTCTTGAATTTTCCTTGAATGGGAATAAATTGATTTTATTGGCCTCAAAGCACAGATGAAGGGCTGGTTGGTGGGTGGGTTGGTTGTGGGTGTCCGATTCTGCCCCAAGGGGTATTTACTTGGGGTGAGACAACTGGAGGATTTCACATTACTCTGAGGTAAAAAAAAAAAAAAAAAAAAAAAAAAAAAAACCCATGAGGAAACAAGTCTTATAAACAACTACAATAAACGCCTGGAGTTGCATGTTAGACTTTGAATTCTTGATAAGCTGGGCTGTGGATGGTAACAAGCTTACAAACACACACACTTCTGCATGCACGCACAGATACACACTTATAAACATGTTACATGATTACTTTGGCAAATGCTTTAAAAGTGTTCCCTTTCACTAGCTATAAAGCATGTTAATGGTATAAAATTATATTAAAAAAATAATTTCTCAAAAGAATTTGGAAAACAGCAAAATTCAAGTGTTTTGCTACTGATCAAACTATCAAATTAAAATATCAAAATAAGCATCTGTCCACAGTATAGCACTAACAATCTTTCACATCCACACTTGGAAATCACAAGAAGGAAGGGCCTTATATAAAATAAAAATAAAATACCCACCAATAATTTCACTCCCCTCTTTTTTTTTAACATTACTCTGTTCAATAAATTATTTAATTATTATATATGAATATAGATGTATATATTAAACTAAATAACATTGTCACCAAATTACTGAACCCATCATGGTATAACCAAGGAAATACATATGGCCTATCAGCATACACCTTCTGTCTTTGGGTCTCTGGGTCAGTGTCCCCTATGTGCATCACGCCTGGACTTGATCTAATTTTTTTTTTCCCAGTGGGGATCTCCATCATCAAAATACCCTTTTAGCACAGGACAAGGGATTAACACGTGTAGGGGAAGCCTGCCCAAAAAGCAAGCAAGGGGAAAGGAGATGGGGATGAGGAGAAGGAGAAGGAGGAGGAGGAGGCAGAAATGTTGCCTCAATGTTGTCTTTTTGTTTGTTTGTTTTTTTCTTCATTGGGTCCAAAACATAATGGAAGCAGTCGCACAGACAAAAAAAATGAAGGTGAAGACTACAGTCTTCATTACCACCTAAATTAAAAAGCCCCCATCAATTACATTTTGCACCTTTGCTGATACTGTAAGAATAGCATCCAGTGAATAAGGAGCTGGATCTGGGAAAAGCAGTGGGGTAGGTGAATGTGTGTGTGTGTGTGTGGTGTGTGTGTGTGTGTGTGTGTGTGTGTGTGGTGTGTGAGATCCAGGAGTTTGGGGTTAAAAAGAGGATGACTGAAGTTTAGCTCAGTCTTGTCTCTGCGGAATGCAACCCTCCATCTCTAGCACCTCAGGCCAGCCCTCGTATTTGTTGGTCTCTGCATTGTTCTTAATGTGCTGCGAACAGACACACAGAATCACACAAGTCAGTCAACTATCACCACTTGCCAAAAATGCAAACAATGTGTACACAGACAATATGCACACGCTTGAGGGAAATTGTAGGGTAGTTCAAAGGTGTAGATTAAAGCCAACACAAATGTGAGACCAAATCTGCATACCGAGCAGATAAATGGGTTAATCCCTTCCCTTATCTGTCATTATTTTAGAACAAGTTTTATTAACGATAGACAGGCGAGACAGATCCGTGACACTACAGTTTCAGTTACAGATTCTTCCATCACACTTGCCAGTACTTGCACAATCAGAGAACGAAAGTGAATGAAATTGAAAGATCTACTGAAAGACAGCAGAGACAATTACAAAACAAGAGTTTCATCATATTGTAAACACAACTAAACATGTTTACATCAGTACACCCTTGATTTTTTCAATCAGCTTTTAGGTTTCAATATCTTGCGATATGGATTATCGTGACTGATCTTAAGCCGACGTATTATGTAACATATTGTTTTATAACCTAATTAATATTGTGCTCATAATTTGATATAAAGTAAAAGCAATTTAATCTTCATTTGAAGAATGCAGAGGACTACACTTGAGTTAATGAACCCTTGCTAATCGAAAACTAATCATGGGATGTTTTTTGACCTGTCTACAGTCTGAAAAGAGCTGTCTATGTTTTTTTTCTCTAATTGATATTTTTGTAATCATTATTATAATATTAAAATGGTTCTACCCTCTTAATTTGTCAGACTGTATCAATGAGAACAGCAGATATATCCTTTATGACAACATGAGAACTTCATGCTATTCTTTACATTACATTTACCTATATGGGCCTACAGCGGGTAGCCTATTGACATTTGTGTTGCACGTATACGTGTAAATATATATAAGATTGCTCTGAAATTCCAAATGTTCAAATGGGACATTAAATGATGGTGTTTTATTAAATGTCAATGTCAGCACAGTAGTCCACAGGCTATAAAGTAGGTATACACTGTAAGTCATGAAATAACATACCCATTGTTTAGGGCTATTTTTATGATGCGGGTTTGGCAGCAGTAACTAGGCCTACCTTCAGCAATAACAGATCAGTTTGTCTCTAATCAGGTTTATGGAACTGCCTGATTAACAGGAAATTTTGTTTTAGCCTACTTTCAGTAACTTGTGGCAGCTGTAAACCACGTTCTCTGGGTGAGCTCTTAATGCGCTTATTAGACTATGCGTGTTATAAAGCGACATTTTACGCAACACATGAACAATAACTTTGCCAAATGACTAAACATGAGCTAGCTCGCAAATACACTGCAACGTTAACGTCTGGCTAACATTAAAAATAACTAACTTTCAAATGACCCAAACTCACTAGATTTGCGTACTTTTAAGTGGTAGTGCACATCAGCATATTTCAATGTCAAAATGCATGGTTGCTACACAAAATGCGTACAGGTTGGCAGGTCTGAATTTAGTCAAACAAGCACACATACTGATGACACAAAATGAGAGTTCCTAGCTCTGTCGTAAGCACAGAGTAGCAAGCCATTTTGGAAACAGCAACTGACTAGCAAGTGCACATAATATGAGAGGTTAGCCAAATTAAGCCCATAGCGTGTGTGTGTGTGTGAGAGTGAGTATGTGAGTGAGTGACTGAGTGAGTGACTGAGTGAGTGAGTGAGTGAGTGAGTGAGTGAGTGAGTGAGTGAGTGAGTGAGTGAGTGAGTGAGTGAGTGAGTGAGTGAGTGAGTGAGTGAGTGAGTGAGAAAGAGAGAAATGGAGAGTAGATATTGAGATTACCTGTTCGAAGGGACTCTTTGTTTTGATACCCTTCCCTCCAACAAATATCCAGTTGTCCCTGAAGCCTAATGTGGATACAATGCTGCTGCCCAAATCAGCAATCATCTTCCTGGCCTCCTCATTCAGCCTGACACACACGCACACACGCACGCACGCGACGCACGCGCACGCGCACACACACACACACACACACACAATTAATATGGATGATGTAACGATGCCTTTTACATTGAGTTCTCACACTAAATGTCTTGGTATAAGTCAGTTCACCATGGTTACAGTAATGGCACCATCTGTGGTTGCTGGGGGTCATTTGTTTTTGCCTACTCCATACACAGCACTGCACAGAAAGCCTACAGAGGTCAGTACTACTTCTGCCATGGTAAAGTAATTTACGCATTTAGCAGACGCTTTTATCCAAAGCGACTTACATTTGTCAACTATCAACTACATCAGGGCCACTATAGCAACTTAGGGTTAAGTGCCTTGCTCAAGGGCACAACAGTGGCAGCCGGGTAATATTCCCTAAGTCAAAGTCACTTCTAATGTCACTATCTTACTTTGAAGCAGGATCATCAAAGGTGGCCATCATAACCAGAGTTCCATCTTCAATAGTCTTCAAGAAATTGATTAATTCACTGACGTCTGAAAAAAGATGAACATTCCACAAAATGTATTAAGCAAACAAGCTACACCTGTGTAATGGGAACAAACACTCAACTCTGGGGAGACCAAACTAAAATAAAACTTACCACCAGCCCACATGTCAAAGGATCCAGTCTTCATAACAGCTCCTGTTTTCCCTGTAAAGATCACACACTGTTTGACAACTAATCACTTTGAACTTACTCCTATTTTGAAGATATACTACTTGTATACACCCCCCAATTGCCAATTCACTTCTTTCAATACAACACTGAAAATTGACTAGATTGAATAGATCAGACCCCTTTGACAGTTTGAAGAGCATGCAAAAGGTATTCAAAAGAATAGGACATACAGTACATACAACATATGTGGTGACAGTGACCTTCAAATTTAATCTTTGAGCTCCAAAATCAAATCAGAATAACATCCCTCAAAAGATTCTTGAGGTATCACTTCACAAGACAAGGTCAGACAAACTTATGAACATGTCAATTGACAGCATGTGGGCACCTCATTAAAAATCAGACCCATCACAATCTATTACAGTTACTGCATCCATCCATCCAACTACACAATGCCTTCAGCCAGTTAACACAACAAGATTTAGCGTTAAACAAAACACTTCCCTACAATTGCACAACTCTAATATATAATACACAGAGGAAACATCAAGGAACAAGGGGTACTGTCAGGCACTCCCTGCAGTTGCAACACATGACGTACCGTTGATGAGGGCGATGTTTATTCCACGACCCACATTATTCTTGACTCCACTCATCACACTGTGGAAAGAAGCAGGATGTAGACACTGAGGGCAGGGCTCTCAAATGGCAGCCAACATCAAACAAAGCTAAGCAAGATATGTGTACAGAGAGAAAGAGTAGAGTAAAGGGTCATGAGCCTTACATGTTGTCTTCAAAGCAGATCTTTGGTCCCACAACACTTGCAGCTCCACTCGTCATCTTAAAGGAGAAGTGTCCCTCTGGACAAGCTTTTGAGAGACCACACTTGAACCTGGGTGGCCTGGTAGCTATGGATATTATGAGATGTAAAAAAAATGTCATGCACTCTTTCCCTCCCTTTTTCAAAGGTACATTCTACACTCATCATCACGCAAAGTATCACTAATTCACAGACACACACACAGACACACACACACTGCAATTCAATCTTTCTCTCAGAGTAGCAGAAAAGATTTCCTCATCTCAGCTTTCAAGGCAATAATTCTAACAAAGAGGAGAAAGAGGCCTAAATAGGCTACGTGGCAGCTATGGTGTGGCATCTACACACAAAATCACACACTGCTGGTCTCTGACTGAGAAACACAACACAGGAGAACACTTCAAGCCAAGGCTTTTACACACACTGAGGACAAACAGTGACCTAACTTAACAGCTACAGTACAATGCCTCTGGACTGGAGAGTCATTATGGTCAGACCATGCAGCACCGTTAAATAACTTGATGGAGCTTTGAATCATGCTATGACAGGGAAAAAAGCACTCAATTGGAAATGACTCCTGGAATGATAATCCAGTGATTGTAAAGTACAGTCACTGTAATCATCTCAACAGCAGAGAGAGAAATAATTCCATCTCTCTGCACAGACAAGGCCTAAAACTAGTACCGTAATTTCCCGAATATTAGATGCACAATGAATAAGATATATAATGAATAAGATATAATAAAATTGTATATTAACCACAATCGTATATTAACAGCACTTTAAAAATGTTACTTTCGTCAAAGAAAACATCTTTCCATATAATTGGTTATTAGCGTCATCCCTGCTGAACTCCGCCACTGATAAGGTCACCATAGTCACCCAGCTGTGGTGACCGCACTCGGAGCAGCTCAGAGCTCTATTTCTCCACTATCACATCTTCACTACAGACAAATACGTCACCTTAGGCTGATAATGTAATTTACCAAAATGTACGTTGCCCCTTTTCAGATGAAACTAAATGTCACATGGCTGTAGAGAATTATCAAAAAGGTTAGAATGCTGAATAGAACTCTATGTTGTGATGTTTTAGGGCTTAGTATGAAACCAGCATGAAACCCCCCTGTAATGGGAACATGATATTTGCTCGTGCATGTAGTTGTAAAGCTAGCCATTAATTGAAAGTAAGAATGTGTTGCAATACCCGAGTCATCTGCAAATAAGCATCACAGTCAAGAGCCAGATTGATTAAAATGCTATCGGACAGGCATGTAACATGTTAGCCAATAGACACGGATACGAATTCGTTAGCATAAATCCTGTCATCAAGGACATTCTCTGCTAGCATTAGCTTCTTGACTATTTACATTAGATTCAGCTTGTCAATAAGAAACTGCCTGGATTCTCTGGATTACTTTGATTTATTCTAATTGCTCAACGGATTGTGTGACCATACAGATAAGTAAGACAACATCGACATGGACGTATGTTATTAGCACGTTTTTATCAGCACTGTAGTTAAAAATTGACAAACAGGCTTGCTTTCACACAGTAAACAGACTGGAGCAAAGCCGCCACACTTTGGCCAGAGTAAGGATTTATTCACGCTCAGGGTTTCTCAAAGACGGAAACGTTATTGATCAGTGAAGATAATGAAAAAAAAATGCCTTAGATATGCCACTCCCGAGTATTAACCTCAGAGCTGCTGTTATTTTGCAAAATTCATATATTAACAGCGGTTTATAATCGGGAAAATACGGTTAGCAATGTGGATCACGTTATGTAGAAAAGAAATGTACAGGAAGATGTTTGAGATCCTGCTGCAGTACCAAGAAGAACGCAAAGCGTCTCCTTTATGGCTATATCAGATAAAACAAGAAGACACTTTCGACAATGTGCGGATGTATCAGACAAATATACACTGTTGAGCTTAAAAATAATAGACGAAGAAGGATAATTACAAATAAAGAGCCAACATGCCTGCTAAGCACGCTCGGCATGCTAAGTCTAGTGTAACTAACTAGTAACCTCAAGGAACACTAGTACCCTCAAGGCATTCTGGCGTGATAACAGGGGGATTCACTGAAAGACAATGAAGCTTCTTTCAGGAAAAACCGGTCACTGTCTAACAGACTGTAACCTACTTTATCCATGCCATGCAACACCTACACATAAGCTGTTGGTAAAGGTTGACAGATTACGTGCCAATATGTGAGGTGAAGTGAAGATACTTACGGCCTGTTTCTTGCGGCGCTGCTCTGGCTGTTAAGGACAGAGAGACGGAAAAGAGTGTGAAACTAGAAATTGAGCACCTTGTGTGGCAAACGTTGAATAGCTCAGAATAGTCAGTTTGTCTTTTGGTGGTACATACCAAAAACCTGTCCAATATTAAAATCCATGTTGATGTCAAGAAGTTCAAAGGCAAAAAAGACTGCCAACAGAGTGGCAGAGACCACCGCAACAAGTTTTAGGACACCTGTTAATACATTAAAAATCAATTAAGTTGGCAAGACTTGCACCTAACTTACAGATCCTCACCCATGACACCTAAACATGTCTATTTAACCACCAACAAACAGGTAGAAGACTGGTAACGTATTGATGAGCACTGCAATACAACACAGTAAGAAGGTAATCACGTTAGGTATACTTTACAGACAGGTTAGTTACAGTAGGCTACAGCCACATACCTCCAGCTCTCATCATCTTGTTACCGTGATTCAGACAGCGCCTCTACCACCTAGAAGTAAAACAAATAGCTGAGCTACCCCTCTTTGAGTGTGATGTGACCAGTGCAGTAGATTGTGTATTTCCTCGGTAGTCAGACGTTGGTTCTCGGTATGAAACAAGTTAACACCAAATGCCTGCCAATAATCTGTTGTAGGCGATAGGCTACACTCGAATAAATGTACCTGTCATAAGACTGATAGCTAACACACACAACACACGCACACGCACACACCCTCGCCTTTCACTGTAGAATGGTGACAGAGACGAATGACTTTGATGAAGATCCTTTGCTGACGTTCTCTCTCGAAACTGTGCCAAGGCTAACGTTAACTGTAAGTTATGTTGATGGAAATCTGAATCTCTCTAAATAGCCTCATGTTATACAATTGCATAGGCCGGGGAAAAGATAGTACAGACCAAGACTTTTGCTTAACGTCTGTCTGTGGTTAACGTCATCTTTATTGTTACCCTAAGGTTAAGCTAACTGTAAGAGGGTTGTTGAGAAGGTACATGACTTTCTAGGAAGTAACAGCCTTAATGTCGGAAGAACATAATGCCTACAAATAAGTCTAGGGCTAAAAAATTATGACCTTACCTGGAATGACACGCCGACAATCCCACGCCTTTGATGCAAGTCACAGTTAGCTGACTCTTATTCCAGTGCTGGCCTGCTAGCTACGTAACGTTGACTATATTCTACTTGCTCTAACGTTACTGCCGCTTTTACCTGGAAATGTCTTCACGCCTTACAAAACGACTACTGAAAATACATTAATGCATTTGTTGAGAAGGCTCCTCACAATTAATGTAAAACTAATGAATCTCTTCGTAACACAGCTTACATTGATCAGGGAATCTCTGCTTTCACCTGGACTGTCCACTGTTGTCTTCTCACTCTCGTTTCTAGCGGGGGAGGGTCCCGTCCACAGAGCTTACTTAGCTGGTCGCGGTCTCCACCCACCACTGCTTTTAATTTCCGGGTAGCAAGGATTCCGTAAACGGATTCTGTCTCGTTTTCTAAAAGGAAAAATATGTTTTAACCATGGTTTTACCCCTAATTGTTGCAACTGTTAACTTGACCTGATTCATAGGTCCAAAAATCAAATTTATTTTCTTTCTAATAACTCCTGTAGCCTAATCCTGTAGTTTTTTAATCAGCCTGATATTTTTCTGTGATGGCAGGAGTCCAACTGTGCATGATCAGTGTGAGAGCCATTACTCTAGCTTGTTTCTGATAGGAGAAAAAAGGCATGTTGCATTTTTTGCCCCCCTACACTGTGCTCCCCATTGGAGCATAGTCTAGTGATGCCTTTTTTTCTCCTCCTCTCTCCTCATGTTATGCTGTTTTGTGCCTTTCATCCCCCCTAATTTGGAACTTGGGCAGCGCGAATTCGCAGCGACCCCTTGCTCCCCCACCACAGGGGAGTGACAAACGCAATTTCGATTCCTTTGTATGTCTTGTATATGTGAAGAAATTGACAATAAAGTTACCATACCATACCATGTCGCAACTGCCCCCCATTTCACCTACAAATAGAGATGGGAAGTGAGTACTAATACTTAAGGTTAGGGTTAACAACTACTTTTGATTAATGTGTAGAGAAATAGACCAAGAACGTCATCTTCAATGAAACATGTATTTGAAATACACCAATGAAACATTTACAGCAGTTCTTTGTAACTAGCTATATGAACATTCCAAAATAGAATTTGGTTATGTCATGTTGTGTAAACATTGAAGATTCCCCTTAGAGAATAAAGGATTATAACAGCATTTCTGAGATTGGTGGGGCAAAAATATCAACTCATAAGAATATGCATTCATTGGATTTATAATTATGAACCTTTCTGGCATCTAGCAGACAAGGATTTGGAGAAATAACTCCCATCAACAACACATTAATTTATGGTTGAAGCAGGGAAGTGGGGAATGGGCATTCTCGGTATAGGCTAACACATTCAATAGTTTATAGGCTGCTATAAGTAGCTTGCCATCATATCAGAATATAAATAATTAGAATAACAACTCAACTTAATTATTTTTGTGTTATGCTATAACGGACATAAACTTCTCAAAGCTAATGCTGTCTAATCAATTAGCATACTAAGTAACATTGGCTGTTGTCATTATTTCTTTTACACTATATCAAATTCTGTTATCATGCCAACCCTCTGAAACCCTCAGTATTATTTTTTTCGGCTCCCGACAACGTGAAACATCAGGGCTACAAACTGATTCACTCTGGATAATGCCTTTAGTTAATTTGTTTGTTAGTTTAACATTGTAGGCTACAGTATGCCCCCTTAACCAAAAAACAACCGTCAAAATAGAGTACTTGAGTACTTTTTACTTTATACTTTTATGCTTTTTAAAAAAGTAGGCTACATTTCAGAGCCTGTACTTTTTACTGTTACTTCAGTAAGGAAGTCAAGTCAGTACTTAGACTTTTACCAGATTCTTATTTTACACAAGTATCTATACTTCTACTTGAGTATGAAAAGTGTGCAAGTGAGTTTATTTAAAAAGGCAAGCACAGAAATACTCAGTTACTCAATTAAAACTATGAACTATGACTGTAATCATATTTATTTTGTTTTATGTGACCTGAACTTTGAACTTGTCATGTGAAGTGTGAACTTTCATAACACTGTGCGTAGGCCACCATTTAAAAAGCTGAGGTCTAAGGACAAACAAGTTTAAGCCTGCTGTATGACCTTGTAACATGCTGTATTTTGGAGGTATGACTACGATCCTGTATCTGTGGGCTGGATCCACCAAATAATTTGGTCCTTGGCCTTCTCTTGTGCATGATGGGAACAAAGGAAGAAATGAAGGACTGCATGGGAGGAGGTCAGTTTTCTGTCTTTGTCTATCTGAGTTTTATGATTAAGTAGCTTACCATGACCACAGTGCCAGTAAGGGAGGTCAAAACATTGATATTTATAATCTGAGAATTGAACACATTATGAAGTACTTGAGAAGATGTTTATTGAAGCAGCTACATTTATCACATATGTCGTCACTATAGATAATAACATTTTTAATAAAAAAAAGAGCGCACAAGAAATCACATTTAAGTATAGCCTCAAGACCAGAAATGGTTTTAAAAATATTTGAGTGACAATGAGTCACACACACCCAAGCCATGCTCAATTTAACAGCATATGCTGCTTTAGCACTAGCATGATAAGTACCCTGACATAGGTCAGGGACAACAAAAACAACTTTTTACTAAAGCTGTAACCTGTTTACAGCTTTAGTGTATGTAGTACAGCTGTGTATGTAGGCTATTTCTCATTCATTCTTGAGTCACAAATCTTCAAAACAGGCCTATGTGTGGCCAGGTGATACGTATCTTTTAGCCAATACCATAACAGGAACACAGGTTAAGTAGCATAAACATTTCAGCTGGGCATGGCAAGTTAGCAAACGTGCTAGTTGGGTGGCAAGAACAGCATATTCTCCAATGGGACTAAATAGCATCACTATTAAACTAACCCTTCATGTTGATTTAATCAAGATATAAAAAAAAAAAACATTGTTATCATGATCTTGTTAACTGAGATGTATGTTTTAGAGGTCGTTGCTGTTTGTTAGATAATACTGCACTGTACTGTACTGACTTACTGACTGACCGTGATAGTGTTGTAAAGTATTTTCACAACAAGTGCTTATTTCTTCATATTTCCATTCACAGTGCTTGTTTTTTTTTTTTTTTTTTTTAAACAGTCCAATGCATAGTGCTTATTTTATCTATCTTGGAACACTTGGTTATGATAAATTTCTGTCTGACCACCTTAAAACTCCCTTCTATAGACAGTGATAAACACGGTGTGCTCAAAACGTATCAAGAGGCAAAAGAAAATAATATTATCAATAGAAATGGACCGTGAGTCAAGCAATAAATATCTCTTTTAATAATGCATGATTTCACATTTATGCATTAAAGTTGTCCTTATAAAGGCTTGACAAGCTAGCAAGCTGTGTTTCCATGACTAGACAAGAAATCCAAAGATTGCAAGTCACCCTGGAGTAGCTCATTCTAGAAGTTAGCTGATCGGAAGATCCCTTTTCTGTACATTTGATCATTGAATGAGCTCCTGTGGACAGCAACAAAGAGAGACAAATCAAGGTAAAGGGTTTACACTGATTATAACCTCTTAGATTAATGTTTAACAACCTTTGACTGTAGTGTGTCATTATGAATGTGGCGTGTCATTATGTTGTCAATCATCAACTACACATTCAAATATATTTTTGAAATTATTAGCTGTATGTAGTAGTGTTTCACATCATGTAGCGTTCGTCATCATAAAATAGTGTTCGTTGTTAGTTTTCATGTGTTTAGCTTTTGATTAGTTTGAAACAAGTGTTTTGGTGTTCTTTGATCAGTTTGAAGAAGTGTTTTGGTGTTCTTTTGAGAGCAGCATCCACCAGCTACAAATCTAAGGGCACTGAGAATGTTTACAGGTTTGACATCCTTTAGCAGTAGGCCTATTGATGAACATAATTCTAAAGGCACTAAAGCTACTGTGCTTTAAAAAAAAAAAAAAAAAAAAAAGAAGAACAAAAGAAAAAGAAGAAAGAAATACAATCAGCTCTTGAATGGGTGCCAGGCATAACTGCAACACTTTCACGTTCTATATTATCACAGACAAAATACGTTTACTTTTGTGAAGTCACTTGGGCTGTTCAAAAGTAAATAGGCCTTTTGGGTGTGTTATCATCACATCTATTGTTAGCGCTCCTCTCAATCAGAGATTAAAAAATTGTGGTGTGTATTCAAACACACATCATCTGAATCTGCCTGGTAGCTTCCTCGGTTGCTGCTAGACTGAGACCCAGGTTCCGGGTGGATAAAACGATCATCATCCTGCAGCTGCAAAACTGAGAAGAGATATGCATGTGGCCTGTAGAGGGCAGAGTTTGACAATATCACATGTCAGTTTGGTTGAGGTGCTTCAAAGATTTCTTTGATGGATTATTTGTTGTGAGTCACTGTAAAGGCTGTAGAGCCACTTTAGAAGTGGTCTGCCTCTTGGAAAAAAGGCACTGGAGAAGTTAGTGTAGGTAATTCTAATTGAAATATCTCACCTCTGCCTTGAAATCATCTTCCTGACAGTGATGACGATTGCCATAGAAATGACCACAGCAACAACGCCCACAGTGACACACACCACAATCAGCTTCAGTGAATCCATCTAATTGTAGTTAAAAATCTGATATACATCAATCCTGCGATTCTTATCCTGTCTTCACAGCCTTTCACACACAGACACACACGTGGCTACTATTCAGATAAAACAAACTGTTAAAGGTGTACAAATTGATGTAGAAATAGCCAGAGAAAAAAAGAAAAACAACCACGTTGATGTAATGTCAAAAATGCCTAAGCTCCTTGCTGTCTTGATATTCACAGAAGATAGAATACCAACCAGCACAGGTTTGTCTCTCTACTATAAATGAGTGGTAAGTGGAGGTGGTATCAGCCAATATACAGGGCCAAATAAAACAGTGGGTCCCCCATTGAGGCCGGGATGTTGCCACCTGTACTCCTCAATAAATGTAAATATGTGCGTAAATATGTATCTGTGTCTGTTACTCACAGGTTTCTCAGGAGTGGGGCTAATGAACGAGGCTTCACTGCCGTTCCCACAATGCTTTTGCCCGGTGCTCACCCGACGCCAGGGTGAGAAGCCTCCTTCACATTTATCACTGGGGACCTTCCGATAGCTGCAACCACATAGGCAACAGCAAGTGTGTTAGAATGAGCTGTGTGTTAGAACAGTGAAAGAGGGAGTTTCTATGTGTGTGTGTGCGTGTGTGTGTGTGAGACAAAGACACAGTCTAAGCATGTATGTATGTTTGTGTCTGTACATTGTACATTATTGTGTTTTTCTTGCAATAAAGTGCAGAATATGAAAATGTTTGTGTATATGTGGCCTGTGCTTGTAGTGTGTGTGTGTGTGTGTGTGTGTGTGTGTATCATACCCTGAGGTCTGCAGCTTCTCCACAACTCCATGCACACACACCTCTATGATCTCCTCTTGAATGTCTGATTGTTTCACACACTCTGAGCTGTTCTCATGACGATAGTAACCATAGTCACTGTACAGATAAAACATGACATGACTGTAATGTCACCAACAATGTCTGATCAACCATAATAATAATAATAATAATAATAATAATCACAATACATTACTGTCATCACCATCAATTATTATTGTTATAATGATGTTGCTGCTGTTGTTGTTGTTGTCGTCGTTGAACTGTACAAGGCAAACAGCCCACTCACCACATGTAGTCCTCCATAGTACATGGACAAGGTGTCTGTTTTCTGATGACAACGTAGTCCCGCCCATTCCTGCAGACAGACAGCCTCTTAAGCCTCCTATAGGTCTCCTTGTATCCCAGGACACACCCATCTGTCTCTGAAGCCCCACCCTCTGTCGAGTGAGCCAACCAGGTCACGTAGTCCTTTTCTCCACCTGCAGAAGCACACCAGGACCACCAGATAGAGATGCTTTAAATCAAGCATGCAATCTCTTGTAATCCTCTTTTAAACATTTATGTGTGAAAATTTGTCAGTTGCGTTGTTATGTAAATATATTTATTTTTATATTTATTTATTTATTCTCTGTGAGGAGAATAATAACTATACGAACTCACACTCCCGGGTTAGCAGACGTTCAAAATCAATGGTCACAGCGACCCACATAGGCTGGTCGTCATCCTCTGGCCTGTAGCCCCACACACTGATGTTCATGGTCTTGCTGCCAGGCTCAGACGCCAGTCCGGCAAAGAATATAGGGTGGTCTGTGAAGTTATAGGACTTCCAGCATTGACCCTCATCAGTTGAAAACCTGAGGAAAGTGCATATTAGAACAATATAATAAAAAAATACTGTTTATTTGGACTTTAGAGTACATACTCTGGATAAACAGAATTTTTTTATTTATACAAATTATTGACATTTACAGAGAATTTACAGAGAAACATGAAGTTGGTGATCTGAGGTTTCATGTTTCTCTGTACTTTTTTCCACAATGATGTAAGATATGTTAAAAATATGTATAAAATGTATAAGATCTACATGATCTGTATGTAGAAACCTTTGCATGTGGAGGACGGAAGGAGGACAGAAGTTGTGAAGGTATCTGGCTGCTGAGTTCAAATATCAATAACAGCAGTTGTTGACCGTTGACATTTCCTTACTTGATAGAGTTGATCTGTCGATCCTTGTGGACCTCCACAGCCACAATTAGTCCACCTGAGTCCAATATGCTGTAGTGATGGGGCCCCTTAAGGGTGCAGTACCAGGTGTAGCCCCCATCCCTGGAGATGTACACATCAGGCCTCATCGCTGACATAGACTCACCCACGCTTCCTGAGGAGTTAAACACAAAATCAGTAATAATAGCACTACTCAGGTCTCCTCATGTGCCAAGTGTCATTCAAGTTCGACTTCACAGCCCAAAATTAATTCTCTTATAACTCCCTCTTCAAGGGGATCTAGGAGCAAACAGTCAAAACAACAACAACAACAACAACAACAACAACCCTGCTGATTTATTTCTTGTTACAGAGAGAGAGGGAAACAGACACACATTATTCAAAGGCAAGACTTTTCTTTTAAAAAACATTTCCTCTTGGGAGCCACAGACACAGCTGTAATTAGGAGATCGAGAGAGAGCGTGTGTAGAAGTGGATACCGTGAGCGATGACCAGGCCGACAGCGGTGGGGTCAGTCAGAGGAAGCATGGGGGTGATGTTATTGTAGTGGCTGTGTTCCCCATGGATGTGCAGGTTGCACTGAAACATGCAAAACACAGGAGAAGTGAGAAGAATTTAGCAGACGCTTTCATCCAAAGCAACACATGAGGTTCAGGATTTTGAAGTTTTGAAGTTTATTTATTTAACAGGGACAACACATATTAATAAACATTGGAAAAAATGCAAATAAACAAGATTATAGCAATATAGGCTAATTTCTATCTTTTGTCCCTTAAACCTGGGTTAACTAATTACCGGTCTGATGTTACCACTATGCCACACAAACACCAGGAAACAGTGTTAGTGTGTTAGCAATACCAGATTCCGCCAAGGCATGACTTCTGCTACATTTTCATTCATTACTACACTACTGGGTGAAAAACATGAACAAAAAAACTGAAGATATTACCAGCACAACACTTGTTATCATATATGGAGATTTCAGGTGATTTCAGTTGGATGACTAGATAATGATGACTAAAGCATACACACACACACATACACACCTTTTTAACGTTCGGCCCACATTTGACATTCTCTGGCTTCTTGAGAAGCCTCCACTCTCCTCCCCTGTCAAATGAGATGACAGTCCGAATGCCACCATCTGCAGAATTGGTTTATCACATTCATACACATCAATACATTGTAATTCAAATGTTGTCTGTCCTCTACATACGTATGTTTAGGTATGTATTGAATGTTTGTGTGAAGTCAAGCTGTCTGTTCCCTGACCTTCCTCCAGTACATTTGTGAGGTAAACTCCTCTGAGTGACGTGATGTTTGTAAAGTCACTTTTCCCCTCTCCTCCAAACAGGTGGTGCTCAAGAGACTTGGAGTACAGGATGCCCCGGTCATCTGATGTGTACACCGTCCCATAGTAGGTGTCCTCTGGGGCACACACACACAGAAACAAACAAATAAGAAAGAAAAGCTGACACAGCTGCTATGATGTGAGTAGATAAGAAAGAGTCATTAATTATCCCTCAACTGACAACACTTCAAAACATCAAACGGAACACCCAAACAAGACCATGCATGATTTCTCTCTCTTTCTCTGTCTCTCACTCTCTCTCTCTCTCTCTCACACACACACACACACACACACACACACACATACATAGAGAACTGAAACAAATGTAAAAAATGTTCATGCTGTACTTTTGTGTATTTGCAGAGAGCACAGGACAGATATAGTATGTTTTGTGTGTGTGTATGTGTGTGTGTAATGCACATGCTAAAAACACACACACACACACACACACACACACACATATACCCTGATACACCTGTCTTTGTGTCAGCTGATCTAAGATGTCTGTGTATGGGGAGAGGTCTCTGTTGAACTAGAGAAAGACAACACCACCATTGCCACCACCACCACCAGCAGCAACCTTATCTCCCTGACGCATCTCTGCGACCCAGAGAACTCCTGCCGTTCAGACCACATGTGCATACGGCTCCATTCTGCCCTGACCCAAAAGACGCGGACACACAACAATGTCTGCCAGAAAGGCTCTTTTTTGTGCTTTTCGTCAGCAGTATGTCAGACTTGCAAAACGAGTCCTTCTCCTTTCACCATCACTGTGGTGGAGCTACTAAGACACAACTGGCAGTGGTGTGAAGAGCTGTGTGCACAACTGAGATGATATGTTTGATGAGCAAGTGCAAATTTAATTATGGTGTGAAAAACATAACGACCAGTTGACCAGAGAGAGTGAAAGAGGGGAAGGAAATGTGGTGGTGTGAAGGGTTTGATGGGTAAAGAAGAACCAGCTCACTTGAGAAAGAAAGAAAGAAAGAAAGAAAGAAAGAAAGAAAGAAAGAAAGAAAGAAAGAAACACAAAGTGTTTGCCAGCTTTACCTCCAGGTTTGTCCACATGCATGAAAATCATGTCTTCATCACCATCCAGGACAGAGTAGAACTGGTAGGGAACAACAGAGATGTCAGGTTAGATAATGGATGATTGCTGGCAGTGTGTGTGTGACAGACCGTGTGTGAGAGAGAGAAGAGAGAGATGTGTGTTTGTTTGTGTACGTGTGATGTTGTCCGTGTCTAATCATCGTGTGAGAGCACATTTTTTTCTGTAATTGTCAGCAGGATGCAGCTAGAAGGGCCGTTATGGAGGAGCTGGGGGTGATCAGACACCTGTGCTACTGCCAGTGTGTCTGGGTGTGTGTGTGTGTGTGTGTGTGTGTGTGTGAAGTGTATGAATGCATAGATGGTTAAATTGTATGGGTATCCTAAGGGTTTAAGACGATGTGTACATGAAAACCTAAAGGAGTGAATAATGTCAGGATTTGGGTACACATATACAGTGTCTAATAGGTTAAGCTTAAATCAGCATGTTATCATTCAGTCAACTGCTTTAACTTTCAAATGCTTTAACTTCCTTTTCAAGTTCTGAGAACGTTGAAACGTTGGGTTTGTGGGGTTTGTGATGAAGAACAAAAAACTGGTGATTAACAAATGTTTTTTTTTTCTGGGCCCGGTCTTGTTAATCCCAAACAACAATATGGCTACTGAGTGAAGGGACTTACCTTAGAAGAACTTTGTCTATACACTGACCCACTTAGTTTTATTGTAGCATGGTGTTGTGTGGTGGTAAATTAACTTAATATAGTTTCCAGTAATTAAATTCTGTTCAGTTTGTGCGGACTAGTGTTAAATTACAGCTACTAGCCAATGCTTAATGAAGGCACTGTGTACCTGCTCTGTAGAGGCAGAGGGGAGTTGAGCTTTGTTGAAGGTGTCCCCCTGGTTAGACGACACATAGATGACACGTGGTGATCCCTAAGGAAAAAAAAACATCCATGCAGTTATCAAAAAGTGTGTGTGGGGGGGGAGGGGGGGGGTGCGGGTTGGTGTCACCATCTTACCAGTTTCTCCATAACTGAAGTAAAGAGGAAACCTCCTATGTAGCCAAAAGAGAAGATATTCTGTGCAATAGTTGTGAAAGTTTGACCAAGATCCTTTGTCCGTTTCAAATAGAGCTCTCCTCTCCGATCAGCCTCAACTGTCACACACACAAACACACACAAACACACACACGCACACACACACACACACACACAGATGCACACACAGAGAGAGAGAGATAGAGAAAGATGGAGAGGCAGAGAAAAGGGGTTGTTAACTCCTTTTCCGAATCAATCTTGTGTAACTGAACTGTGTAACTTGTGCAACCCTGAGACTGAAATGTAGTTGGGGCTCACCAGTTCCTTTGGGGCTGTAGCTGAAGTAAAGTGTGATGTTTGCACCCCTGGAGACAGACACATTCAGCACATTAGTGTCAAAACACAAAGGTAATTTCACTCATGTTTATTTTGATATTTGCTTTGAAATATACTTCAAAATCTCATCCTACTGTAACTATTCATTCACCACACAGAAATATCTATAAACTAAAGTTTTGACTTTGTAAAAAAAAAAAGAGAAAACACTAATACCCCTGACCTGCACGTTAACTAATTAACATGTGACTGCTAATGTGCATCAACAAAATAACCCCTTGTCAACTCTGACTCCTTACTAATCAGAACTCTAATAAACAATGGCAGAATAGAGAAACTCCAGTTAAAAACGCACATCTGAATTCACTTGACTGTTTTTTCTTCAATAAGTGCATTGTAATGCAAACATGATTCAGCAGTGTGGGAATGTGGATATATAACCTCCAATTTCTCTGGCACACCTTTTTGTATTTTGAGTGTGTATGTGTGTGAGAGAGAGAGAGAGTGAGTGAGAGAAAGAGAGAGAGAGAGAGTGTATGTGTGCTTGTGTGTGTGTGAGTGTGTGTGCGCACGTGCATGTGTTGGCATCTGTGTGTGCTGTGTGTGTGTGTGTGTGTGTGTGTGTTATGCAGGTCTATCTGTATATGTGTGTACATATGTATATACACCAATGGGAGGAGTGAGTGAGTGGGTTTGTGTACAAACCAGAGCTTTGGATCAGACTAACACACATGCCTTTGTAGAGGTGTTTCTGTAACTGTTTGTTCTCACCACATGAAAGAATGGGCTCCCTCGTGGACTTTCGCCCATCTGTTCCCAAAGTCCTGCGAGAGCCACAGGTCTTCCTAGGCAAAGAAAACACCGCTTTACATCAGCCTATGAACTCCTTAACTACAACCTGGCTTCATTCATTCAACACAGGACTTGTTGATTCATCACACCAAGTCTGTGGAAATCATAGATGATCAAATGAAATAACTCTGTGAATAACAGAAGGAATAATAATGACATAGTCACCTTTTCTGGCTCTTAAATTGGCACATTCATTAAAATGACACATGAAATCACATGGTAAGCACATTGTTTCTATTTTGGGGAAGTACAGTTTACTCAGACTTAAGTCTGCACCAGGGCCACAATCTGCACGATACAGACAATTTGATCCTAAATTACACACATCACCTGGGTTGCAGTGCGTGCAGTACCTCCAATGACAATTCCTACAAAAGATCACTCTGTGTGTGTGTGTGTGTGTTACAACCAATAACAGACGCTGCCAAATGTCACTCACATCAGTGCTAATCGCCACAAGATAGTTGGGAATCTGGAAGTTGAAGGTGATTGGCTGAGCAGGGTGAAAAGGCAAACGGATGGATTTGAAGGAGACTCCTGTGTCTTCCGAGGTAAAGATGACCCCCCCTTCAGTCTTGGTAATGGGAAGATCTGCTGTGAGGATCACCTGCACCACAATAATAATTGCTTGGTTTAATATACCGCCTTTCAAGATACACAAGGTCACTTTACATTATGTGTGCATGGTGTGCATATGCTTTTTAAAAGGTACTTTTTAAACAGACCCAATGAAGTGGCCCACCAGGTGTAGTGCCCCTTCTTTGGGTCTGGAGGAGTAGTTTGCTTCACACAGTAGAATAAAAACACAATACCCACATCAAACACACAGCATGTAGCTGTAGATGGTTGTACATGCGTCATCTAAATGCACCGCTTACATATTCAAGCACTGTGGTGCTTGTTTTTTTAGGAACTGTAACATCCACATAGCATTCCACGCAACACATTCTACCTATGGGTTCCTACGAGTTATGGACATGCATCGACATCATCATCATAAAACTAATTTCATGAAGATGTACATACAGAATGTTCTACTCTACTTGGCTCTTTTGAAAGAGCTTAATGGGGGACATGGCACTAAGCCAGTATCAGATGAATTGTATTGAACGGTGAAACGGCTTTTTTGCCATGTCTGTGTCCATGTCCACTTACACACATTTGTGTGTAAGTTTGTCTCCATATAAAAACACACAAACACAACAGCTTCCTTACCTGTTTCGAATTTCCTGGTCCAGCACTGACCCCAAAGTCCTTCCGAATGAATGTGTGATTGATGACATGGGAGATATCATGAAAGGTCTTTCCATAGTCCTCACTACAAATGACATACGAACTGTCAAACAAACTCTCTCTACACTATAGACCCTTGTCACAGCCTGAAATTTCCAGTGTAAGTAGCAAGGCCAGCAAAGGCATTAATAACGATATCTATTAAGGTTCTGGTTCTACAGCACCAAATTTCTACAGAGGTTATGTTGATGTCATTAGTAACTCCTGTGCTTGTCTTGCTACTTCCTGAGAAAATGGCTGCTGAGACAAGAGTTCACACTTCTCTGTCCTTCTCTGTCTTTTTCACTCATAAATGCACAAGTACACAAAAACTGACTGTGCTTGCTTGTGAGCACAGCCCTCTCCACTTACCTCCGATAGAGACGTGAGGATCCTCCTTCAAAGAATGAATCCAGTGGGGCACTGATAGTGGATAAAACAAGAATCACCTGTAGTATACAACAGAATTCAGTGTCAACAGAGAATATAAGGCTGCCACTTTGCATGCAATATTGTCTATGTGTGTGTGAGTGTGTGTGTGTGTGTGTGTGAGAGAGAGAGAGAGAGAGAGAGAGAGAGAGAGAGAGAGACTTACTCCAGTGCCATCACCAACCCAGGTTAATGTGAAGCTAGATCCATCATCACCATGGAACCCTGTCTAAAAATATTATTCAAGGTTGATTCGTTTCAAGGAATTGAAACTTTACTGTGACGACACTCCCACACTGTTGTCTGGTATTTTATTTATCAAATCAATTAGCCAGTTATGAAAAGGCCTTGAAATGTCCTATTAAAATTAATTAAACAATAAACCTTAAATGTGACTCACCTCATGGGTGTTTTGGTCCAAAGTCTCATGATCCGAAGGATCTAAAGGCTGTCTGCAGTACGCAAAGTTAGACGCGCCAAGCCAAATTTCCCTTCGGCTGCGGGAGCGCACTTGACCCAACTTGTCAGTGCGCAGCGTCCGCATGAAAGTCACCGTCCTGGGATCGCGCTTATTCGCACTGATGACACTCCTTGAGACCAAAACAAGTAACCAAGCGCCACAGCAAACAGTCACCTTCCAAAGCATGCTGCTTTTGATGTGCTTTTGATGTAACTTAAAAAAGTGTACTGACGACCTACTTCACGACCTCACAGCTTCACAGTGATGATACAGTCTGGGCGGAGGCGGGATGTAAACTGATTTACAATGGCCACGCTACTCACAGACTTGGGTCAGGAACATGCTGTTGACATTCATTATTCATAGATTATGATGTTAGTCCGCTTTAGTCAACGAAAATATGAATTTGTAGCCTAACTGATAAATGCGTAAAGTTAAGATTAATTCCAGCATTTAATTAACGCGACTTTTAAAGTAGCCTAGGCTAAGCTAAACTCTTCTAGGCTTGTAGAATTTAAATCTCAGTGAGCCATAACAGCGTATAACCTCCCTCAGAACATAAAAAAAGAACACAGGCGCTCTACTGTAGTCTGTTTTACCATATTTCAATGTATTACTATTTAGAATAGACTAAGAAAAATAAACGCTGGGTGGTGTAGTTTCTCAAGTTGTATCGAGTGTCTTCATTCAAAAACATTTTTGTGTTTTTGTTGTGATGTTGCAATATGCAATGAAGTGACATGGTACAATTAAAAGATTGCTGACATACGTGCCCCATGTAGCCTACCCATCGTGTAATAAATGTGTAATAATTCTGTCAGTGCTGAGAGATACCATGAGAAAAGGTAGAACTATGGTGCGCGCTTCCTGAAGATACGCGCAGGACAATCTTTTCCCAGCATGCACCTCGTGTCATCATGGACCAAAATGGTAAGGAGGGAAATGAAGAGCGCTAACCCTAAGTACATTTTGCTGAACAGTTTCATCCCAGAAGTGCGATTCATGTGATAACTAATAGTGCACACAATTAAGGATGTCTTGTAATATAGTATGTGGTCATTGTTGCGTTGTGCTTTCGTAAGCTGCTACAGCAATGCCATGCGGCCTTAACCACAAGCTAGCTACAGTGGCTAGGTTATTAGCAAGCTAATGCTAAGTATATAACTTACCTAGATGGGTAACGTTTGATATATATATATAAAGCTTCCAGGTCGTTTCAAAGCTCTGTCATAGTTATCTAAGTACCTCTCTCTAGAACCAAGTGTACTCATGAATCCCGTATCAGTTCAAGCACAATGCTGTCTGGCATATTATCTTCAGTTGCTGGCTAGCCGACTTGCTAACTTGCATTAACGTTAACTTGAAAGATGGTCACCTGTGGCTTTTTAACATTATTTGTCATTAAACTCACACTAAGTTGTGCCTGGTTTGAGTGTAATGTCAGCATGAAATAATAGTAAATAGCCTTGCTCATATCATCAGTTCATTTACGTTATGTGAGTATCTGTGATTTATCGACTGTTATAAGGAAGCTCGTCAGAGCAAGGCTAATGTTGTTGATTACAGTAGCTAGCAGTTAGCGGTCATGTAGAAACATAATGTTATAGTGATGTCCATGGGTACAGTTGACTGTCTACATTACAATCTGCAGACCATGACATGCAGGGCACGGAGGGCTCCGGGAGTTTGGGAGGTCTGGATGTTCGTCGGAGGATCCCAATCAAGTTGCTCTCCAAACAGACAGTGAGGAGTAAACCAGTTACTCGTTCCCAGAGACCGACCGGGAGACAGGTTGCAACCTCCCAGTCTGGCGAAGAAGGTGTTGGAAACATTTTCATACATTTAGCCGTAAACATGCACTGTCGTAGTTATATAATATGATATAGCTGTGCTGGAATTGTTTTGCCACATATTTAAAATGAAAAGCGCCGATATTCCTCCAGTAGCAATATTTTGACAGCTTGGCCCCTGCCTGTGCTGACCAACTTAGCTGCAGTTCTTGCTTGCAAGCAGGGGATCTGCAGGGAGGGAAAAAGTTAGGATGATTCTAAGGGCCCCATAGAACATTTGAGTGTTATAATTACTGTTGAGTGTTATAATTACTGTTTTGCCCAAAATTGTTCTCTGTCACAGGGGTCCAAAATTGTGGCACCTGTGCTTGCAGGTTTTGCTTGTCAGAACATATTATTGTGTGCCTGTACTCAGAGTGTGTTTTGTTTTGTGTTCAGATGGACACGGCTACAAGAAAGATGAGAGGTTTGATTGTGGCGCCAAGGCTGGAGACGTTTTTGCTACTCAGCGACGTTACCCTCAGCCTATGTATTGGGACTACAAGGTTGGTGTGTCATCACAAACACAGAAAGAGTGTGTGGTTATATGAATAACAGGACTGGTATTGTGAAGTCATATTCTGTGTGTGTGTATGTGTGTGTGTACAGCACATAGTTTGTATGTCTTGTTCTCAGTCCATTGCTTTCTGTGTGTGTGCTGTGATTTTTATTTCCTCATCCGACATCCACAGCTTAACCTGCTGGGTGAAAAAGATGAGACGGCAGTGCATTTCTGTGACAAGTGTGGGCTTCCCATTAAGACCTATGGTCGTATGGTAAGTATGGATGGTTATCATATTTTAATCGTGCTCAGTGATGGATGCCACTGACAGATACAGAATTGATAGAAATATGCCAGTTTGGATTATCATAAATTTTAGGGATTGTTTACATATATCTTGATATATATTGGATATTTTTGTATCCGTTTCTTTCTTTAATTGCGTTAACACGTATCCAGCAGAATCCAGCATTTTGAAAAATCTGCACTTTGGAGGATGTTTTAAAAATATACAGTGTGGTGGCTAAAACTCTGTTTACATGTAAACGAAAGGCCCAAAATGATTAAAAAAAATATCTGTTTATAAAAATGTGTAGATACATGTACAGTATACAGGGCCTTAGATTGACTGAGAAAGAGAAGTGGTAAGGTTGTAGTCTGTCCTCAGTGACTCAAGATGTAATCAAAAAGTTTAATAATCACACAAAATTCTGTAATGATAGTTTTCCTTCTAGATGGTTGTATTCAAATTGAATAATCTAAAACAATCCACAGCATTTAATCACAATTCCACTGATTGATTATCTTTTTCACAATACATCAGTAGCCATCAGTTGTCATCTCCAGCAGTCATCTACAACATTCTAAACTCTATGTTTGTTTACTCTTGCAGATTCCCTGTAAACATGTCTTCTGCTATGACTGTGCGGTGCTTCATGAGAAAAAAGGAGATAAGATGTGTCCAGGGTGAGTATCAATCTCTTTCACCAACACAAGGCACTGCACGTTTGTGTACGCGGAGTGCCGAGTAGTGACTCAAAATTTATTCACGTCTCAGACTGGTTCAGGCGTCTTGCTGAGCTGTAGCTGATAAGGGGGACCTGACAAAAGCATAAAAACCCGTAAAGTCATGATTAGCATGGATCATACATTTGACCTATGTTCCCTCTAAGCTGCTCACATACACGACCATGCACGTCGTGGGTCATTCACGTGCACAAAAAATAAAAGAAATTAGGAAAGAGCTTAACTAGCTATCATGTTAACTAGCTAACAGGTTTAAATCTGGTTAAAACTCTTCAACTTTTTTTTTATTAACTGATCATTTACAATACTTGTTGGCTACGTGAAAGCATTATAGCCCCACTCATATTCCTCCCACCACACTCTCATAAAACCTTGTATTTTCCCCGATCATTAGTCCTTTCTAAAAGCTTAAGAATGAGCTTGAACTCAGAATGAACTCAGTGGTGTCCTGTTGCTCCTCATGGAGGGTAATTGCAGACATTAATTATTTTATGTAAGTTTATCAATTACCAACGAAATACCAAACAGCTGAATAAATTTATATTGGCCAAATAGTATTGTATAGTATATAGTATGAAGTAGTGTATATATACTCTTTCAAACACTCAGTGAGGTGAAGCACGCACTAAGCCGGACAAATGGGCTGCCTGCTACAGGGAGCATTGAGGGGTTAGGTGCCTTGCTCAAGGACACTTCAGCCATGAATGTGGGCATTAGAGAGCAGTGCTCAACCACTTCCCCTGACCACATTTTTCTTATTGGTCGGTGATCGAATCGGCATACCCTTCAGTTTCAGCCCGAAGCCCTAACCAGTAGGCCACATCTGCCCTAAATATTGTTATTGGATGCATTAATATCAGCATCAGCCCTTAAAAATCGGTTAACCACAAAAGGCTGTTCTCAGTGCTGAAGCATGCCGCTCAGACAAATTTCAAAAGGCTGTTCTCAGTGCTGAAGCGTGCCGCTCAGACAAATTTCAATTGGCTCAGTGCTGAAAAGAATTACAGGGAACTTTGCTTTTGATACCAGTGATACTGTGTGAATGTTCTGTTTGTATCTGTTTGTATTTTACACAATGATTGCACTACCCAACTGTTTTCTAAGAAAGGACAATAGTATTGTGACGAGAAGCTCTTGTCTGATGGGTGGATTTGTCTGCTAATTGTAACATGTTATTTTGTGCTGTGTCGTGTTGCTTTTTCTGCTTACTCTTCCTGACTTCCCACCTTTGTGGTTTCAGTCTGGTCATCTACAGCTGCACAGACCCAGTGCAGCGGATTGAACAGTGCCAACGTGGCTCTCTGTACATGTGCAGCGTGGTGCAGGGCTGCAAGCGTACTTACCTGTCCCAGCGTGACCTGCAGGCGCACGTCAACCACCGGCACATGCGTGCAGGGAAGCTCACGGGTGGCCGAAGCGAGTCCCTCCATCACCCGCCGCCCTCGGACGTGTCCGACCGCTTCCGCTTGCCACCACCACTGCTCCCCAAGCCGCACGTGATGATGCCGTCCAGCATGGGTCATGGCGGCCACGATCCCTACGGGCAGCCGCCACCGCCAACATCGCATGATGATCTACGGGGCGGGCAGCCCCCGCCGTCACCGGCTGACCTGGGGCCGACACGCTCAATGGCACAGGAGACGTTCCGCATCGCCACGGTGACCACTCGCAAGCACAGCAATCTCATCACTGTGCCAATCCAGGATGACTCCACTGGGCCTGGATCTGGCCGGGAGAACCTGCCGCAGTCAGGCCCAGGGCCGGCGCAGCCCGGGCTACACCACCCCGGAGACTATGGCAACCAGCCTGTTGTGTCTCATCCCCACCACATGATGGCGCCACCGCCACAGTCTCACTATGGTCCTCCTCCGCCTCCACCGCCCATCAATCCCCTTTCCCTTCAGCATCCCCCTCAGGGTTCAGGCACCCCCCACATGGGGGTGTACAACCAGGCACCACCACCACCCCTGTCTTCTGCACCCCCACCAATCACCCCTCCCCCAGGACACCTGATGGGTCAGATGCCCCCCTACATGAGCCACCCACCCCCCGGGCCACCCCCACAGCATGGTGGGCCCCCAGTGACCGGACCCCCTCCGCACCACTACAACCCCCAGTTTTCAGAGGACCAGGGGACACTCAGCCCCCCCTTTGCCCAGCCGGGGGGACTCAGTCCTGGGATGTGGCCGCCCACGAGAGGGCCTCCACCTCCCAGGATGCAGGGACCTCCACCTCAGGGGCAGCTGCCAGGCCCCCACCACCCAGACCAGTCCCGATATCGGCCCTACTACCAGTAAAATATGGCAGGGTCTTTCTCTTCTTGCTTGTCTTTGTCTGGTTTAGGAAAACAGGCACACAGAGTTTAGCCCACCAGTGATGGCCAACTCAAAGGAAATGTCTGGTGTAAGTCAACCCATGTCCCTGTTGGTCAAGCTTGGCTACTGCTGTCAGTTGGAAGAGGAATGAGAAAATTAAGTACATGGAGGACCGAATAGCAGAACAGCAGTTAACGCCAATTAATGAGGGAATGGAAAAGCAGTTTCCTGCTTTCGTGCCCCTTTCAGTTAGTTTTTAGCTGCTGCTTTGTAAACCCTGTTTATAGCTTGAGCACCGGGGATATGGGTTGATTTATGCCGTGTTTTTCCTAAAGGAATGCTAGTATGGGCTGTGTGCAGCAAAGCTCAGTCATATCGCCACTTCTTTTATAATAATCTGTTTTTTTTTGTTGTTGAAAATTGTGTTCGTAAAAGAATTCTTAGGGTTTCATTTCACTATCAGTAACAATTATTTCAGTTGTCTGGCTTATCTGTGAGTTGGTGATGGTAATAATGTCTTTTTTTTTTTTTTTTTTTTTTAATGTCATGAATGTCAGTAGAAGTGCAGGAGAGACATGTCTTGTGTTTTGAGCTTTGAGCAGGACAGACATTGGTTTGTGTTTATTCTGTATTTTTGCAGTATTGTTCATTAAAAAAAGTCATTCATTCTGAAAAACAATGTTGACATTTAGGGCATTTTTTTAAATGATTGTGATCTAATAAAAAAAAACAGTGGCTGCTACAACAAACCAGGTCAGTTTTACTCATAAAGACAGATGACTACTTTCAGTTTGAAATTTTCTATTGATACCAAGAGGACCCTTCTTCTTCATAACAATAACAGTAATTTGAATTGTAACTTGTGCCTTTTCTGTGGAAGGCTGAAATGTTAATAGCGAAGCAGCTAGTTTTATAGTTATTTTATAGACTTTAATAATTATGATGCTGTACTAACAACCAATGCAGTAATTATTATTTTCATAAATGTGGGCTTTAACACAGTCCAGCACATTCCATTTTGATGGTGTTCAGATTAACAGAGTTGTTTGGGTAATTTTGTAGTACTGCTGAGACTTATTTTCTGAGCTGGATACTGTGTCATGATTCAGTGCCATCAGACAACATGGCAACAACAACAAAGATAAATATAAATAAAGTCATTGTGAGTTTCTAGCAGTCAGCAATTGTGTGGTTTAACATGTTAAAAAGGATGCTCTTAACACTCCATCATTTTTATTACAAAATATTCATTTGACGCATGTCATGGAACACAAAAGTTAGGACACCAACAAAAGTGATGCACAAAAAGGTGGTTAGAAATTGTAATTTCATTTTTAAACTGTGTCATTTAATGTATAGAAAATCTAACAGCAGAGTATAAAGACAACGTTTTTCTTTTTAGTGAGTTACAACTGGTTGACCCTCTCTTGCATAGACCCTCAGGTAATTGATGTGGCTGATGCCACGTGGTATGTTGAGATGTCATGTCTAGAGATGGGTGACTGAAACCTGTGGAGAAAACATAGTATTATAACAACTCCAGCCTGATGATTGTTGGATTGCATGCTAACTTAACAGGGTATCTGGACATGTGAGTATGTTACTCCTCACATGGATGCTATTTCTGTAGGTCGTTTTTGGAGGTTTGAACTAACTTTAATGTCACACAGCCCCTTCATAAGTCACTGTTATTGTGCCTTTAAATGACAACGCTAAATGTTTTTTTTTTCTGTTGAAGTGATTGCACTGAACATCCTTATTAAAGAGATCATAACAAGCTGTTCTCGGATACCTCTGCTGGCATGTGCAGTTCCCTCAGCTGAGATTTCTCGAATAAGGTGTCTTGAGGATGTTTCATCTGCACGTACATCATAGCGTCATGAAGTGTTGGGAAGAACATGGAGGTTCTGACCTCGTCATCAAAAAACTTGCAGTTATGGAGTTTGTCTAAAATGTCCACTGCAACAAATAAATCATGATATTTTGCAGTTACAGTTCCTCAATCCCAAGTCTGACTAGCTGAGGCGCACAAACTCATCAGAAGGACTCCTAGTGCAGGTGATCAGAGTTCCCATGGTCATTGAAACCTGTGGAATTGTAAATTGCCAAGATTTTGTGTACATTAGAGACAAATCATGGAATTTACTAAAGTCATTGAAGGTTTTTGGGGAAGTCATGAAATTTTATTTGGGGTGTAGCCTGTTGTGAATCATCGATCTGTGTGTGTATGGATAGCGATGAAGTGTTTCCTGATCAGGCAACCCTAATTACATCCTGATGTGATTTATACAGCTACATAAATGCTGCCAGTTTTGTTACTCACAGTTTCATTATACAGATCTACAGTCTGTGCTGGCATTGTGAAGTGGAGTTATGTGCAACATTGCCTCATGAGCATGACATTACAAAGTAAGGCATGTGGTTAATGAAGAGAGTAAAGCAAGGACACAGTAAGCACATGTCTAACTAGGTTACATACAGCATGTCACATATTTCTGGTGTCATCATTAAGCTGGTAAGACAGGGCCAATAGGCCTCATTCACCATCTATTCTTAGGAAGAAATTAGCTTTTTAAACCCACTTGTGCAATTTTTCAGATTTGCATTCACCAATACAGGTTTTTTAAGTGGGAGTTCAAGCGCAAATGTGAGACACTTTTAAAGAAGATATTGCTGAATGAGGCTGAATTGATCTGATTATTTAGCCATAGGTGGTTGTACATGTTGACTAGATAGACTACTGTACTGTGCATACCATCACAGGCCACGATATAGACCTCCACGTCCACTCATGAATTTTTTTAATGCCTGAAAATAGAACACTTTAGCTTACAATTTTTCTTCATTAGAAGTGAATCAATATTCAAAATATGCAAAAATGAGCAATACTAACATCAAAAATCATGTTTTTTTTTCTTAAGCGTGGAGAAATTGTAACTTATGCCCTCCCAGAGAGAAAGAGAGAGACTTACAGCTTTGAGGCCCTTCGTGGCAGACATGTCAAGGAAGGAGACGGCGGCAAAGTCAAGTATGAGGCTGTGGATGGGCACACGAGGCACACAGATGTTGGCGGGAAGCTGGGAGTTCCAGTTCACCTGGACAGGTAAGTTGGAGTAATCGCTGGGTAGGTCCAGATCATCCAAGCTCTCATCATCTGACTCCTCAAGGGGGAAGGAACCAGTAGGCAGAACTCCTCGCTGAGTGTAGAATGGACAAGGGTCACTCACTTCTGGCTTCTGGTGCACTATACCATACAAGCTACTTGAATGTAAAAATGTATAATGCATACTGCAGAAATGCAAGCTGAGAGGGACATGGTGTAGGTTCCAGAAAATGCTGGTGATCAAACCCTTGGAAATCTGTTGTAGCTTACCAAGTAAACAATACTTGTGGCTGGTGTTATGGGTGCTGGTGCTATGAGATTCACAAATAGTATCAAAAGATTTGAAACCTACCTTTGTGACCTGTGGTGACCCATTTTTCAGCATTTTTCAAATCTTTCTCAGGGCCTTGATTCGCTTCCTTAATACTCTTAGAGGACTAAACCCAACCTTAGAAAGAAATATATATATATATATACCCGTTAATATCAGAATATCAGTTATTTAATGATGAATATGTTTGTATATTCAGTCATGAAATGTAGGGCTTATAGCTTCAACCAGCTTATTCTTTAAAAAGCAAATGTTGGCAAAGAAGATTGGTGAGGGGATGATCACTCCATCTGGTTCTGGAATCTGGCAGCAGATAATACCATTTCCATTTTTTTATATACACCACATAGAAGCAGTTGTCATTTCGGAGTTAAGTTGAGGATGTTCATACTCACACAGAGGTAATCCTTGCGGTCTCTGTATAAGTCAGTCCCAGAGATGTTGGCAAGTACGGCACAGCAGGGACTGGAGAATGAACCGACACAATTTCAGGACTTCATGCAATCATTACAGTGAAAATGTTCAATTTAGGCTTGACTTTCACCATTAATGTGCAACTCAGCTGAGATTCAAGGGAAGAGCGTCTTTTATTTGCTCTTCACGGTATTCAGATGCTGCATGCCTAAATCCCAATGTCCCCCTAAGTCCTATGTCCTACACCTTGACCCCTGAATGAGTTGAGTCTTTGAGGGTTCAGGGCATATGGTTAAGACATTGGGCTTCAGTCTATATCTAAAGATGTCTAAATTGCTCAAAGATAAAAGGTGTCAATGTTATAGAACTCTGTGATTCCACACTGATCACTGACCAAGGGTTACTTTTAACTAGCCCACTAACCATTGAATGCCTCTGCCCACACTAACGGATGAGGGCACGGAAACCTTGTTTCCATCTTATTTTTCTGTGTCCTATTCAGTTAGCCCTAAGCTGCAAGGTCACAAAGTTGGTCTGTGTTGTACCAAATGTTGCCTTTCTTGTACCTTATTTTAACTGTGCAACATCAACAAACAAAGACATAGGCTGATTGAATCCGATTTTTCCTTTAACAGTGCTACCAAAGCTAATTTTATCAACTCACAACTGAGTCCTGAAGACGACGGTGAACAGCTCAATGCCCAGCCCCACGGCCAACCCCAGATCCAGCCCCAGGAGGATGGCAGCCAGACACGTACCCAACCACACCACCTGGGAGAGAGGGAGGACATGAAGCTACATAGGCTTTTCTTTCTGCTTTTGCTTATAGGGTACCTGTAATAAATAAGGTAAATTAACTGCTTATTTACTACATTCTGTTTCTGTTCTACATTCTGTTACATTTATTCCATCGTGCTTTAAACAGTATAGCAGTATAATGCTTTGCCTGATTTCATGCCCTCCTTTTAGTTTGAGGATTAAGATTTAGGTGTGTTACACAATGGACGTTATTTTTTTTGATTGATTCCTTTAGTCAATGAGAGTCCATGATTTGACATCATCCAAGAATAAGACTAGCTCTGTCTGACATTTAAAAATATATAAATAAATAAATAAGTAAATAAATAAATGCCTCCAAAAGGGATTTTCATGTCATATGTGCACCTGCACCACCTTCTTAACTCATTGTATCAGCGATTGGCCTTTGACGACACTCACACAGTCCAAACAGTCTTTCCTCCATAGGTAAGGCACTTCAGTGACCTGCAGTAGCATCCCCTTCAAGTTCACAATCACCAAGGCACCCAGGACAGCCTGAAACATTTGGAGAGCATTTAGGTAGTAATCTTATGCCATATCCCAAATGTCTGCTGTATGGATATGTATTGTACGTGTTACAAATGAGCTCTGTGATTTCAGCATTAGCCTGCAGTTAGCTTAATAAGCTTTGCTGTCCTCTTTTGTAGCATTGCTTACTATTACTTGTTGACCATGGAGGACAAATATTCAGTTGTCAATGTATAGCAAGTTGTTTTTGAAATAGTGTGTGTGAGAGAGAGAGAGGGAGAGGGAGAGAGAGAGAGAGAGAGAGCGAGAGGTCAGAGAGAAAGCGTAATACCTTTGGCAAGCAGGAACCCAATCGTCACTGTGACAATCATTGCCATCATCGCCGACAGAAGACCTGCCAACTAAGCAAACAATAGTGGATAAAGTTCTTAAAGTTTATAGTGAGCATCTGAGACCATAAATGTTGGACAGAGGGAATGTCTTTACAGTCCTATAAAAGGAAAATGTTTCCTTTCACTGAAAGACAAATCAGTTGGAAAATACAGTGGCTGCAAGATGGCATGGAAAAACTTACATCGCAAAAATGGTGCCTGTTGGTTCATAAACCTAAAAAAGAAAAATAAATCTTTTGCGAGATCTTGCAAAACTCACAATTTTTTTTTCCATGAAAAAAACCAAAACATTTTTTTGCAAGATCTCGCAAAACTTTTGCGATATCTCGCAAAAGATTTGTTATTTCTTTTAGGTTTATGGACCAACAGGCACCATTCTAGGCTACTGCCCTTAGGCAGCTGCATGCAGTTGAATGAGGAGGACAACAATTGTCTTTCTGTTTTACAGCTTATTATTTCCAGTATATCTTGTAATACACTACCTATTGGCAGGATCTCACAAAACTTTTTGATATGCTGTAGATGTCAGGGGTGTAGTCTACGTGATACGTGGGTATAGCCTACGCCAAATAACCACCTAAAAAGATAATGTGTTTGCTTATTCAGTAAAACATAGCTAGGCAAAGATAGCCTACCTGTCAACAATCTCTGAAACCATCCAATCACTCAACAAACATTACTGAATTGACCCAAAAGAGAATTTGTGTGTCAACAACTTCTGAACCCATCCAATCACTCATCAAGAAATCAACGTCACCTACAACATAGGTGTTTTGGATGACTTTGGATGAGTTTAGGTGTTCACTATGGATAATTCTATGGTGATTCCGATAGGTGATGTTGATTTCTTGATGAGTGATTGGATGGGTTCAGAAGTTGTTGACACGCGAATTCCCCTTTGGGAAAAACTGAAATGATTTAATGACAGCAAAAGGAGAGAGCAGTCATTCTTGCAAACCTCAAAACAATTCTAACTAAGGCTTTATGCTTATCCCAACATTAAAAAGCCAGGCTCACTATTACAGTCGTCAAAAACAGCCAGACTTTATATTAGTGTTTGTTTACTTGTGTCTTTCCTCCAGTGCTCTCCTGGACAGCTGATCTCGAGAGGGCTGTACTGGCCACAAACGATCTAAACGATGCGCCAAAGATGTTACTAGCCCCAAAGGCCACAAGTTCCTAGCAGAGAGAGGTGCACAAGCAGACAAGGGTTGTAAATATGAGATAGATAATCAGCAGCCGTCATTTAATGAATAACCAATGCTGTGTGATTCATTTTCAGACAGTGACTTTCACACACGTCACACACATAAATCATTGTCTGAAATCTCAAAGTCATATTCAGCAATTTTCAGTGTATTGCAGTGCTTAAACTACTTTTCAGTGTACATACATTTCCAGACCAAGTATCCAATCTAAAGCCTCTTTATCAGAGGTCTCTCACCTGGTTCCCATCAATGACATAGTCATGTTTGACAGCATAGACCTTGGCCACAGAGAAGGCCACAGGAAAACCTACAACAGCCAAAGGGACGGCCTCTGCTAAGCTGTACTCCATCACTTCCACATTTGGAGGAATAGGGGACTCATATCTGAGGAAAAAAAAGAAGTAACTGTAAAAGTGTAGACAGTGACAATTTTAATGCTAAAAAAACAATTTTAATTAGTACATAAATTAGTAACTGAACATACAGTATGCCTGGTCATTGAATCATGTAATGCTTAATCTTTCTAAATTACAAAATGAGCAAAATATTTTAAACAAACACATTTATACAGTTCTCTCCTAGCCCTTCACCATCTGCCCCACCACATCCACACTGAACCTCTCCTTAAGACAGGGCACATGTGATAGTAGTCTAGAGGGAACACATGAGTTGTTAAAATGAAGTCACCATTATAGCTGGACTTGTTTTCACTGCAAAATAATAGATATCAAAAGCAGAAAAAAGGAATCTCACCATTATAACTTCTATGGGAATTGGTACAGGAAGCTTTGACGTATACTTGTTATTCACTTCCTTCACTACAAACACAACCAGCATGATCACGATAGACGTCACCAGGTCACAGATGTTGGTGGAGGTGATTTGGCTAAATATTTTCTCCAGTGTCTGTGCCACAACACATAAAAAGAGTCAGCACTGACATTAATTTACCGTTTATTCACTAATATGCTGACTTTTTTCAAAGACTTTATATACTTTTTCTTTGCTTTTCTAGGTTTCTATTTCTATTTTCATTAGGGGTGGGAATCGAAATCTGGGAATCAAGTAGAACTTAAATCAAATGCTTCAGTTCACTGGAATCATATCCCTCTGACATTATTTAATGAGTAACCAAAGCTGTGTAATTCAGTTTTATTAATAATATCAGAGGGATACGATTCCAGTAAATTGAAGCATTTGATTCTAGTTTTACTTTATTTCCAGTTCTCGATTCCCACCCATGATGAAAATAGAAATATCAATGCCGGCATGTTTTTCAGACCGTAGTGAATGGGTTTTCTGAATCTAAAAGGAAAATAGATCATATAGTTCTACATGGTTTCTCTCATTCTAATAAGCTGCTTTGGTCTCCTTAGAAGTATAGGCCATATTACAGGCCTATGTGCTGGTACTGAAAACCTGTGTAGAATACCGTCTAAACAGTAAGGAATTGATAAGACAATTGATAAAGAATTGCACCAGTAAGCAGAATCAACAATGGCACTGATATTGATAAAATCCTATCACTCCCTCCCTTTAATTGTCATTATGTGTGAAATTGAGTTACAAGCACATACAGCTATGAAGGTACAGTATTTCATATCGCTAAGGACATCATCCTTTATTTGACCACATAGTGGACAGCTGACTCTATTTCACTGGATGGACAGTGGCCCACTTAGTCCAGGCACACTGAGACCCAAGACAAACCTCAGCTGTGACACCAAGATGTGAACAGCCGCTGCTGTGGTAAAACCAGAGACTAGGGTGTCAGAGAGGTAAATGACAATGAAGCCTGCTTGCAACAGTCCCAAACCCAACTGAAGAGAAGGACAGATAGATAAATAGATAGATGGATAGATAGATAGATAGATAGATAGATAGATAGATAGATAGATAGATAGATAGATAGATAGATAGATAGATAGATAGACGGATGGACGGACAGAGAGACAGACAGATAGATAAATGCTTTTGATGTCCCATAGGAAATTCTGGAAAAAGACAGATAAGAGGATAAAGGTTCATTATGACATCACATAATGGCATAATTATGACATAATTGCTCGTGTTAGGGCTATGGATACCTCAAAGTCTCAAGTTAACTTGAAAAATCTGGTGTGAATCAATCCATTGCCCTGTTGTTCGAAGTCACCAAATGCTGTCATTCGGGAAAAAAACATGAAAATTTGATGCAACATAGAACGAATAGCGGATTGGCGGCTTACTTTAACTGAATAGGGCACAGAAACTCACTTTCAGCTTTTCATTTCCCTATGCCCCTTTCAGTTAATGTTAGCTGCCGGTTCTTTATTCGGTCTATGTATTGTCAGCAGACAGCACTTGGTGACCTTGAATTACAGGGCTACTTGATTGATTCACACCAGATTTCTCCCTTAATGTCGTAAAACATACAAGTGAGATGTGTAGGTCGACTGGAATTCTAGCACACCTGAATCAGTCCTGTGAGGAAGGTGACGGAGGAGGCAACTAAGACCCTCTGCTCTGTTCGGCTGAGTCCTTCAAAGCCAGTGATGTTGGCAGGAGGCCCAGTGTCCGGCACCAAACTTGTCACCACCTGGCCCACCATGAGACTCAAAATAGGGAAAGAGCTGAGAAACAACAAAATATGTGTGGCAATGAAATATTATACAAAGGAGATATCTATATTGTGACAAGAAATTCTACTCTACTGCATGTTTATGACAACAGTGAAATTGTGAATTTGTGAAGCCAAACAGTAACACATTATCCAACCTACATTATCCAACCTACATGCAACAAATACAAATACAAGTAACATTTGCACATGCTTCTGGTATGTCTTCTAGTTACAGTTACACTTGCTTCCGGTATGCCTTCTAGTTATACTTACACTTAAGTCTGGTGTGATTCTAGTTATAGATACATTTGGTTCTGGTGTGATTCTAGTTATACTTACACTTGCTTCTGGTGTGATTCTAGGTATAGTAACACTTGCTTCCGATGTGATTCTAGGTATAATTACACTTGCTTTTTTTTGGCAAATTACTACAGTAACCAAACTGGTCATAAAAGTATTTTTAAAAGCAAAGTGGCAGATATTTAGCGCACAATTTTATTCAAAGATGATGTTGCCTTTGTGCAACTTATTTTACATGTTCACTGTTACAAAATCATTGTGACTTAGTGTTGTTGCCGTATTACCACCATGAACCTGCGTCTTTTTCTGATATGTAAACATATTATTTTCATATCTATTCTTTTTTTGACTGTTGATTTTTTTTTCTTTTATCTTTTTCTGTGTTTTGATTTCGTTCTGCTTTTTTTGTTTTGTTTTACTGCACTTTAGTCAACTGCTGTTGTTTTGTATAGTGCTTTATAAATAAATTGACACTGACATTATCCCTTAGATAGTGGTCATGATTATTGTATGTTTCTCACCCACAGAGATGTGTCGAGGTGCCAAGAAAAAGGTAAACAAGAACAGGAAAGAACGCTGTGTATAGTCCATAGCTTGAAGGTAATGAAGCCAACAGGGCAAAGGCCAAGCCTGCAGGACAACAAAACATCATAATCATTCTTCCCTTGTCATGACTGACATCTTTTCATTGGTAGCAGTAAAAAGGCACAAAAGTGCCTTATCATTTATGTAATCGCTGTCTCTCCTTTGAATTGCTGTGTTCCTGTAGAACACCTTGTCATGATTTCTACCCACATATTTAGTACAGCAGCACACATAAATCCTAGATGCGAATACTATACTGGACTATGCCATCACTTTTTTACAAAGACATTTCTGCAGGTTATGTCACAGCATACTCATTAAATATAGTTAAAATATGTCAGTGTCATTTGTGTTGTAAACCATTAATTTTTTTGTTGCTGAATGATCACAGAGAAGGTGGCCCCTCTGTGTGTCTTCTTAGAAGAGTGGTGATGATTAATCACGGGCCTCCTAATTACCTTCGAGCACAGCCATTAGTCCAGTGCTGACCCCAGAGACAATGTCACTCAGTAGCCATTCCTTCACTCGGTAGATTCTCATCTAGCCAATAACGGGTAGCAGGGACAGTGCTGCATTCTTAGCACGTTTGCAGTCACAGCTAGATTTGGTTTAAATTAAAAGAATAAATAAATAAATAAATAAATATTTAATATTAAATTATTAGTATTATTAATAATATTTACTCACATGGAAATGCCAGCAGTGACATTTTTCACTTTGAACCGCTGCAATTTTTCACATTGGTACAGCCCATTACAACACTCACACCAGCAAAGTGTACACATTTCATTAGACTTGGGGATAATAGTGCATACAGAGGCATTCTCATATTTTATGCCCACTGTTACAAATTTGTGAAAAACTTTAATGTTTCTCTTGTATGATGAATGATGAAAAAAGACCGTGATTATTGTGTCATTCCCCTCCGCAGAGATGTGTCCAGAGGCACTTAAGAACAGCTATCTGAATGCATCTGTCAAATGTGTCATGCTCAATGTTACATACTCTTCATTTAGTTCAACACAATTCAATACTCTATTAGCCTTAGTCTACACTCGTACTTGAGCATACTGTGCAGCAGGCATTTGAACAGACCTCTACTTTCTGTTTTTTAAGACATGGTGAGAACTGGAGATGGCATCTGCAAAGCATCTCTGATTGAAAAAAAACATCCTTGCAAGCAAGGTATACAATCTTATACCTTATGTACAGTATATACATTTGTTTCCACCAGGATAAAAACTCTATCTATCTATCTAAGTATCTGTCTATCTATCTGTCTACCTGTCTATCTATCTATCTATCTGTCTGTCTGTCTGTCTGTCTGTCTTTCTATATTTTTTAAATTGTAGGTAGATAGATACTTTATTTACCCTCAGGATAAATGGTAAATGGATTGCATTTATATAGCACTTTTCTACTCCTATGAGCACTCAAAGTGTTTTACAATGTATATCTCACATTCACACATTGGTGGCGGAGGCTGCCATGCAACTTGCCTACCTGCCACCGGGAGTACTTTGGGGTTTAGTATCTCATTCAAGGACACTTTGACGGGGTCAGGCAGGCTCGAACAGCACCTCTACCAATTGCACCACCACCGTCCCCATCTAGGAATACAGAATTATATAATAATAATATAGAAGTATCTATCTATCTATCAATCTATCTATCCATCTGTCTGTATTTCTATCTATCTATCCATCTGTCTGTATTTCTATCTATCTATCTATCTATCTATCTACCTGTCATATTGGAATTGCCTGTGAATAGTCGCACAGCATGTTTTGCATTTGCTCTCCTAATCCTCATAGGATAAAGCCCCGATGCCAGTCAGCAGGTGCATCAGCGTTCTTACGTGAAATATTCCGTCACATGGTTCAGCAGGGTCTTTCGCTGTCTGCGGATCTTCTCATAGCTTTCTTTGAAAGAATCCTCAGAGTATATTGGTCTTGCAACCACATAGTACTGACCCTGTGTGTCCATTCTCAAATGATCAAGGATTGACCCGTTAGCGCGGAGGATCAGTGAGCACTGTTCGATCTTGGTCTAAAAGATGACCCTGTCCAGTGCTCGTCTCGACTCTGTGACAAGTGTACACGGCTGCTGTGGTGCTGAAATTTATTCAGAAGACACTTTATTTCACAGAATTGACTTGCACATCCTCAATATTTTCAATGATTAACACCAGTTTGAAGTATCTCTTGCCAGGATTCCAGCTGCTGTGTGCTTTACTGGCTGTCATAAATGAAATCCCTGGAGTAACACATTAGGTGAGGTCAAATCATGTCAGTCGTTCTCCGTGTGTGTGTGTGCATATGTGTGTGTGTGTTTAAATCTCTGGGGTAACACATTAGGTGAGGTCAAATCATGTCAGTCGTTCTCCACGTGTGTGTGTGTGTGTGTTTAAATCCCTGGGGTAACACATTAGGTGAGGTCAAATCATGTCAGTTATTCTCCATGTGTTTGTGTGTGTGTATGTGTGTGTGTGTGTGTGTGTGCATGCGCATGTGTCTGTGCATATAAATTAAAATATGACAGGTTGTCGGAATGAAGTCTATCTGATTTGGCACTGGAATTCTTATTAGGTTCTGATTGGCAATCCTCTATGCTACTGTAGTCCTGTAGCCAGCATTCTCATTTGCTGTTGGAATCCAGCAATTCTGTATTCTGGTTTTCTGACAAAGCATTGCGCTATGCTTCACTTAATCCTCCAATGAGTCTGTGTGCATGTGTGTGTTTGTGTGCGCGTTTGCACGTGCATGTACAACCCATGCCACAGCTCAATGTGTTACTTGGATAGCAACAATATCTCTTGGAAGGAATTCCACAGTATGACCATGAGCCAGAAAATGATTGTGTGTCATCTCACTTTAGTTAACCTTGCGGGCACGAGGTCAGTATATCCTCCTCTTACACTGCCACACTTTATGGTGTTGACTGCCTAATTGAGTACATAATGTCAGACCATCTTGAACTCACTGCCGAGCAGAATGAATGTATTTAACCTATGAGCCAACTAAATCACATTTTAAATAGGATTAACTAAAGTGGTAGTAGTGGAGGCTGTAGTAGGTCACAGAGGACATTCAGTCAGTCAGTTATTAGCTTATCAAAGGCGTACCAGGAAAGGTTTTTATGTTAATTTACCAGCTTGATTGGTTATGGTTAAATTGCTCTAGCCTAAGTTTTACAGTTATTACACTTAAATGGCAAGACTGTAAAAAACGAAACAGAAACTAAATGAAAACAAAACCACGTTTATTACCAGCTTATCAGTCAACGAAAATGATCATGTTAGTTCCTGTCCTTTGGTTTACAAACAAATTCAGATGAGAATGGTATTGCCTGGTATGCCTTTAAAGGCAAAAACACTGATCATCAAAAGATTCCCTCAACAGCAGTAAAATAGAAAAACATTCCTTTACAGCAGTAAAATAGAAAAAGTTAAATATTTAAGCTTTTCTATCGATTATTTTACACATATACAACATGCAATATTTACAAGCGGATTTTACAAACATCTCTTCCCTATACGTTTCTCTCTAGATACTATAGATACGGTATAGCCTATGTACATCCTCATCTGCCTCATCCTCATATAGCCTATGTACATCCTCACCTTAATGCAACCATTGAGCAGTTTGAAAAAATACAGAAACATATCATCATGTGGCTCTCCATGGAGGTATCTATTTCCTTTGTCTCAAATCCCCGTGTTCAGGTGGGTCCAATCTGTTCTAAAATTTGGTCTCTGTTTTGTCCTGCAAAAGAGAGCGAGAGAGAAATGGTCTCTGTTAGAAGCTGGCTTATGTTTACCTCACAGAGTTATCCAAGTGTAAACCTCTTTGCTGCTTACCGTGCGTTCTCGGCTGCGCACGCTACCTTTCCCGTTGCTTAGGTTGTCATACGAGTGGTCTGTGATCACCTAGAAGACCACATCCATATGTTCAATTGAATGTGTTGTACTGAAAATTGTGGAATACTAAGAAAGGTGTGTGTGTGTGTCGTGGCTTTCTAACTTTTCTGTACCTTCTCAGGCATACGGTCAGCTTTGGTTGTGTCAGGATGTTTCTCCAGAATGTGAAGCATGGCATCATGCAGGCTTACGAAGAACATGGACGTCTGAACCTCGTCATCAAAAAACTTAACGCTATGCAGCTTCTCATACAAGTACACTGCAAGAAGGTAATCATTGAACAACCTCAGTGAAGCGGCAATTAGCACAGGCTACATCAGGCTATACCTGCAGTGATAATGACGATAAAACACCACTGGGGTGACTTAAGGTCAGTTGGCAACTGTTTAATTATCATTTTACTGTCACATTGACCTGACAATAAGATCCATCTGAGATTAACATAGTACTCACTGTCACAAGCCACAATGTAGATGCTGACATCAACCCGTACAAACTCCTTCAGTGCCTGCAGAAGCATTAGTCAAAGAGTTAATAAAACCGAAAACTACAGTTAACTGAAGATATCATCCCCATTAGAGAAATAGTCCTCTCATAAATGCAGATAACTGTCTGTGTCAGTTCAACGAAAGTGAAGGAGTAGAACGTGCAATGGACAGCAGACAATGGATTAACTTCTTTTCTTCTCCTGGACCTTTCCACTTTGAACTTGAAATTATTTGTGTGCAACTATACTTGAACTCACTACAGACTTACTGCTTTGAGGCCCTTCATGGCAGACATGTCGAGGAAGGAGACGGCAGCAAAGTCCAGTATGAGACTGTGGATGGGTACACGGGGCACACAGATGTTGGCGGGGAGCTCTGAGTTCCAGTTCACCTGGACAGGTAAGTTGGAGTAATCGGAGGGATTGTCCAGATCCTCCGTATTGCTCTCATCCTCCGACTCTTTGATGGGAGAGGAATCAGTGGACAGTAGTCCACTCTGCAAAGTCAGATTTACATAGTTTTAATGCAATTATTTATTCTCTGTTTCTTGCATATTGCATTTCGTGGCATGGCAGTAGCAGTTTTATTAGGACAACTGACATACCGTAGCAGCTTAGACATATATTTGACACAAATACGGCCTAGTGGGAGCCAAAGCCAAACTTACAGATGTAACCTGGAGTAATCCCTTCTTTAGAAGTTTCTTGATCATTCTGAGGGCTTTGTTCCTCTTTCTCAAAATTCTCAGTGGGTTAAAACCAACCTGAACAAACAACCAATTGTGGAAACGTGGCATTAGCATTAGCAATAGCAAAAAAAGGAGATACAGGGACTATAGTTACATGGAGGGGATATGCCTGCTCTAACTGGAATACTGGCAATATTCAGGTTGCAACTGATAATTTGGCCATATTCTGGTTTCTAAAAACCCAAATAACCCCCCTGGCTTATGCCTGAATTAATACTGAGTGATGTGTATCTTAATCAGAAAAAACTCCTTACTGAAACACATGTGCACATGTTCAATTGGCATGATGCTGCCAAAACAAGTCAGCTATGTGGCCTACATCTGTGACCTAATGGAAGTAATGTAAATAGCACATAGCCCGTAGCACACTACTGCTTTAACAGGCCTACTGCAAATCGGATCTAGGCTAACATGGAAGCTGGATTCTTGTGCAATGTGTAATGTTAACTGTAATGTGTTTCCTTGCCAATTATGGTAAAAGATTTCAACATCAGGTCTATAATCAGGTGTTGCATTTTTTTTGTTTTAGTACAGCACACAATAAAGCCTTCTGTTTGAGAACCTCTAGACCTGATAGCCTCTAATCCTGATAGCCAATAAAACATCAGCAAATCATATAAATACTTATAAACAGATGACCCTGATTCCAGGGACAGTCGCTGATTTTGGTGGTCTCACCCTAGTAAAATACAAGAAAACCAACTTTGTCCCTGATTTTTGCAGCTAAAACTTTTTTAATGATATTGACTGTAGAAATAGTAATCTTCTCAGTTCCTAAGGAAAATTCAGGAAAATGTCCCTGACTAAGATATGGTCACCTTAAAGCCAGACCAACATTGGTAAATGAGACGTTAAGTCTGAATCACTCCTACCGCTTCCAACAGCTTCCCTCTGAAAAAATCGATGTTGGCAAAGAATATTGGAGAAGGAATTCTAAAGATCTTCACTCCTTCTGGTTCATAAATCTGTGAACAACAAAGAACCACTTCATCAATCAAATTCTGATTCTGACTCTGGTACACAAACAGGAGCATTACATAGCCTAGAGCCCTATAGGCTATAGTGAGTAACCATTTTACTTTTCCATGGTATAGTTACCTGTGCCATGTTTTTGCCTGCATTTATCTGTCTGTCTGTTTGCTTGTGTACAAAATAACTCTAAAAGTACTGCACAGATTTGGATGAAATATTCAGACAACATGAGTATCAGGACAAGGAACAAATTATTCAATTTTGGTGGAGAACCGAAACACCATCTGGAATGTGTATTGTGTCAGTGACCCCTATATTGCCTTGGCGGAGGTCTGTACTCTCCGAGTGCTTTTCTAGTCTTGTTCACTATGAAGTGAATTAGTGGATCTTCCAAACACAGGGATGGTAAACAAGTTGTCAGTATCTCACTCACACTCAGGTAGTCCTTTCGGTCTCTATATATGTCAGTGCCCCTGATGTTTGCCAGGACACTGCAGCGAGGGCTGGGGGAATAAAAACAGGAAGACCTATTACATTTACGTTAATGTTCGCTGATAAAGGATAATATCCTGTCTCCGGCCATTGTTTTCATGATACCATTATAACATAGCATAGTAAAGAGAAGTATCTGGATTGTGTGCCATTGATTTTCTGGTTAAAAATTTTCTTCAAAAATTTTGCTCATGCTCTCAAAATAGAGATGAACAGTTGTTTTATAGGACATTGATAACAGAATAGTTGTTTGGGGTCTTTTGGATTTTGGATTTCTTAAATGACAAGTTAAGTAACAGTAACATCCTGAAGTCAAATGACGTAAGAACACGAGAGCTTGTGTCATTACTCATGGTTCAGTATTGCCTTTATTAAAAGCAACACAGAGGAAGAATTTATATTTGTGCCCTCTGGCATCAATATTCATAGGAGTGTTTTAAAATAAGTGGGAAACAAATAAGGAAAAAAAAGTATTGGACCATATGCACACTCACAACTGAGCCCTGAAGACGACGGTGAGCAGCTCAATGCCCACCCCCACAGCCAACCCCAGATCCAGCCCCAGCAGGATGGCAGCCACACACGTACCCAACCACACAATCTGGGAGAGAAGGAGGACAACACGAAGGGGTGAGTATGTGATTTAAAAAATATGGTGGGAATGGGATGCAGTGGTTAAAGGCATTTTTAAAGGCATCTTTGTGGTGGTGTTTTCATGTAGGCAATGGCTTGGAAAACTGCAGTGACAAGAGAAGTCCAAGTCAGAGTGTAGGCCTTCATATATCATTCTCAGTTTGAGGAATTTTGCATTAATAACTGATTACTAAATTTTATTTCATTTCAGAGACAGGGAATAAAATGTATAAGAGGCATTTGACAACACTAAGGAGGACACTCACGCAGTCTAGGCGATCCTTTCTCCAGAGGTACGGCACCTCTCGAACCTGCATCAGCATGCCTTTCAGGTTAATAATAACCACCGCTCCCAGAACAGACTAAAATATAGACATACAGAAGTAAACATTATGTTATATAGCATACAAAATAGTTGCACTCTTCTGACCTTTGAGTTATAGTGTTTGAAGTCGAAAACTGTAAGTGTTCCATCAATGTATACCTTCTGAAGAGGCTCAAGCAGAAACCCAAGTGCTAATGTGACGATCATAACTATGACAGCTGAGAGAATGCCAGCAATCTGTGGAGACAAGTCAATAAAGAACCAGTGAGCAACAGTCGAACACTGAATAGCATCAATGACCATCAATGACCCAGTGATCAAGGAAATGTTGGAAATCTGGATAACACTTTATCCTTAGGTGCCACAATAAATAGTAAAGTAGCCATTACGAGAGTAATAGTAATTGTTAGTTGTTAGTAGTTGTTAGTAATTGTTGCTTATTAAGAAAGTGTCTGTTTGATATAAGTGTAGTTTTTTCATTATTTAAGCATTATTATTTGTATAAAAACTGTATTTTACTACAATAAGAAACAGCAAAGAAGCTAATATCTAATATTGAGTTGATGTTTGTTGATACTTACTATTGTATCTTTTTGCCCTAACTAAAGAGTTACCTTGACATTAATTCAATATTTCATGTTTGTTTATAATATTTAATATAAATATGTAATATTTATAATGTTTATATTTAATCATTTTACACAATATTGAATCTATAAACATATTACATCTCAATTCTTAAGATGAAATCAGTGGCTACTTTTGCAGAAAAAAAGTTAACTCTTAATGAATCATCTTTTTTGTCATACAATCATTTCCACATAGATGATTGACATCCTGGATAGCAGGAAGCAAGATTAGCAGCTTCGTTGACAGACAGGAGCTTAAGGTCAAACCCATGATTTAAGAATTTGAGCAACAGGTCTTACAGGCTTCCTTACTGAGGAATAGGCAAAGAATGAAGACAAAACACATCAGGTACAGTGCACCTGGAAAGCATTCACATCCCTTTCAATGTTTCACCATTTGTTACATTGCAGCCTTCTCCCAGAGTTATTTATGTTCATTTGTTTCTTCTTAATCTATAGTATACACCATAATGACAGCCAAAAACAGAATTGTAGAAGTTTTTTGCAAATGGGATAAAGTTCCAAAGAGACAACCATCACTTTAGCTACTCTGCCATATAGACCAAATTGGTGGAGGGCTGAAGTGATTGTTGTCTCTCTGCAACTTCATCCCATTTCCTCACAGGATCACTGTAAGTCAGCCAGAGTGATCTTTGGGTTCTTGGTTACCTCTCTTACCAAAGTTCTTCTCCCCTGACTGATGGCGCAGTATGATGGCTGCCTGATACCACTGCTCCCACTCTTGTTTTCACCCTTTCCGCTATTTTGCACCTTTCTTTTCACCTTTGTGACTAGCATTGCACTGGATCAGGCCTTGTCATTTAATTGTTATTTTTCATTTAGTTTCTCATCAGTTTTGAAACTTTCGATTAGTTTGGCATTTTTATGGAGCACTTCTATTCAAAAAATGCACACCGACTGCTCTGTTTGCCTTTGTGACGAAGCTCTAGCTCCACCAGGCGCCTCCATCTGACTAACCACATCTGGATCCATAGGCTACATGGATCCTGATCCCAAATGGACTAATGGCCATTTATTTGCTTTTGCCTTTGCTGTATCTTTTCTCTTTTATTGAGCTAATACTGATTTATGCAATTTCTCTACATCTCTTCTATTAGTATTTTAATGTGTGTGACAAATAAACTCTCTGATCCTTTAAATTTAGCTGTGCGGCCAGTTCTAGGAGCCCTCCTGGTTGTTCCATGTACTTTGAACTGTAAGGTCTAGTACAGAAAGGTGTGCGGCTTTCCAAATCATATCCAAACAATTCAATTAAACACAGTTGGACAGAGTGAGTGTTATAACACAAGTTGTAAATACACACTTATGTCCGTGTGGATTTTTTATTTTTTATTAATTTGCCAAAACTTCTACAATTCTGTAGGCCTATTTGCTGTCATTATGGAGTAGGCTAAAGAGTGTTGATTAAGGGGAAAAAAAATAACTTAAATGAGTCTAGGAGATGGCTGCAATGGAACAAAGGATTCCATTCCAGGAAACACTGAAAAGGGTGTGAATGCTTTCCAGATGCATGGTGTTGCCAACTTGACCATAAATCACTGCTAAGTGACCTAGAATGCAGTATGCTGTAACCGTTAGTTAGTATGACTGCATGCTAGTCTTATCGTTTTCACAGTGATAGTGGTTTTTAATGTCCTAGACAAACGTGTAGTCTGCCAAGCAGCTTCTCACGAAATCTACCACAACTTTTAAAGCCAGAAAGCAAAGGAAACAAAACATTATCTGCCCAAGATGATCTTGTTTTATGATGGTGGAAACAGTCAACAGCTGTATTTGACTACATTTAATGCCTAACTTAACACTGTAAATATGTATTAACTGTTTTATATCATTACTTAATGTCATGTATCGTTTTTTTGTTGCTGGTTTGATTTTTTCATCAAGCTTGATGTAATAGAAACGTCTGTAGTTGCTACTGCTATGAATATGCTATTGATAGGCAGGAAGCTAACTTAAGCTACTTGAGGAAACACCAGGACAAAGTGGGTTTTCTTGTGTTTTACCAGGGACAGACCACCAAAAACAGGTACTGTCCCTGGAATCAGGGTCATCTGTTTATCAGTATTTCTATGGTGTGCTGATGTTTTATTGGTTATCAGGATAACACGCTATCAGGTCTAGAGGTTCTCAAACAGAAGGCTTAATTGTGTGCCATACTAAAATGGAAAAATGACCACGCCTGATTATAGGCCTAATGATGAAATCTTTTAATCATTATTAAGATAGGAGCCATAAATACTGGATACACATTGCAGTTAACATTCCACATTGCATAAGGAGCCTGCTTTCATCTTAGCCTAGGTCTCCGGAAATTGTGGAAGTCTGGTCACCCTACCTTTGCTGAAAGCTACATTGGTATTCTTTGCTGTTTGCAAGTCTTTGCAAGTCTTTTTTGTTTAACTACGCTTTGGATGAAAGCGTCTCAAGACCCATCAGCTATTTTACTTTAAATTCTCACCAATTCATGTGGATTTATTTGCAAACTAAAGAATAGAAATCAGTGATGATCGTTTTTGAAGAGTTATGTTAGGTGAGGTAATACATTTTATAAGGCTCATATTAGAGTTACTTGTGGTTTCATTCTGCAGTAGGCAGGCATCTTGCAAGTGCTGTAAATTTGAGATTAAGAAAAAAGAGGCTGTAGGGCAAGCCTATCCATGTGGCTGTGAGTCTGGTAAATTTACCTAAAATCAGCATAAAACCTTGCCTAGTTTCCCTTTACCAGAGCAAGTGCTCAAAAACAATTTACACTCACTTCTTCTAGCCACTAGAGATCAACATTGCTACTAATTACTAAAGACATCATCAATAGAGTGAATAGTCTGTTGGCATCCAAGTCGTTTGGTATAGCAGACTACAGAGAATCCACAAAGATTAGATGTTTTGGAGTAAGATCTTGAATATGGTGTGGTTATGGTTATGTTAGACCTACCTGCGTTTTACCCCCTGTGCTCTCCTGCACTGCACTTCTGGAGAGGGCTGTACTTGCTGCCAAGGATTTGAAAGCCCCCCCGAAGATGTTACTGATTCCGAAAGCAATGAGCTCCTTCATAGAATATAGAAATCTTTTGTTAAGATCAATAAGTCGTTGTTCATAACTATATGTCCATCAAAGAGCATCTTTGAATTTAACTTGCTTTGGGTGCTACTAGGCATACTGCAAATGAATGGTTTTATCACCTGATTTCCATCGATGGTGTAATCGTGTTTTACAGCATAGACTTTTGCAACAGAGAAGGCCACAGCAAATCCCACTATGGCCATGGGAAAAGCCTCCATCACTGTCAGCTGGAAGATTTGCGTGCTGGGAGCCGACGGTGGCTCAAACCTTCAAAAAACAACACATAATCACACACACAATCTGTCGTACTGATGTAGAAAACAAACTGCTGCAGTTCTATGCATGTGAATTTTGATTGTGACTTACCCTCTAGGGATTATGCCCACTGTGTCTACTCCATACTTTTCTTTGAAGTTGACAGCATAAGACACTCCACAAGCTATAACAGTCTGTTCCGGGACAAATTGTGACAGTGTGACGTGGACAGAAGAGAACATTTTGTCCATATACAGTAAGTCAATATCTTCACCTATAAGCTTAGCTTTTTTCCCCAAGAACATTAGGGAGAGTCTTTCTCAACAATCTCTACAATGACTTATGGCCCTCTTTATAAAATTGTGACCCTCCCTTTACAATTATTAACAGCAGTACTGATAGTTAGTGGTTTTCCTCTTACCATTATAACTTCTATAGGGATGGGTACAGGAAGCTTTGATTTAAATCTGTCGTTGAGCTCTTTAACAATGAACACCACAGCCATCACCACAATGGAAGTGACTAAATCACAAATGTTTGTGTCTGTGATTTGCCCAAATATCTTCTCCAGTGTCTGCAGTGGGAGGAAAGAGAGAGAGAGAGAAAGATACTATTCAGTGAACTGGGAGTTTCTCAATGTCTGTCAGAAGACCTGTAGTTAATGGATTCCCATGTCATTATCCAGAGAGGCACTATCCTGTTCCTTAAAGAACAAATAATGTGTTGTCATATCAGTGAGAAGGCTATCTACATCTGTAGACCATAACTCACTCTGGAAATGTCCCTTCCATTGTCAACTGCTGTTGAAATGCACAGAACTGTTTTTTTTTCTCCTGTGAACGCCTAAAGTAGATATCAGAGTAGAAGGGTTGTTCTATAATAGGTGAGTAACGTCCAGCTTGGCAAAGCCTTTGATCTGGCCGGTGGAGGCAAGGCCATTTGGCAGAGCGAATAAAAAAAACACACATCTTTGAAATGAATGTGTGTTATGAGACTGACAATACAGAATGTGGTATGGAAGTAGTAATGTTAAAAGTAATATATAACAGAAGTGTAGAAAATTGTTGTTGAATGATGGTTGCTAGAGATGCCCTCACATGTAATGTAGCCTGATAATTGAAACTTCAATATGATTTAAGTTCGGTAATTCTAAAAGTGTTGATATCACATCTACAGCTACAGCTATATACAGCTCTGCGGTAAAATAAAAACTACCAGAAAAAGCATTACCCCAAAACAAGTGATACAAACTGTCCCTTGATGTCAAAAAGGTCCCCCACCCCTGTTCTGTAAGATAAGCACTATCAAAGTAATCAATAGTTATGTCTCGCATGTGTTGAGATTTCTACTTGGTGATGTTGACATGGTCAGAGGAAGGAGGCAAATGTCATGTTAAAAAAACGTACAAAAGTTAAAAAGCAGTCAGAGAAAGAAAAGTAACAGTAGCCTTTACCAGAATTCCACTGGGATTATCAGCTTTGATTGTATTATTTACTGTATTTTAATTTTTGTTTGTCTAATCCTAATCACTAACTAAGATTAAGCACATCTGTTTTTAAGAGTGTTGTAGCGACACTGTCAGCTCTTTCTAAACATTCAGAAACATTCAGGTTATTATTCATTGACATATTCAGTGATTTTGGCAGAGTCAGCATAGAGTTCTTGTTGTGGGCTACTAACAAATGGACCATTTCATGCAGTCGTGAACACTAAATGTGTGATATCACATCCTCTCTGAACTCACGTATATGATGGAAAGCGGTCCATTGATGCCGGGGACCGTCAGGCCCAGAACAAACTTCAGCTGTGACACCAGGATGTGAACAGCTGCCGCTGTGGTGAAACCAGACACCAGGGTGTCTGACAGATACATAACGATAAAACCAACCTGAAGAACTCCCATGGCCAGCTATGGGGCAGACAGAGAGAGGGGTTGTACATGATGAAACACTCCAGAAAGTGTATATCTGTCAGTAATGTGTGAGCCTCTTTCGCAGTGTCTTTTCAATTCATGTCTCACATTTTTTTATAGACATGTTTTTGATATGGGGATTAACATCATGTATCTGTATGAATCATTTTCACAGTGTAACTCTACAGATGTGAATCAAAACGTATTGTTTCAACACAACGTGGTAAATAAAGCATATGTTTACAGTATGTATATGTACATGTTATCACATGGCATGACATTACTCTATGAAAGCAACTAGATGACTGAGTTGTGTTGAGCTGAGTGTGTTAGTTTTCTTTAAATAGCCAATGTACACACCATGCACTGTCCCTTTACAGGGTTTATAGTCACAGGCATAGTTGTCATTACCTGGAATATTCCCATAAGGAAGGTAACAGAGGCAGCCACCATAACCCTTTGCTCGTCCACAGAGAGGCCTTCAAAGCCAGTGATGTTGGCAACAGGACCTTCGTCAGGCACCAGCCGAGTGACCACAGCTCCCACCATTAGACTTAAGACAGGGAACGCACCTACAATGGGCAGGAGGAGGCGTACAGCTTATTTTATTCTTTAGTTAGTTAAGCATTTCACTGACACTCTTTTTCAGAGCAACAAATGGAGAAATGAGTAGCCTACAGGGACCACTTGGAGTCCAATGAAGGAGCCACTATTGTCAATTTACCCATAATGCACTGCAGCATATTACAAGGCAGTATGAAATTGTTTAGTTAATTACACTGCCATCAATCAGTGTGATATAATTTATACCTTAAATTTAAATTTTGTCAAGAAAACAAACATGTCACATTTCTCAAAAACAAAAATGTGTATTTATGGCAGTCTGAGTAGCCTTGGAATAGCCTTGGAATTTGATGAACAAATGCAGCTGATAACCAGTTCATAAGCACACACAGCATGTTTCTTACCCACAGAGATGTGTCTCGAGGTTCCAAGAAAAAAGTAAATGATGACTGGGAAGAAGGCAGCAAACAGACCATACCAAGCAGGGATGGAGGCCAACAGGCTATAAGCCAAACCTGACACGCAGATTAGAAAAGCAAGTCAGTGAAATGCCTGTGTGAGTCTTTTAGTGATTTATCTGTCTTGAGGACTTCTTTTGGTAACACTTTAAAATGAGGTGTCACTACAAATAGCAAAGTGGCTAATATCTAATGGTTTGTTTATTGATTGTTAATGATATTCATATAGTCTACTAGACATGATGTAAAATTAAGTGTTCGCAGATAAACCATTCACATACATTGCATCAGACCACGTAATGCTAAAAGACTTAAATCACACAGCTAAGGTGTCAGATAACATTGCTATGCATGCAAGTGACTTATATGCAAACACTTCATTTTAAATGATAAAAAGGTGAACTACTCACGCCTTATTAAAACATTTTAACTAATAAATAAATCTTGAGGTCAAGGCTAATCTGTACGTTGTTGGCACCATATTGTAAAGTGTTACCTTTATTCCTTACCTATCTTAAACTGTTAACAGTTCAGTAATACACCCGGCCAATTAAGATACACTATCACAAGTAAACCTATAAAAAATAACTATAGATTAGCATTGATATGGCTTTTGTCAAGTTTCCACACACAAATTGGTGAACAGAAGGAGAATACAATAAGACGAACATATGCTTAGTCTAAAATCACTTTGTCATTGGAATCACATGATCTCATCACGTGACTGATATTAATGGTATCAGGTTTATAAACTGACACTGTGTCCAACCTGTCTTGCCAACACTGACACTCCCAGTGTTTGTGCTAAGGGCTCTCAGTTTAAGTAAATGTTTTCTTAGCTTTGGTTGATGAGTACACGACCACAAACATCTTCCCATTTTCGGAGAAATGGAAATGCAACAAGCATGAAATGACATCTCAGTTGAATAAACAGTCAAGGATTGCTCTGTCTTCTCAGAAGTGACACGTGAGATTTCATAAGAAAGGCTTCATTACCTTGGAGCACAGCCACTAGTCCAGTGCTGACTCCAGAGACAATGTCACTCAGTAGCCATTCCTTCACCCGGTAGATTCTCATCCAGCCAATGACGGGCAGGAGGGACAGGGCTGCATTCTTTGCACGTTTGGAGTCACAGCTGATGGATATGGATATATGACAAGTATATAAGTATCTATAAGTAAATACCATATGCTACTCTCTTCTTTGAGAGTACATCTTTAGTGGACAAAATGTCGTCTCTGCCCTCTCCTATTTAAACAAAAATGCAGCAATTTTATTTTGTTTTGATTATTGTGCATGTTCAGTATATACAGTGTGTGCAATATGCATTGCCATGTGTCCCATGCGCTTTTGTACAAGACACATTACTAAGCTGTCATGCAATATAAATTTACATTCAAACTTGCAGGTTACAATACTACCAAGCAAGTTGCAAAATCAAAGAGCTAAAATAAGCATTTTTGTTGAGTGTGTTGGTCTTACGTGAAGTACTGTTTGATGTGGCCCAACAGAGTCTTGCGCTTTCTTGTTGTCCTCTTGTGCTCGTCTGCGAAGGCGTCCTCCGAGTATAGCGGTCTGGAGACCATGTAGTGCGCACCTGTCGGCTGCATCTTCACCTCTCCTCAAGATCTTTGCCAGGTCCCTCAACACACGTCTCTACCACACCTGTCATCCATCAATTGCACCAGCGCAATATGATTACAATTAAGCCTTTGATAGTTTCTCTATCTCTCTTTTTTCCTCCCCTCTTCTGTGTCTTTATGAAGAAAAGAACAGCGTGTTTTTGGGGTTTTTTTTTTTTTTTTTTTTTTACAGCCAAGCACAACAAAGTTGCAATGATGTGCCAGCTGCTGGCTAACTGCATTAAGGCAGGTCTGGATCTAATCTCCAACAGACAGCCAGTCTGACACCAGACTCTCATCCCTCTGTCCTGAGACTGAAGAAGGACAAGACAAGGCAAGGCATGGTTAGGCTGAATCCCAATGTACAATGTAGGGTCACACCTAGAATGATAACTACAAAGATAACTGTAACTGTAATGATATTTCCATCCACCCTGACCAACAATAAGACAAGCCTGTTCTCACGTGAATGAACTAATGTCTAAAATTCCATGGTTTCTGATTGGCTGTCATTTTTATCATTCAAAAGATCACTTTGAAAGTGATCCCAATGATTAAGCATTAAGCACTAAATCAAAAAAAATGTGACTGCCACAAATCAGCGAAGCATGAAGTTGCTTCATGACAGTTAAGTCTCGGAGGGTTCAGGTTTTGGTGCTAAGCGGGACATTGGGATTTAGGCTTAGTGATTTGGGTATGTTGCCCTAGTACAGCGCAGTTACCCCCTGTTTGCTGTAAGCAACAAAGGTTAGTGGATTAGGTGTATATTAGTAAAGCAACTGAATTACCCCCAGAGAGGAGAGCTTACATGTCAGATTTGAGCACACAAAGAAAATATATCTGTATTGCATTCAGATAAACAGACAACCTGATGCCCACAGGAATTAAATGCTATGGATGAGAAGCAACACCAAATTATTGATGAGAGAGAGAGTGACACAAACCATCAGTAAATAAATAAATAAATAAATAAAAAATAATTAAATACTTGTAAGGAAATGGCTGTGCTCTGTTCAGTTCAATACTAAATTGATTACATTCATCTCCAGTACCAATCACAGTGTTACATTGACAATATGAATGTAAATCACATAATTCACTTGCTTGCATTACAGCCTGGCACAGTCATTTAAAATCTAATCTTACCGACTATCACCTGTATGGACTTCAAAAACTTCTTGTTCTGTCTTGTAAGCCTGTCTGCCTGTTTGACTCTCTGCTTCACTCTTCCTAACTGGGGAAAGTGCTGAGATTTATCAAGGCTTTCTCAGCTATATTCCACCCAATAATCCAAGTAGGTGTACTTATCACACTGATAATCATTAACAGTGATTATGATGCTCCTTTCTGCACTAGCCAAGCCCCCCTTCCTTTCCTTATCCTTGACCATTGTTCGTGTCGATAAAAAACACACGTTTTTTTGCTGCACTGGAAAATGTACAGTGTTAGGTCCATGCGTGTCAGTCATGGTCAAGCATTCCAGGGCTTCCAGATTCAGTGCTAGTCTGTCTCAGTGTCTGGGTAGACTTGGCAGGTGTTATCGTAATAAGTCACAGAGTATATTATAGTCTACAGTACAACTGCAGAATAAACATGGATAAATGGCTATGTTAACAGCTATAAAGATTTAACACTGATTTGACTGCTGATGTCTGATGACAACACGAAAACAATTTGTAACAAAAAGCATAGCAAAACAGTCAGAGTCAAACAATAGTTGTTAGAAAAACATGTGGTGAGTTTGATGTTGTATTAAACCTCCATTCAAAATTGCTTACACAGGCGAAGGATAATGCACTTGTAGCCAGATGAAGTTGAGTGGAACTGTGGGTGTAATGATGGGCCCAGGCCAGTGGGGGAGCTGATGGGCGTAAGTGGGAAATGTAGGGGCCATGGGGAGAAGAATACCCTTTATAAGCAAGGCCAGAATAGGCCCCGCCCCCCTCTTGGTCTCCCGTGTGTCAGCAGAGGGAAAGGTAAATGGTGTGCAGTTAGTTTTGTTTGTCTTGATGTTATTTTGCTTTGTTAGGATAATCTGGGGTTTGGCGAAAGACTATATTTGCACCTATATTTAGTGTTATCTTTAGTCTGAATTAGTTCCACGTTGTGGCCTTGTTTCCTTTAGTCCATACTGCTTACCTGAGTGGTGTGGCAAACTGCTCATCTCTGTAGCTTCTTTGATTTAAGTTGGTGATTCCAGTGAATGTGTGTGTGTGACTGCGTGTGTGCATGTGTGTGTGACTGCGTGCGTGCGTATGTGTGTGACTGCGTGCGTGTGTGTGACTGCGTGCGTGCGAGTGTGTGACTATGTGTGCATGTGTGACTGTGCATGCGTGTGTGACTGCATGCGTGCATGTGTGTGTGACTGTGTGTGCGTGTGTGACTGTGCGTGCGTGTGTGACTGCATGCGTGCATGTGTGTGTGACTGTGTGCGTGTGTATGTGTGACTGTGTGTGCGTGCGTGTGTGTGACTGTGTGTGCGCACGTGTGTGTGTGATTGCATGTGCCTGCGACTGCGTGTGTGTGCAGCTGCATGTGAGTTATTTTTCTTTATCTTGTTTTGTCTCAGCCAGGGCAGCCGACCTGTGCTGAGTCACTGCACACCGTCTGCCTCTCCCAGGTGGTCAGGGGTAGATGAGTACCTGCTTTTATACTAGTTCTGCACTTTTGCCTTAACTTGTTTAAGTAGTTGCTCTTAATTAAGATAATAAAATATTTGTATAATATTTATTACTTTACTTGGCCAGTGACCCAGGGACTGCAGACTGTAGCCACAGTGAAGATGCCTACTACTGGGCCTTCTTAGAGTGGGTGTTGGTGTGTAATGAATGCAACATAGTAGCACTAATGTCCTTTTGAGTGCTGTGTTTTACATATGCTATGTATCCAGTGACATGGTGTGTGGGTTTTTCTATTGTGTTTAAGTCCCAGTAAGTCCTTTAAGTCCCAGTAGTAGGTGGCCTCTGACTCTTCACTTTCTTTGAAATTGGTTTTAATAAAGCTGTACATTTTGATTGACCAACTCTGACTCCTCTCTGGCGCCTGTTAACTGGTTGCTTCAAAAGAATCTTGTTACATACTTGTTCATCTCCTTAAATTCAAAACCCACGGTGTCGCAGTTTTGTAAAGAGGCTGTCCACACGGCAACGTTCCCGTTTCCCGTCCCGTTTTTTTTTGCGGGTTGAAAAAAATCTGTGTCCACACACGAGTAGAAGCGAAAAATATCCGCGTCCTCACGACAACGGAACACTGAGTGAAAATGATGTAATACATATTCCATATCTATATGTGGCGCTGTAAACAGATACAGCCAGAGCCATTGGACACCAAAACCAGAGAGCGCATGCGCATAGCGCACAAACACAACTCCGTTGTCCCCCATTGTTGTTTTTACCGCTTGTTGTGTGCCGGGGTCAGTGACAGATTGGCGACATCGTCGTTTTCAAAAAGCTGTGTTTTGCTTGTCCACACAGCAATGAAACGACTGCGTTTTCAGATTTTTCCACTCTGGAACCCATTTTCAAAAAACTTTGTTTTAGGTCACCCAAAACGCCGTCGCCGTGTGGACGTAAGGCCAAAACGCATAGAATAGAACACATCTGGACATTACAGCATTTGTGTTGCGGTTAGCTGCCCCTCAAGCCATGTTCCTGTCAAACAAGTATTTTATAGCTGCTACAATGGCCCTAAAATGACTTTTACAGCGTCATTACAAAACTTTGGCCTTTTGTTTGACTTCCCGTCAGACTACTATTATAACCAATGGTTGAGACTTTCGCACAATGGTTGCATGATTTGCTAGTTTAATCTTTCTCAGTGAACATTTCATGTAGTCCACGATCCAGTGAGGCAGCCACGGTTTTGCTAGTCATGTTTTAACATCTCAGTGGAGCGCTCATTCCCATATGGAAATTAGTGAGGGAGACTCTGATGTTTTCCCATAATTAAGTATTAGGTGACCAAACCAATTTGACACTAACGTTCAGGTCAGTGATACACTGCTTATATTTTTTGTTTAATCGGGGTACATTTTACACATATAACTTCCATATCTGTATGCCTATATCTGTAAAAATGTTTTTGAAATATTCAATAAAGTTACTTGACAAGTTTGAGCTGAGATAAATGGGAACTGGTTGTTGTGTTGTGATGACTCTGTTATGGTAATTAAAGATATTAGAAATCGTTGCCATTGTACTAATATTAGATTTTTTTTTAGGTCCTGTTTTGCACTTATGCAACTACAAATCGCCGTCAAATTCTTGAACACTATCAATCCCAGTCATGGTAACTATGGAAGAGGATTAGCTCTCCCTTGCATTTACAGTGATTGCGCATGCTACTTCCAGTCACACAAACCCCTCTCCGAATGCATGCGAGGCAACATGGATTGAGCAGCAGTGAACCAGTGACTTATCAAATCCGATGCCATTTATGTGACTTTGAAGAACCTGCGGACACTGAAATATATTTTCGTCATCTTGGCACACATTTGAAAAGCAAAGAAACTGTCCTTTGCCCATTTAGCAGTTGTGATTTTAAAAAAAAAACAAGTATAAGTTCTAGTTTCACAGCACACAAAAGTCAATACCACAACTCCAACTTATTTCAAGATTTTAAAACCGAACTTCTTCTTGGCCCACATTTAGAAGAGGAGTTTATAAATTACTACAGCAGAAACAGTTAATACTAACACACAATCAGGGTGTGAAGAATATGGCCACATCCAGTCAGATGATGACAAAGATACTGACCCTGAACAGAGCAGTGATATAAAAAAGAAGAGAGAACTTTTACGAGTACAAACAACAAACTATGTGTCCAAGTCAGCGTCACTGGAAAATGTTGATGGATTTCATGAAATTGATATTTTAGCTGGTGAGCTTTCAAAAACTACAGTAGAAGTTGTTATTGAAGAACACAACTTAAATGTTGAAGATGCTGCCCTCAATTTAGTCACAGAGGCACTAAACATGAATCCAGTGTGGAAGCATGTTTTGAAGTTTCTGAATCCATATAAAGCAATGGGGGACAGGCAGAGCTTCCTATCCTCAAAGGTGGGGAATGGCAGGAAATGTGTGAAAACTACTTGATTATTGACATTGTGCAAAATCTTTAACCCTGTAGTCCCACAAGTCAAGTTTTCCAAACTCCACACCAGTACTTATTTTCCCTTTGTTTGAAGAGGCCACAGACACTGATGAGAGCATGGCTGGAGAGATGAATGTCGGTATCATCTTGGTAAAAGTTGGAAAACTCCTTCACACGTTGGTGGTGATCGAGGATCAAATCATCCTGCATGACATCAAGGACTTCTCAAAAGCAGTAGCTATGCTAATTGATCTGCTCTATGTGCTGAACATTGACTCTCCAGAGGAGTTATGATACACCTTTGAAGTCATCCAGAAGGTTCTAATGTACATTGGTGCTGACCACTGCTCATGGTCTGAAGAATAGACTTTTTCATAAAACGTTTTCATAAAACATTTCTTTTCTTTTTGAATTCAGCTTCCCTGCTGTAATTATGCTAATTCAGCTTCCCTGCTGTAATGATGCTAATTCAGCTTCCCTGCTGTAATGATGCTAATTCAGCTTCCCTGCTGTAATGATGCTTATTAACTGCTTTTGAAGTCACGCTGTTGAACGTTCCCACAAGATTGTCAGTTGACAAAAGTCTGATATTATTTACCTTCCAGGCTTAAGGGTTTGATGCCTTTTGGTAATACTGCAAAATGTAGCCGATTTCAATTTACACTTAAGGTTGTGTTCTGTGATAGCCTAGCAAACACAAACGTGCATATACAGGCTTCTCTGTAAGTCATCTCATTCAGCCTGAGGTCTTTATTGAAAACTCTGAGATGCTGATAAAAGGTTTTTTTCTATTACTGTGCTCTTCTGTCATTAAGTTGAGAACAGTTTTATTTTTTTGACCACCTATAAGTGATACTTAGAAGCTTGAACTAGTCACTAGTACTGACGAATAGGCCTTTGTGTGTATTTGTACACATTCTAGAGTGGCAAATGGTTCAGTGCTCTGTATTACCTAAAATCTTCACCATCTCTTACATAGCATCCACTGTCACACACACACACCGGCTTAAGTTTCATTTGTCAACTACAAATTCCTGTGGGCCTTTTTTTTTGTTATACGTTGTATTGTGTCAACAGCGTTTATTGATGCATATCGTAGGGTTGGGGTCTATCACTTACAAGGCAAAACATGTTCTGTGAACACAAACGCACAGTGGCTTCATAGACCGTGCTGAAAACTCTTTGAGATTTAGATCAAAGGTTATGTGTATTACCTTGTCGTTCTGTCATTAAACTGAAAATTTTTTTTTTGTTTTTTGTATAGTTTGTTCAGTAATGTCTATCAGTAATGTCTAACTGTACTTTAATGCAAATATGATGGAAACAGGAGCATACAGAACTGGAGATTTAAGTATTTTCATCTTTGAAATTTCAGGTAAAAGAGCTAAATTGAGAACAAATTATGAAAACTAAAGGTTTTAGCTTTTTTTTAAGTTAAAACCATGTTTTTTATTTACAGTGTAGGGGGCGATGGTGGTGCAGGTGGGTTGCAGGTTTAAGCCCCGCTCCACCTGACCCCATCGAAGTGTCCTTGAGAAAGATTCTGAACCCCAAATTGCTCCCAGTGAGCAGGTTACCAACTGCCACCAGTGTGTGAATGGGGGAATATGAGGCATACATTGAAGAACACTTTGAGTGCTCGTAGGAGTAGAAAAGTGCTATATAAACGCAGTCCAACCATTTACCTTATACAATGTTTAAGATGTATTGCATTACACCTAACTATATGCTTAACAATTTATGTAGCTCTATGGTGACCAAAAGATCCCCGACCGATTGGAAGAAGTTGGTAGGAGGAGTTTCATTCAGATTTCAGGTGTCTATAAATCTTTACAATAGCAGACTTTAAACTATAACCATAAATATATCACAAGAGTGATTGTGGCAGATAAGGTGATAAAGCATCAGGGTCTCTTACTGACCATGAGCTTTCTCAGGTTCCAAATTTGGAAAATCCTTTATTGCATGTTTATCACCTATTAAGCCAACAATAGAACAAAGATCTGACAAGTTCAGACCTTAATCTTTATCTGTTTATCTGTGACACATTTATAGTAGCATGAATGGAAAAACAGCTTCAGTTCAGTATACACGCAGTTCCATCAGGGAAAATTAATTTGAATGCAATTATGGTAGAATGCCAATGATGTTTTCTATAATTCACATTAATTTCTTTAAAAGTCATCTCCTTTTGTTAAACATATTTTTAAATATTTTGAAATAAACTTGAACTTACCTCAGCCCTTGATCAACAACAGAGCTGCAAAGGTGAGCTGAACAAGTAAATGGTCGATACTCTTGCAGACCTATGTTAATATGTGTTGGTGTGTGTGTGAGTGTGTGTATGAGTGTGTGTGAGAGAGTGAGAGAGAGGCGGTGTAAGGGGGGGGGAGCATATGAGTGAGGGAGAGAGATAGAGGTGTTTAGTCATTGTGACTGAATGTGTTGAGAACTGAGTCAACAGCACGACTTCAGGCTATCAACACAGGGATGCCATTCAGGAGGAAACAAGTCATTTATTGTCCTGTAGGACCCCTATCAGCCATTACAAACAACATAGATACATGCAATATAGGAACAGTAAAACACCACATGACATGAGAAGGACCAACTAGACAAGGCATAGTGTGACTGACTGGGAGAGAATACAGGTGTGGATAACTGACATTGTTATCTTGGTGCTTTGTCTTTGTGTGGGTTTTGTGCAAGCAGAAAGATTACAAAAAAATGGGTGATGTGATGGGTGATGATTGTTTCAGCTAAGATCAGATGCAAGTCATTTATTTATTTATTTAAGTAGAGGTACGAAAACTTGCCCCATATTTCAAAGTTAGACAGGTCAGCTTTGAGGTCAGCTTGATCAGCATTCTTGAATTCAGAGTTTCCTTAAAATTATGGAATTAGGGAATAGATGACTGGCATACATTTACTTCCTTGAGGGCAGATACTTTCTGTAAACCTTAAAACAATTGGGCATGCCAAAGCCATCTGTTTGCTGATTGGTCAGCTAAAAAATTGCAGAAAGAAACCTAAGCCTCTGGAGAGATAACTGACACAGTGCTAGCCTGGGTAACAGTTGACTAAGAAATCAGACTTTAAAATCGGGTTGTACTGACTTCCCCCACAAAAGCAGGGTAGAATTTCTGACATTAATCAAAAAATTATAAAATTGGGAGATTCCCAGTTCATATCCATCCTCCAGCCATTTCCTGACCCCATTCCCACTTAATGTCATCTGCTCTTAAATAAAGGAAGAAGTCCCAAACACCAGGTGGAGAAAAAAAAATCAACAGATTGCATGAGATGCTGTCTACCTTAAAAAGTGAAACATTTATTTCTAGTTTCTTTTCAAGCATTGATAATAGGGTATTTCAAAAAGTACAATCATATTGTCCACAAGGATGATGTATGGAAGGACAATGTTCAAGAGACTAGGAACTGTACAGCGCCCAAAGCAATTAGTAACAAAGGTATTTTATTAAATCTTACAGAGATATTATAGACCTATGATTTTAACACAATATAGCATATATGTTCAATAAACAGGAAGATTGTGCGCAAGACATAATGATTCACACATACAATCCACACAATAACTGCACATCAAACATGTGCTAGGTCTGAGATTTCCATCAGATTCTAGAAGACTATCAGAAAGATTAAAAAAAAGATCCACAATTTCAGACGGAACTGTTAAGAGTGGCAATGCCATCTGAGGGTTCATGCGAATTCTGTGTCCTTCTAAACCCATATCCCTCCACACACACACACACACACACACACAGACACGCACACACACACACACAAACACACACACACACACACTACCACAATCACACTATGTCTGGTAGGGTCAAGCTGGGCAAAAGAGGAAGCACTCTATTTATGTGTCCACCCGTTCCAGTGGAGTGTCCACGTTCCAGCAGAGCAGCAGGAGCTTCCAGCACACACACAAAAAAAAAGCATCCGGTGGTGGTTCTGTTTTGTGTTCATTTTTTTTTGCGTGTGCGCTGACATTGTTTTCACAAATCACACTAGACAAGCGTATAAGATAAACTTCGCTTCCCCACTCTGCAGAGTGTTTAAGTTTGTGATTAAGTTTGTGACAAGTGATTAAGAAAGGTGTGCCTGATATGACTATATTTTCATCGCATAATCTACAATAACTAAAATAATGATGGGTCCTTAATCTAATGAAAGGGTCACTCATGAGTAAATCAACCTCCAACTCTGGAGAGCTCCTCAGCTTAAGAGGACAATAAATTAGAAATGGACACATAGAAGTGGAAGGTGCGCTCTTGAATATGAAGCGGATCCTGGAGTGTGTCCTGTGTCTTCCATCTCTCTTGCCGGAAATGTGCCAATGTGTGTGATGTGTGGCAGAAGTAGCAGAGAGGTTCAGATTGGTCTACACAGCCTCCTCCTCAGTTGGAGAGCTCATGGATTGCCTGAGAATGAACCGGAAACACAACAGTCAGCCGTCTGTCTTGAAAATTCGCAGACTCTCTGAGTTAAACAAAAGAGATGAGAGATTGGGACTCACCCTTGCCTGGTTGTCATAGGTCTCTATCAGGTCCTCTTCCTCAGTGAAAGGCAAGGGTTCTTTTCTGTCCTGTGTTATGAGAGTTTTGTAAAAAAAAAAAAAAAAATTCCCTGAATAGCTAAACTAAAGGGTCGTTCAGACTTGGAACAACAGTATAAAGATAACTGTAACTATAACAAGTGTCCATATTGATCAAAAATTCAGCGTTTTCTGACTTGCTGTCAGCTTTTTATAATTCTCAAAATCAAGTCTGAAAGTGTTCCCAATGACATTGTTACACACATCAATGTTGATGGAGTTCGCAGTGTGGGCGTTGCCATTCATAATAACTGAAACAATATTTATTGACCATTATAGTTATCATTCCTGACCCATAATGACCCATAACTCTTCTATTCTCCTCCAGCTGAGCTCATTTTAATCACTTATTTTTGCATATGATCCTTCCCCTCACAGAATATCCTGGTGTATGTATCAACTAAAATCTATTATCTTCTTACCTTGTCTATGACAGGTGTATTTTCACTGGTTGTTTCAAGTCTGATAAAAAGGATCGCATCATGCACAGAGAGGAAGAGCAGGTCTCTAGTCACGACATCATCAAAGAACGCAAGACTCTCCATTCTCCTGACTAAGTCATCTGTAACCGAGCGACAAAAAAACTAAATATAACCTCAGCACATGACATAAAAGCAAGTGCACAGAACAGGAGAGGTATTGTTTTAGCCACAATAATACCATCACAGCCAGCAATGTAGACACTGACTCCAATTCGCAGGAATTCCTTAATGACCTGTGAAAAAGAGGTGTTGAAAAATCTTGATAGTCATCTTTAAGCAATTAGTCTCACGACTATTACTGATTACACTCATGATTACTGCTGACTCAGTCTGATTAGTGCAGAATGGGTTTTGTGAACAATGACTTTATTCCGGTACATAGTACATATAACATGATCACTGCTCTTGTTTGCAAGAATACTAAACTACTACAGACTACAGACTTTTGTTCTTTTGTATATTTTTTGTAGTTGTATGAAGAGAAGCCATATATATATGTATATCTATATATGTAGTCTGCGATTGTCAGCCAATGTTTTTTTTTTAAATCTCACCAGTCTTAAGGACTTGACAGCCACCACATCCAGGAAGGAGACTGCAGAGAAGTCTAACACCAGGCTGTGAATGAGTACTTGCGGGACAGACACGCCGACAGGCAGGTCTGACGTCCAATCCACTCGTACGTCCACTGTCTCCAGGTCCCGAGGCTCACTCTCAAATGCTGCGTTATCAACCCCCAATGACACAACAGACACCTGGCCATCCTGTAGCAAGGCAGACAGGGAAAAATGTGGTTTGGAAGAAACACTATAGGTAGTATTGTGAGTCTCACTTTTCTGCATGATAGATAGACAGACAGATAGATAGATAGATAGATAGATAGATAGATAGATAGATAGATAGATAGATAGATGCACAAAATACATATTTTACAGTATTTAAAATGGTTTGGTACCTCTGAAGTCTTCAGTTTGCCTTTTTTAACAAGCTTGTGGATTTTTTTCAGTGCTTTATTCCTCTTCTTAAACACTTTCACTGCATCGAACCCCACCTGATGACACCAAATACTGTTGATGTGATGTATGTTTTAATTGCTCATGTACAATTTTTTTTTTTTATCAAAAATTGACCTCACAGGACCCCAATTGTTACATCACTACTGTCCTGATTCTCGTTTCTTATCTCACCGTGTCTCTCAGACGCTCCTTGATGTAATCAATGTTGGCAAAATATATGGGTGAGTTGCACTTAAAAATCTTAATTCCAGGAACTTCTGCAATCTGAGAACAATTAGTTTTACCAGGATGTTGCAACACACATTCACATTTACAACATGCAAAGTTTATTGTATTTTATAGTGTTTCTTTATACCAGGTCTACATGTATATTTATTTTCATTCTTATCTGTTTATTCACTGATAACTTTTAAGACCTTCGCAAACACATTCCTGTCTACCAATAAATTTTACATTCTTAGTTGTATTACGAATGATTTTGCCCTTAAAAAAAATTATTGTCAACTGTCACATATGTCAAAAGAACTTAATAGATTCATAGCTGCACACTCCATGTTAACTTCCTCATCCTTTATTAGTGCTTTATTATGTGCTTTATAATTAGTAACAAAGTAGTAATATATTAACATGGAGTGTGGGACTATTAATCTATTAAGTTTGTCTTTTGTTTTTTCCTAGCTGGCATCTCACTGTGAATGCACATCCTTTCCTTTGTTTATTTACAGATGTCAGAAGAAACATTAACTGCAGGATGTGCAATTTCTTACATTTTTGTAGTCCCTCATGTTTCTGTAGATATCAGAGCCAGGTATATTTCCCAAAGATGAGCAGGAAGGACTGTACAAAGAAACACCTGATTGTTAGGTAAATGTTTAAGTGATTTTCCATTTGGACATGAAACAGAAAGCATCATTTTAGGTCAGGATTATTATCACATTTACATTTGTGCATTTAGCAGATGCTTTTATCCAAAGAGACTTACATTTATCAATTAACAATTACTTCACAGACAGTCTCCCCTAGAGCAACTTAAGGTTACGTGCCTTGCTCAAGGGTACATTGCTGGCAATCGATACTCGAACCGACAATTTCCAATTACTATGGAAAAAAGAAATCTTCTATTCCTAGAAATTCAAGGTCAGGACTAAACAACCATGTTGACTACGTCAAAAGATAATGTGTGTGGAAATTCACCATCCGTAGTGCTGCAGCTGTCCAACACCCCCTTTGGGATAACACATGCACTGGGACATTTTATGGGTTTATTACTACAACAAAGGAGGTTGATAGATTTTAGCCGTGCGTCATAGAAGAGCTGACTGAAAATGCAAGCGTATGACAAAGCGTTTTCTGCAGTATAAAGATGTAATATGTATATGCAATGCAAATGAAACAAAATGGAATAAAAGCAGCATGAGAACAAGCAGCAGGTGGATAAAAACGTAATCGTTATCTTTTCTTAAAGAACATATAATTTTATATTCAATCTCCTAACTTTGTTATATTTGTCATGCCGAACTTTGATATATTTATGATATATCATATATCAATATTTTTGATATATCGGCTTTCTACTGCACTAATCACAGAGTATTTCATATATAATTAATTGGTGCAATATAATTCATTTCACAAGTCATTTATTCACTGATTTCAACCGAGGTAAGTGAATGCAGGTCAAAGTGTATCTCTCGTATTATGGTGCTTGAAGATTGTGTAACACTGGATAGCATTGAGGGTTATGCTAGACACCCAGTGAATTATGAATAGGCCTACAATAAATGGACAGCCAAAGTATTAAAGTGCAAGTGGAATAAATCTTTTAAGTGAGTATTATACATTTTTGGGGAGGGATAAATGTCCATCGTGGCAGAATCCACGCTACATTGAGAGGCCTGGGTGGGATTCTTAAGCAGCTGTCATTTCCTGATTCCTGCTTCCGTTCGCCTTCTTTCACTCTCCGTCTCACTCTCAGTCTGCCTCAAGGCAAAAGATCTAATAAATACATGTTTGTCAAATATCTGAGAAAAGGGTATTTGCAAGTCTGACTTACAACTGTGTTCTGATGACAACAGTGGCCATCTCAAACACCAGGCCTGCTAATAACCCCACGTCCAGTCCCAGGACAACGCAAGCCAGACAGGTTGCCACCCAGATGTACTGTGGAGGTAAAAGGCAAGAATGACAGATTCAGCAAAGTTTAAACATGTCCTACTAATCCAGCAGAAAACAACTGAGTGTGACAAAAGCAAAGAAATTTGAGAAAGACTGAAATAGATCTAAATTAGTACAATATAAAGTTTATACACGCGACTCGGAATTTCTTTCATTCACTGATTGATTTTAGTTTAGTGTCCTAATCATTGCTGAGGACATTTTTTTTCCATTTCCCTGAAGCACACAAGACAATCTGTGCACCAATGGCAACAAACACAAATTTTGTGTTTGTTATGAAATAGCAAGATGTTTATTCAACTTTTCCTCTGAACTTGCTGGTATTTTTTATGTGAAAGCAACGCTTTGACTTTGTTGTGCCCTGAATGCTACCCACACAGTCGGGCCTGTTCTGTCTCCACAGTGACGGAACTTCAGTGACCTGGAGGAACATTCCTTTCAGGTTAGCGATCACAATGCCTGCCAACACAGACTAGGATGGAGAGAGAGAGGGAGAGAGAGAGAGAGAACAAAACAAGCTTGATTACAGGTATGGACATGTACACATACTTCCTTTCCCTCACAATCACACACACACACACACACACAGATGGAGAAAGGGAGGAGGAAGTTTCTCATTTAATGATACTCCATTGAAAGATCTCAGTGCTGTTATTCATGTGTTTCAGGTGGAATGTCACATCAAACCTGAGAAATGTCAGCTGACCTTCTTAGCATAGAGCACCATGTTATGATGGTGGAATCTTTCTGAAACAGCCCCTACACCCTGACCTTCCCTGACCTTTTGCAGTGGTTCCAGAAGGTTCCCTAAGGCCAGGATTACGACCATCACCAGGACTGCCGAGATGATACCAGCCACCTGCAGGCCCACAGAGCAGCAGAGAAGGTTAAGGTTAAGGATTTAAGCATGTGTATGTGTGTGCATGTATGTGTGTGTGTGTGTGTCCACCTGGCTTTTCCCCCCAGTGCTCTCTTGCACTGCTGTTCGGGAGAGCGCTGTGCTGGCCACAAAACTGGAGAAGAATCCACACAGTACGTTACTCACACCAAAAGCCAACAGCTCCTGGAGAGGCAAGACAAGAACAATTTGTAAACATGTTACTGTCATTATTTACTAGTATGTTTGTGCATACAAAAATATAGTTTTAAGACTAAGCCCTGAAAAGAGATTTTTGAGAAGCCCTCAAAGACAGAGATTTGCTGATAAGTGATTGATTTTAAGAGACTGTAGATGTACAAATTGCTATTAGCAGGCTCATTAGTGGGCTCTATCGGGTGCCTCCGAAACTGAATGAAACTTAAATCGAGTTTATTGCCTTGTACAACATTGTTGCTTTTTTTTTCAAATCGGCGACTGTAGGGGGCGCTCTGGAAGGGAAAAAAAACGCTGGCTTGCCCGGTACGCCTTAAAAGGATGCCTAGCTAGTTAGACATGTTGGCATTATGAGACTGAAGTTGGTATCAGCTAAATTTAACAGGATTTAAAAACACTCAAAATGCTTACTTTTTCATTAAAACTTTTAGAGGAGCCCTTCATTTGCAGAGCTTGTAAGGTGCCATTGCGTGTGTTTATGTCTCAATGCTTTCTGGGTAAAAAGTGATATCACCTGATTGATATTGATGATGTCTATGTTTTTTTACACTTTTTACAACAATTCACAATTTACGAATGAAAGGATTTTTAAAATTAAAAAAAAAAAAAAAAAAACATTTTGAGTGTTAAAGCACGTTCACGTAGCTGACGCCAACATCAATCTTATACGGCCAACATGTCTACCTCGCCAGGGATCCCTTTAAATCAGCAAGACCAAAATATGTTGATGACGCGTTTGTGTTTGTTTTTGGCACCTCTTTACTGATGTTTTTTTTTATACCTTTTAGGCTTCCTTTGTGTTTCATGCCAGGGTCCTATAAGTTGTTGGTAATTTCCTGTGGTTAAGTCTGCATACGTGCCGACTTGAGCGAAGGGCCTGGAGAGTCTCTGGTGTACTTCCCGATTTCACAGTGGCACAAGTCTAAGTCCTAAGGAACTTGACGGAAATGCGCACCCAAGTCTGTGAGTTCAATTGTTAACACAGAGACTGCTCCAAAATAATTAAATTATAGCTTAGTTTGTACTATATTGACCCAAGTTGTAAAAGGCAGGAAAGAGCAACAGGGTTATGCTAAATCCCTGATGGGCCATTCAGTGCACAAGGGGATTGTTGGTCACATCAGGTACAGTGCAACCACATGGGTTATTATGGCTTCCTGTTGAAGGACTTTGATAAGGTCATTCTCACGTGTCCTGCCAGTTTCCAGATATCAACTCCTCTTAAAACAATTAGCCTTCGGTTTCTCTCACACTCTCCTTGTCATACAAAACACAAGTGTACACACCCACACACATACACGTCTGACATGACATGGGATAGTTCAGAGACATACGTTGATTGAAAGGAAGTTCCACCTTTAAGCCACCCATTCCCATGTCCACACGCAGACACAGAGACATACGGAGGGAGACACACACACACATCCAGACATTTCCGTACATAGACAAAAGGCCTTACAACCTAAGGACAGTACAGACAGGACAGTTACCCACTGCCATACTTGTTCATACCTGATTGCCATCGATGGTGTAGTCGTGTTTGGCAGCATAGACCTTGGCCACGGATACTGCCACCGCATACCCCACCACCGCAGTGGAGAAACTGGACTCAAGAATCTCCAGGAACAGCTCAGTCTTGGGGATCTGCGGTGGCACAAACCTGCATTGAAGGGATCAGAGGTCAGAGGACATACGGTAAGTAATACATAAATTGTTATCAGTACTGTTGTGCCCATTGAGAGCTAGGCAAGCATGTGAGAATTGAGAGAGAATTGAGATAGGTGAGAATTGTTTCATTATTTAAGATATTAATAAGGAATAATTAAATTTATGTACATAACTCAATTGTAAGTAAACCCCTTACACATGAATGACAGCCCCACATCCTATTATACAGTCCTATTATAAACATACATTTCCTATTCCTATCTGTCAAAAATATGACACATTAAAGATAAATGTGTTACCACTAGTGCTGTCAGTGTTAACCTTGTTAATGCAATGTGATTAATGTAAACATTTTATTTAAAAAAAAAAGCTATAAAAAGTAAATCAAAATTGAAATATATTTAAAATAAAACATTTTTTTAATGCAAATTAAGCATGCCGATAAATATGTCACACTTCCTGCCGCGCCCTCCTCCTCTTTTAGCTTTGACACGCAATTGATGTAAACGGACAGAAAGTCTGCAGTTGCTGCAAAATACTGCCTAATTTGCGGTAAATGGAGTCTCTGGTCTCTTATCTCGTCTAAAGTAACATACACTATACAAGTCACTATGCAGAAGTTCAATATGCGCAAGACCGGTTAAAAGACAGCTGTTCACATTGATATGAAGGTTGATTGCAATTCTGCTGTGCACTGACATGAGATGGCAAAGCAGCCAACAGTAGCCTAGTCTCAAGTTCTTGTTAAGATTTCGAGAGTTTTGTCTGGGGATGAAACAGTTTCTCTTGACATTATTCGCAGAATACAAGCAGCATAATGACGGTTGTAGATGCTTCATAATATGGTATTTTAAAAGAGCTGACAGACATGTTGAGTAGGGCCTACAAGGAAAAGGCCAAACCGCAAGCAAGGGGGAGTGTGCAGAATTTGTGTAAAAGAGTTGTGAGTGTGGCAGGGAGGATGATTAAAAAATCACGTGGTCGATCTTTTCAACCCTGTCATTTCAAAAGTAGCTCACAAGCCGAAAAAAGGTTGGGCTCCCCTGTCATAGACATCATGTGGCAACTACTCTCAATTCACGTTGGGTGTGAAGAAAACCGAGGAGCGCCACTTTGCTGAAGCCTGCACTAACCCGGGATATGCGTCACATTCTTTCTTCACAAAAAAATAAAAGAAAGCGACTTACAAAAGAATGTGTGGTTAATTGTGATTAATCATGATTAACGTAAATGTTCTACTGTGATTAATTAGACTAATTTGTTTAATCGTTTGACAGCACTTGTTACCACCGCTGACTGTGACACAGATATGAACACACATGTTTTGGTATTGCTGTCGAGGGCTGGTAGGCTTATGCCCCTCTTCACCCCATGATAGTGTGTGCTTTGTGGTTGCAGCTTTTGATATGAAGTCAGACCCAGACAATTCTTTCCACATTTTTTTCTTTTTTCCATATTTGTTTTCTTTTCTGTTTTCTTTGGAGGTCAGCCTCTAAACTGTCGCTCAGTGTCATTGTTCTACCGATTACATTTCAGGGTCTGCGAGCCGACGAATGGCGTCTGTTGAGTAACTTAATGGGCGATGATAATAATAGTTTGGCAGTTAAAAAAAAAAAAAAAACAGTTGGAACGTCCTCTCCTTGTCCTCTCTCTGAACAGGAAGTGAGGAAATGCCACAGGAAGACAGGAAGTTCCCTTACCCCCGCGGGATGCTTCGGACAATGCTGGCGCCGTAACGCACGTCCAGGTCCGCTGCATAAGAAACCCCTGCTGCAACCACCGTCTGAGACACAGAGAGGGAGAGAGGGAGAAAGAGAAGAAAGGAAAAAAGGGAGTAAATGATGGGTGTTAAATGAGAGAGAATGACATGGTGTGAGGAGGACGAGAGGTTGACAGAAGTAACCTCAGTGAATGAGAATGGCAGTAACAACAGAAAGCGAGAAAAGAATCAATGACAGAGAGAGAGAGAGAGAGGAGAGAGAGAGAGAGAGAGAGCATTTAGGGTGTGAGAAATGACCTGTATCCTCTTTCCCTTTTAATCTGGATTTGAATCATGACAGATTTCTGCTTTTTTGTAAATGCATCCCAGGAAGTACTTAACTTAACATGGCATTACATCACTCATCTCCCCTCCCAGTACTTGGAGACAGTGTGCTAAGTTCATCTGTCCCCAATCAGACTAGGCTACTTGACTACAGTAGTACAATAGAATTGTCTGCATGACATACCACCAACACTTCAATAGGAATTGGCACAGGGATCTTGTGCTGGAATTTGGCATTGACTTCTTTCACAGACATGACTACGATGATAGTCAACAATCCGGCCACAAGGTCAGCGTTGTTCGTTTGATGGATGTTGGTGAACACATCGATGAGTGTCTGTTGTGGGGGAGGACGATATTCTTACAGACATAACAGATTATTTGAATGGCAGTATATATATATAGAGAGAGAGAGAGATAGATACACACACACACACACACACATATATATGTGTGTGTATCTCCATCTATCTTTCTATCTCTCTCTCTCTCTCTCTCTCTCTCTCTATATATATATATATATGTATATATGTATATACTGTATATGTGTGTACTTATTGTTTTTATTATTATTATTGTATATAAAGTATGATAAGTTATATTTCATTACCAAGGCCTGTTTATTTACAGCTATTATCAAGCTGTTTGACAGGTATATTGCCTAAGGTGAGACACCAAAAACATAATACTCCACATATTTAAAAAGCACTCTTACTGTGAAGATGGAGAAGGGGCCATTGTGGCTGCCAGTGGGTACCGAGAGCACGATCTTGATCTGCGAGACAAAGACGTGTAACGCGGCTGCCGTGGTGAACCCCCCCACCAGCGGATCAGATAAGTACCGTACCAGGAAACCCACTTGCAGCAACCCCATGGCCACCTAGGAATAAAAATAACTAGTGTCAGTATTTGAAAAATTCCCCCTCAGTATTTTAAATAAGGCAGATGCTAGTTGATGCTAGATTAAGTTTTTTGACAAGTTCTTCTGAGAAGCATCTAAAAATATATTTGTATTTCATTTTTGAAATACAAGTTTATTTCAATTTTCATTTATGTCTGTGAAGTTTTGATCTATGAATGTCTAATAATAATTACTTAGTACAATACTGGATATATTACAAGCTACATTCTTCAAAGCTCCTAAAAGCTCATAAATAATGCAAAGCATCCCTGCTAGTTTCATTACATGTTGTTTGTTAAATCTTCCCCTCCAAACAGTTCCATGACTTGCACTCTTGCAAGCCCAGTGTACACCAGAGTAACAATGAAGTTCAAATAAATAGTACTGTGGAAATCACACTTGTTTACCTGAAACAGGCCAACCACCAAAGTCATGGTTGAGGCGACCATTATCCTCATGGCCTCCAGGTCTTCCTCAGTGCCATTGGGGTGTGTGACGTTCCCAGCTAGGGCAGAAGGGCTGTCGGGGAAATGGCTCGACACCACCGACCCCACCATCAGACACGTCACAGGGAAGGGACCTGGAGGAAGGGACAAATGCCTGTCTGTCTGCCCGCCTGACTGCCTGTTGTTTAACCATCTTTGGCCGAAAGGTGATGATGTTTGAGGCAGCCTCATGAGCAAGGTTGCTGGGCAGTCACATGACTATTCCTAACGTTCTGATTGGATGATAATGCCTGTTTGAAGTTCTCTACATAGACATTTGTTGCCCAATATCGGTGTGAAAAAAAAAAAGCCTGACCAACACCAGTCTGGAACACTGTCCATTAACATTGGTTGAAGTGTAAAAAAAAAATATTATCAGCCTCACCTTTAGTGTGTTGTTTCTTAGGTTCAGACATTTCTCTGTAGTGGCGGGGTCACAACACACTCACTCTATCTATAACAGTGCAGCTAAAGACAGTCCCACCACTTATAACTGGTCTGGTCAAAGTAAAACAATGCAGTTTTATTGTTTTATAGTTCCATATAATGAAATGCTTGAAATGCATTTCTGTGTGTGTGTGGTGTGTGTGTGTTTGTGTGTGTGTATGTGTGTGTAAGAGAGAGAAAGAGAGAGAGAGAGAGAGTGGGTGGGTAGCTACGAAAGTTTAAATTTTGAAGATGGCGATTCCTCCAGAACACCCTGTTTTTTGAGGAACTGTCACACAGCTTCAGCTTGTGCGTGTGCGTGTGTGTGCGCACATGTGTGAAATAGTAAGGCGGTAGCTGTGAAAGATAAAATTTTCTGTCAGATATTGTCACACCTCTTGGTTTTACAATCCAAGTTTCAACATCAAGCTAAGATTGGTAGTCAAGGGTTCTAGCGCCACCAATGGATCAAAGATGGAATTGCATTCATGAACCTATATTTTGAACCGCAGATCCAATACCATTGGAATGCTTGTAGGAAGCCACACTGAACACACCCTAAAACATACATTCTGCCTCTCACAAAATACCTGCTGCAATTTTGATGCATGAAACTACTGACACAAACCACTTAAATAATCTTTTCCGATTAACTGCCATCAGGTCAGAATACTTTTCTCTCAACAGTGTACATTTACATTTATGCATTTAGCAGACGCTTTTATCCAAAGCGACTTACATATTTATCAACTATCAATTATATCAGGGCCAGTCTCCCTTAGAGCAATTTCGGGCTAAGTGCCTTGCTCAAGGGCAACGGTGGCAGCCAGGATTCAAACCAACAATTTTCCAGGCTATTTGCATGCTAGCCATGTTCCTCAACCACTACGCCACCACTTAAAATGATGTAGCTTGTTTTAAGATCAAATCTACTTGTAACTAGTTGTATTATCTATATAAGTTTTATCCAAGTTAATGCAAGATAAATAAAAACAAACTACATCGTCTCCTACAACTCTGCCTCAATAAGAAGATAAATCTTAAAATTGATAGAACAAGATTAATATTCTGAATTCAAGAAAGTTTTTGCAGTGTGTGTGTAGGTACAGGTGTGGGTTGGTTTGAGAGCCTTACCTACAGAGATATGCCTGGATGTGCCAAGCAGAAAGTATGTGAGAATGGGAAAGAAAGCAGAGTACAGTCCATACACTGGAGCCACGGACACCAGCAGAGCATATGCCATACCTGTGATACACCAACAGGGGGCCTCAGTGAGCGTAAAATTACACAATTCCTATCACTGTACCTGTACACATCATCGCATTATGGCTGAAATTTCACTCAAGACAACAAAGATTGGCACCCTGAAAGTCTGGCTTTGCCTTCTTATTTAGAAGAATTCTAATTCTTACCCTGCAAACTGCAAACGAGTCCAGTGCTTACTCCAGAGATGACATCACTCAGAAGCCATTCCTTGATTGGATATCTTGAGAGCCAGTCTACAATTGGTAAACACCTTTTAAGCATCCGCAGAGAGCCTGTGCTCGAACATCTGCAAGACATAGACCCTTTAGAGACCCTGCTCATTGAGTGAAATTAAATGAGCCGTCAAGTCATATTAATTCATTCAGTCAATTATATTAATTAATGCTAACAGACATTTTAAGGCTATATTTTTAACAAGTCACTCAAGTAATGTCAAAAATTGAGCTATTTGGTTGCTTTGATGTTGACGTAACATAAAAGTGGCCGAGCTTTTCATGGAGAGGATGAAGAAATGCAAAAGTAGAATTTAGATTATATTTAAAAGGATCCCTGGCTAGTAGGCCTTGCAAGACTGACGTTGGAGTCGGCTTTGTTTAATGTGATTTAAAAACACCCAAACACTCACTTTATTAAAAGATATAGAAAATCCCTTCATTTGTAGAGGTTGCAAACTGCCATTGCGTCTTATGTCGTTAACATCACAATGCTTTCTGGGTAAAAAGTGAAATCACCTGGTTGAGTTGGACATTATGGTGTAGTCCTATTGAACATATCTTCTGTTCAACATTTGTCTTTTTAACCCGAGCACATCAGAGAGACAACTACTCGAAATGTATGTGAAAAGCCAGACGATCAGTCAAGTGAGGAAAAAAGAGTGGAGCAATATTAACGATGTCTGTGCTGCAACAGCTTGGACGCAGACCGGCGCAACCTTGTGATATCAATTTTTACCCAGAAGGCGTGAGACGTAAAAAATAATGACAGTTTACGAGTGAACGGATTTTCTAAAACTCTTAATCAAACCGAAAACATTTTGAGTGTTTTTAACCGCGTTTACATAGCTGGCGCCAACATGAATAATAAAAGGCTGACATGTCTTACTAGCCGGGGGTCCTTTTAAGCTATGTTCTAACAATTTTGGAATAATGTTCCTGAAGTTGGACTAATGTTACGGAGTAGTTAAAGTTATTTTAATGTATGATTAAAGACATTTTTAAAAAGTAAATTACTAATTTGAAGCTTCATGACTCACCCACAGGAATTGTTGAGCCTCTCCCACAGGGTGCTTTCCTCCTGGCGCTCTTGCCGTTCACCGTCCACCTCAAAGCCTGGGGTGGAGTAGATCGGTCGGGAAATATTGTACCGCTTCTCTGGAAGATCAGGATCCATGGCAGACACCTCCTGATCCTAAAAGCATGTCATCAAACATCAAAATAATCAAAACTAGACAACAACAACAAGTTCAGCACATACTTCTACACCTTAGATAGAAATAAAGTTAAAAGAAATAATTAATTTCATAAATTTTTAATTTCATTCAAGGTTAGGTGATAAACCTAAGTGGTTAACCTTGAGAAAGTGGTAAACCTGCTAATAGCGTATCCTACTGGCTGTGTTTAGTGACAGGAGTGAGGATTCCAGGCTCTTTTTTTACTTCTGTCTATGAGTTAACTGACCCAGACTTGCCACTTCATAACCCGCATGGCTACTCAAAGTGCTGCAAGTACTTACTGCTTACTTATTATTTGATTTATTGATATAAACTTGTCTCTGATGAGAGCACTAAATTAGATTAGATTCAACTTCACTCACTTTCTGTCACTGCATAAGTAAAGACGATACCAGAACAATGAAATACAGTTTCATGTCTACAGCAAGTGCAAATAATAAAGTTGTGGTAACAAGCTATTATGCGGATGTACAAGCTATCGTCAGGCTATTTTTGTTAGAAAAAATTACACGCGTCTAGTCATGTTTATGACTCGACACCCTCAAGCAGTGGCGCTGCTAAGAATTTGGGGCCCTATAACAGAAAATTATTTTGGGCCTCCCAAACATTGATTATAATAAAATGTTCTCTAGGGCCCCCTATCAGTGCCAGGCCCTTGGAATCATCCTAACTTTTCCCCCCCTGGCGGCGCCCCTGCCCTCAAGTAAAGTGTTACCAGTATTTTTAGTATTGCACACCTTTTAGCACTGTCTAACTTTGTGACTATTAGTACACTGGTGTATCCATAGTGTATGAGAGTGTTTGTGTGTATATCCTCCTAGCAGTCAAGGACAGCTGAAGTGAAACACATACACACACACACATACACACACACTGGTGCATGTGGAGCTGAACTCATCTGAACAAATAGTGCCTTGAAAGACAAATAACACTTTCATCTCTAACTCACTGTCTATTCTCTCTTTCCCCTCTCCTTTCCATGAATGTTCTAATGTGGCCAATAAGTCATGACACTAGTGTCAAACACAGTTTACTTTTCTTTTGTCTGTTTTCAGTGATTTACTGTCTTTTCTCAGAATTGTTCTTGTCATCTTTTAACAGTTGTTCTTGACAGTTTTTTTATTTTTTATTTGAATGCACAATAAATAGTACATAAACAATAAACCCCAGCACCATGGGGTTCTTTTTGTTAAGAATAAAGATAAGATTAGGCTTATCTGTTTGAATGTAAACTTTTCAAATGTTTTATTAGCTGACTTTCATTGACTTACTGGTAACAAAATAGTGTTTTGTCATCGTCATCGTCTAAAACTATTCTCTATAATCAATTAATCATTAATCATTCTTTCATGTAATAAAAAAACATCGCAGTGCATAGAACAGTGAAATGGTAGAGTGGTGTCATAACTTACTTGTTAATTGAAGTAAGCGTTATCCTTGAGCAATAGTCTTGGTAAACACGTTGATGTCAAGTGAAGATCACTGAAAACTAAATGTACATGTTCACAACTTCAACGAAGACCTTGATGTCAAAGATGTTTTTGAGTTCATCCTCTGTCTCTCATCCTATCTTTCCTCTTTTCTTTTGTCTTTGGTCCTCACCCACCTTCAGTCTCTTTCAATACAGAAGAGGTTCCAGGTATGTGATACTACGGGTCCATTGTCCTTCTCCCTTATTCACTCACTCAAGCACATTCAGAGTAAAAAAGGTCTAGTACCTTAGTTCCTCAGCACAACTAGTTCCAGTCTATTGTATGCTGCTATGGATGTGTCCTCGTTTTCTCTGTCCACCTCTCACAGATACATATATATATATACACACACACACTCACGCATCGCATAAATACACACACATACAATCTGTCTGACTCCCTTTCTCTCAGAGTGTGCAGTTCAGGTCGTACATCCCACTGTTTTGTGCTTAATAAGCAACCATGGTTATAATGGGAGGAGGTCTCTCTCTCTCTCTGTGTGTGTGTGTGTGTGTGTTTGTGGAAGTATAAGAGTGACATCAGATGCTCTACCATTAGACCCTGCCAAAGGTGAACTCCCTACATATTGTGTGAATGTCTGTGTGCGTGTGTGTTTGGGGGAGGGGGTTGGGGGGTGAAAGTGTGACAGAGAGGAAGGAAGAGTGTTGCGTGTACTGTGTACTGTGCTTCAGAGTCTATTTTGGACATGCCGATTTGTATCGCTTATGTACATTGCATGAGTGTGTCTGTGTATAGGAGTATGCATCATTTTGTGTTTGTGTGTGTGTGTGTGTGTGTGTGTGTGTGTATGTTTGTGCGTGTGTGTGTCTACGTGTGTGTGTGTGTGTGTGTGTGTCTGTGTCTGTGTTTGTGTGTGGGTGTGTGATATGAAACTCTATCAGAGTTTTGCGGACTACAACACTCAGTGGCTTTCATCTGTGTCATTTTATGTATGTACGTGGTGTGTCTGTGGTTATAGGAGTCTGGGATTGGACTGCATGAATGAACAAGGTGTCTATCAAGAATAAGTATGTTCTCTTTCACAGAATGTTCAGATCTCTGCCTGGTACTCCCACAAAAACAACCTTATTCCTGACACTGTTAGGTTACATGTTATCACTACTGACACTCTCAGTCCCTCAGCATGTTTGGTGAAGGCTTTGATGGAGGCTGTTTTTAATTCTGATTTTGTAAGTGATTCATGATCCTGAGGCTTATCTAAAACGCCATGTCACTTTTCGCCACTATTAAGGAAGGCTATCTTTTTTAAGAGACTATTCATTTTGGTACCATCTCATCTCAAAATTAATTTGGATCTGTGCCTTTCAGGTAACTTGCCCACTAATTTTACACCAAAAACTCCACACTTGCTTTACAATCCTGCCAGATGTATGCATATGTAAGCAAAATCCTCCTCCCATTCCTATTTTACATTCATATGTGTCCCTACTCCATTACAGTAGGTTACCTCTTTGTTTTTTTACTTACCTTTTTGTCTATTTACTTCATTCATCTATTTAAACAGGTCTTTTGGAAATGCAATTGGCCTATCTCTGAACACTGGTACCACCTAGAGGTTATTTGAAGTTATGTCCACATTCTAAAGTCTTGGACTTCAATTTTAACTACTTGGACGTCTGTTTCCGGCAGTTTTGATGTAGAAGTAGGTCAAAATTATTACATTATATTATTTTAAGATGATTCAGTGTCTCAACACATTGACTTACGTCAAAAATCTGACCCCTAATTTAGGACTTGCTGTTACATCTCAAAATATCAATTTACAATCTCTTGTGTACTTGTGATTAATGTCTTTTTCAAAATGTCTGGAACGAACAGACCATATCCGCTTTGACTGAAAGTGCCTGAGGAAAGTCAGTAGCCTATGGGTATGCTGGGCTGTACTCTAGGTGATACAAACAGGCAACTTAACTTGGCGTGACTATTAGTTATTTAGTAGGCCTGTTATTAAGAATTATTATTTAGAATGATTAAGTATTAACTTTAGCCTCCTTGTCACTCGTGTTCTCGTTAAAATGCCACCAAGCTGCATATATATTGTACTAGCAGCGTAATTTGTCATAAAGAACAAGTGGTTTGTGGCGTGGAATGGCACGTGTACCTATAAAGTGCGCAAGACGGCGTCTATTTTCCGCTTTTTCATCTTTGTCTGCCTTGTGCGCACAGACAGCAGCGCACGCCTCTCCACCCACTTCTGTCTGTTGAAAGGTCTTTTAGTACAGTGCCCAGTGTGTACACGGTGTTTATCGTGCGCAGTACGTCTCATTCGAGGACTTAAAACATGTAGCTTTCGCTTCTCCTTGCCGTTTACCACCATGGATTTTAAATCTGAACTTCTGAAATCTATTTGGTACGCGTTCACTTCTCTGGACGCCGAGCACTGCGGGAAAGTGTCAAAGTCTCAGCTAAAGGTGAGACAATTTCACATGAAAGAATGTGGTCAGAATTGAGGCGTTCTTGTTTCCTTCTGTTGACTGAAACATAGGAGTTAGCATTTGCTGTGTACGTTTCAAAAGACTTAGTTTACAGTATGAATCCTCAGCATCACTTTCAGTTCAACTCAACTTTAGTAATGCTATCTAAAGGGGGGGGGGGGAGAGAGATTCAGGAATGCTGTGCATTCCTATGCAGTCCACATTCTGATGTATGACGACATAAAGAAGAGAGAGAGAGAATTTTGTTATCTGTTAATATTTACACAATGTAAGATGTTTCTCTACTATGTCAGGTGGAATACAGAAGTAACAGTGGCATTGTTGTTAATGTTTTAAACTTCCACCATGACAGATATTTGATCTCTCTCTCTCTCACACACACACATACACACACACACAAACACAGTGTTTCCTTTGCGCACCTATCTCCGTCCTGTTGAGACATGCACACTATGGGCCCTTTGGGTATATGACCCAGTTCCCTCATGCAAGTGTCCAGACATGCCTGTGTCAAGAAAGGAAAACATCTGAATACTGAAACCTCTAAATTTCAACATTGGCTGTGCTAAATGCATACTGTTTTTGTTGTACCTGAGGGTGTATGCTTGTATGTGTGTGTGCATGTGCCCGCAACAGGTCCTCTCTCACAACCTCTACACTGTCTGAACATTCCGCATGACCCTGCGACCTTGGAACAGCATTTCCAGGATGACGACAACGGCCCTGTTTCCAACAATGGCTACATGCCCTACCTCAACAAGTACATCCTGGCAAAGGTAAGTGACCACACCCAGCTGTCCACTCAAGTGCACACACTACACAAAGTTCCCCTGTGGCTAGAGATAGAGCAGTCCAAAGGTTTCAAGAAACAGGACCCAAAGCCTTATAACCTGCTGAAGATAAACCCTTGGAGGGCCATAACTCATTCCTTACAGATGCACATTTTCAACTTAATTTAAATATTACTTAACTAATTTAATAATGAGTTAACGGTACCTATATAACTATGGGTAAACTTGTGCTAGTATTAGTGTTCAGCACTGAAAGAACCTAAGGTGGTCATCCTAACTTCATCCAGAGCTAGTTAGTGTTAAATTTAGACAATGGTGAGGAAGCAATTTTATCTGAGTTACATAGTTTAAAATGATTTGGGTGTACTGTTCCACAAGGCAGATCTATGAACAGATTCGTGTTGTCATACTATTTGTTCTGTTACAGTGATAAAAGTTTCTGGCTATCTAAGCACATTCCCCCCTTATTGTACCAAATCAAATGATAGCATTTGCTGTGTGTGTCTCTGTGTTGGCTTAGGCCAAAGAGGGGACCTTCAACAAGGAAATGTTTGACGAGCTGTGCTGGATGATGACATCAAAGAAGAATTATAAACCCTCTGTGAATGGCCTGTGCTCAGGGAAGAACAGCTTCAAGCTCTTCTGCCTGTTCAACCTGCTGTCGGAGGACCGCTACCCCCTTGTCATGATCCCACAAGAGGTGGCTGTGTGTGTGTGTGTGTGTGTGTGTGTGTTGTGTGTAGGTCGAGTCACACATGCAGATTGATAGATGTGTGTGTGTGTGTAGGTAGAGTCACACATGCCCCTACAGAAAATAACAATTAACAGTTAGCCCACTTATTTTCAAAGGTCCTGACTGTAGGAAGCCAGGAAGAACACCTCTCACCAAAAGTGGGTTTTCCGGCCACGGAAAGTTCTAGATTCTGCCCCAATATTCCGTCTGCATGTGTGAAGCCTCTGCTTGCTCTCTGTAACAAGAAACCCCACCTCTAGTTACAGCAGCCACAAAGCCATTTAAAAGTAAATTAGATAAGATTAACTTGACCGAGGGGTAATCCCAACATGACATAAAAGTTATCTGGGTTATTCTTATACTGTGGGTGTTGCCCCTAAGACCTCATATTCTTTTGATTGACACTGATGTCGCAATATCAGTCTGTGCAGAGATTGATTTTAGACATAGCAAAAGAACAGATGGAAACTAGAGCTGTGGTGTAATCGCAATTCTTAAGCTTAGTTCCACTCACAGTGCAAGACATTTATCCTTTTGGGGTAAACTCCCAGGCCATCTTGAAGGATGTTTTAGTCGCTAAAGATAGCTACTCTAAACTTTGAATTGACTTTAGTGGGACAAATGTACAACACCAATCACTGTTTTGAGCCCCTGCTCCAAAAATGCCTGTTTTTCCTGAAGTGAGCAATATGTAAGCCTATATCTGGCAGCCCTTTGTACTGTAAGATTTAAAGGGGAAGTTGAGGGAGAAAAAGAGGAATGCAATTTGCAACCATGCTCTGGAAAGGATGACGAAATGTATGGAGGGAGGTGAGTACTAGCCAGGCTAGCATCTAATTTTTCCCTGCTCAGTGTCACTTTTTCCAACAGTACTAGTTAGGGTACTCTCCAAAGGCATTCAATTGCTGAACAGAAATTCAATGGAGAACCAATAGGTTTAAAAGTGCCCACCCATCAATAAGTTAACGTATGCCTATTAGTGTAAGTGTCCAGACTCTTTGCACAAAGTGAAGCGAACTGAAAGAGTCTGGTCCACCAGGCTAGCAGGGTACATGGAAAATATACTGAAAAGAAATGGAGAAATAAATATGTAGAGGACAGTGATGTTCAGTACGTGGGGAAAATAACTGAAACGAGGGAGTGAAAAAAATGACTGAGAAAGAGGTTACAAGAAGAAGAAGAAAGGTCACAAGAAAAGCCTCGGTGTCCTACGACTGCAGAGATCTGGAGGGTGGGGACGGGTTGAGGTCACATGGTAGAAAATGATGATTGCTTAACTTTTGGTTTCCTGCACATTACAAGGCACACACACACAAACACACACATGCATGTGCATGCGTGCGCACACACACACACACACACACACACACACGCATACACACACACACGCACACACATTCCTTTGATGTTATCTAAAGTTGAAATGATGTGCAAATATGGTGCAGGCTTTTACTTGGAACCACAATGACTAACTGACTAACTCCCTTCTTTTGCAACAGATAATTTCTGTGTCTTAAAAAAAACAGTGTTATTATAAATGAAGGTATGCATTTTGTCCTGACATACTTTATGTCAGACACAAAACAGTGAAATTGCTCTCTCTAAGTTACGAATCCAGATACATATGAAAAGCCAATTAATGAATAAGAAAAATAACCAAGAGAACATGAGAAAACAGTCATGTTAACAGTCAGAGAATGAACACACCTGGCTTAGAAGGAAACGGCTAAATGAATGACCTCTTCCAGAATACACTTTTTAGGTATTCAGAGGTGTTGAGTAAACTATCAAATTTACTCAGTTTTGTTGTATATCTGCATTTTTCTGTGCATTGACAATAATGTTACATCTAATTCATTGTCTATGTAAACACTCTGTTCCACAGGTTGAGTATCTGCTGAAGAAAATCTCCACAGCAATGAGCGTTGAATGGGATGGTGATCTCCTGGAGGACTTGCTCTCCCAGGAGGCCTCGGTGCAGGATGGCATCTCTGTGTGGGAGTTCCTGGATTTCATGGGCACAGGCCGTCTGATGAGGATAAGATGCATGGAAGCCTTCAGTCTGGCTTTGGACGATGTCTTCATGGAGATGTACCACAATGTCCTCAAGAAGGTTGGCCATCTGGAGACTAGCCACACTACCTACCACACTACAGTATAATAGCATCCTTAAGAAGGTAGTCAATCTGGAGACAGTCAGGAGCTAACTACTAGCCACACTACCTATCACATTACAGTATAATAACATCTTCAAGAAGATAGGCCATCTGGAAACAAGGATTCTATGATGGATTAAGTACACTGTAAAAAAGAAAAAGTAAATCTTCGATGGAAATTGATGGAAACTTGTTGCCTCAAACGGCTTAAGTAAACATAACTTTACATTACAACATTACAAAAAGTTATTGTAAACATAACTTGAAAAGACTAGTTATGTTAACTCAATTGAAGCAATGACTTTCCAACAATTTTTCAAGTAAGCTGTACTTGAAAGAGACCAGTTGCATTTACTTAATTCATTTGAAGCAACATTTGAAATCATTTTTTCAAGTAAACTCAACTTGAACAGTGAAGTTATGCTAGTTAGGTCATGCCTTCCTAGCACTTCCACTTGATTATCATCTCCCTACAGTGCTAGTCTGGATTTGAGCTTGGGGGGGGGGGGGGGGGCAGAGGTAAAAGGGTATAAAGTGTAGGTGTTGAGAGTGGTGAGGAGAAGATGGCCAGGTGGGCCAGAGGGTGAAGTGCTTAGAGTGCAGTTGGAAGTGGGCTGCGGAGGTAGGTGTAGAGAGGGGTGGGCTGGAGTTGGGGGTGTGAGCCGTGTGGAGGTATGGGGCCAAACATTTACATTTACATTTATGCATTTAGCAGATGCTTTTATCCAAAGGGACTCACAAAAGAGGATAACATTCAAGCTACAGCACAATGAAAAACTAACAAAGAGTGCATATTGCTAACATGAAATTTGCAGTAGTTTGAGATGAAAGTTTGAGATGCAACAGTGTAATTAGTGTAGTATGGAGAGAGATTAAGAGATTAAGTGCATTCCTGGTATTCAGAAATTCAGGCCAGGAGATATTCTTAGAAGAGCTGGGTCTTCAAGACAAAGTGTGAAGGTGGTGATGAATGATAATGGGTATTGGACATGCCTCTTTGGCAGTTAGCTATTTGGCATTATCCAAGAGAAGAGAATCATCACAGCGCTAATGCAAGAACAAATGCAAAATTACTTTCAATAATTCAGTGCATTTGTCCACGAATTAAAAATGACTAGTTAGCTAGAGCTAGTTCTTTGTCAGCCCAGTGATGAGCACTGTACCCTCAGTCTAAGATGACCCAGCTTTCAGTTCCTCACATAGTTCTAAATGATCTGATGTTCTCATATGAGAGTGAGTGCCGTGTTTCCGACAAGATTTGATGAGACTATGGTGGGGTGCGGTTGGTACACTTCCAATAGTTTGGTTACAACTTCATGTGTATTGTTGCTACAGCAAAATAGATCTGAACTGGCCCTGATAGAAGAATTGAATCTAATACAAATGTAAGAGGCTAAAACATCAGTGCACTAACATGCATAAGATATAACACTTAGCATACTATTTACTTGTCATTTATTTATAAAAATAAAAACACAAGAATTTGATATATTATACATTGATACATGATACATTATCATAGCAGCACCTCCATGGAACATGTGTGTGGAAATATTTGCACAATTCATAGTGGTCACATTGTTGTTGAGGATTTTACTCTGGTGTAGTATATTCTGTGCATTGAATATCATCAGAGAGGAGGATTGACAGTTTATCCTTCCATCCCCTCTGCATGAATGAATGAATGAACAAATGAATGGAAGGATGAATGGATAGATGAACAAATGAATGAATGAATGAATGACTGCCAGGCAGCAGTTGAGCACTCTTTCTTGATTTGTTGTGAATGTTGTTGTTGTTGTTTACCTGTCTCAGGGTTACATGCTGAAGAAGGGGCATGTGCGGAAGAACTGGCAGGAGCGCTGGTTTGTGCTGAAGCCTGGTCAGATGGAATACTATGTGGGGGAGGACCTGCGGGAGAAGAAGGGAGAGATCACACTGGACCAGAGCTGTGTGGTGGAGGTGCAACATCCTTACCTCTGAGCCTGTGTTAGATTACATCTATCTCATTCATTCTCTATCACATACCTATTCTCATTCTCTCTTCATCCATCTCTCTTTCTGTCTCTCTCTCTCTTCCTCACTCTCTCTTTCTCTCTCTCTCTCTGTGTCTGTCTTAGACCCTTCCTGACAGAGAGGGGAAGCGCTGTCTGTTTTGTGTCAAAACTCCTGGAAGAACATTCGAGATGAGCGCTTCAGACCTGAAACAGCGGGTAGAGTGGATGCAAGGTGTGTTTATGTCTTTTTTGTGTGTGTGTGTGTGTGTGTGTGTGTGTGTGTGTGTGTATGTCTGGGTTGAATCCCAGTGAGCCCCTAAGCCCTCATAGACCCTCAAAGGTCAATTGGATGAATCAGCGTCTTGATTGGCTGACTCATGCCAGTTAAGGCTTCAAGGGTTTAAGGGTTTAAGGCTTAGGTTAAGGGAAGACATTAGGATTCAGGCATCATATTTTCTTTTCTTGCCTTTTACCACGACAGCACCATGTAAGCATTAACTGAATGGGGCATAGGAAAATAAAACTGAAAGTGAGTTTCTGTGCCCCATTCAGTTGATATTAACTGGTGGTTCACTATTCAGCTTAGGTTGTAAGATTTTCTGTTCTTTTTCCTACTGACAGCACTCGGTGACCTCAAACAACAGGGCTAAGAATTGATTCACACCACATTTCTCCTTTAACACCTCTTTCTGTGATTCTGTACACTATCTTTGCTTTGCTACGTTCTTTTGCTGTTGCTTCAAGTTCTTGTTCCTCATCATCTAGACCTGCTATAAGATGTAGTCCTTCCACCATCTCTTTCTGTCTGTTACATGCTAAATCCCATTCAGATGACACCACTGCAGTAACACTGTCCTCCATTTTGTGTTTTACTGTCCTCCATCACGGCTACTGCAGCAATCCAGACTGCTTTGCGGCTTACCCAGGAGGGCAAGGGTTCCTTGCACCAGGATCTGAAGCTCCGGCGGCGGGAGCAGAGAGAGACCAATAGCAGCGGACGCAACAGCCAGACGGAGGAGCCAATCAGTCCTGAGCACAACCTGGAGCTCCAGAAGGAGATAGACACCATCATACAGGTAGGAGATGCTAGCCTGGTGGACAAGAGTCTTTCGCTTTGCTATGCTTTGTGAGTCTGGACTAGCCTGGTAATAAAACTAGACCCTCATTCTACACTTTCATTTCGTACAGAGGGTCATTCGGTAGTGAGATTTGATTGCTTGCTTGAGGTGTTTAAGTTTAAAAAGATTGGATCAGCTGATCAGACTGATAGCCTGCCTTGACTGGTAGCATCCTAGCTCTGCATTCACAACGCCTCCCTCTGTTCGCTGATTGGACAGGTTAAACTGCCTCCTGAGACAACAAGCTCAACGGGATCAAATCCAGGCTAGCACTGTAGGGAGATGGTAATCAAGCAGAAGTGGTAGGCAGGCATGGCCAGGCGAAGTCTGGACACTCTTTATAGGCATATGGCTACTTCACCTTGCTTGAACTTTAAACCTGTTGGGTCTGCCTTCAATTTCTGTTTGCTGATTGGATGCTAAAAAATTTAGTGGAGGAAACCGAGGCCTTTGGAGAATATCTTGACTGGTGCCGTATAAGAATGCAATACTGAGTAAAGCGCTAGGTGGCAATTGCCTGGCTAAATAGATGCACTGTGAAGGTTAGATGAGCTTGTCCAGGATGTCATCAGAGGAGCTTTCAAATTTAGCAAACAGAAAAAAACATTTTCAAATTCTAACTCAGTGCTAAAGTTGCACGCATGTTTGAATGTTTGACAAAAACTACTCAGACTGATGGTGGATTTGATCATTTCAGTGCATCTCTGGTTTGAGTTTGAAGGCGATGCAGAATTACATGAATAGAGAAAGGAAGGGCGTGATCACAGGGACTTATCTGTGTGGGGAACACCCATGATCTCATAACAATTTTACAAGACAGCATCATAAAAATATGAATCGCTATCATAGGACAGTCATAGTTCAGTCATAGGATAATCATGATGGAAAGTTTAGGTGTTGTATAAATCAAATGGAATCATAATTCTTAAAAAAAAAAACTCACATCTTTTTGTGTGTGTGTGTGTGTTGCAGCATCAGAAGGAGCTGGACAAGAAACGGAAAGAAAAGGAACAGCATGAAAAAGAGCAACAGCTGGAACTTCAAAGGGACCTGGAGAGACAGCTGGAAGAGGTTAGGAAGGTGAGCCGTGTGTTTGTGTGTGTGTGTGTGTGTGTGTGTGTGTGTGTGTGTGTGTGTGTGTGTTTGTGTGTGTGTGTGTGACTGTCTCACAAACACTGAATGTGTGAGAGAGGTGCATCATTTTCTCTCTGGGGTTGTTGTAACAGGAAAAAGAATATATGGTGGCCCAAATGGCCCAAATGGAGCAGGAATCAAAGCAGCAGAAGGAAAGGATTGAGGAACTAGTGCAAACTCAGCAGATGCTTGAGAAAGCTCTCAATGACCAGATTGAGGCTTGCCTAGAGGAGGAGACAAAACGCAAAGAACTAGAAAGGTTTGAGTTACCACACACACACACACACACACACACACACATTTCCTCTAACATCCTCTACTTGAATCAGTAACTGGATACTAGATTGATAATTATTAAACTCTAATATTAATGCAGTTATTACATCAACTGTTGTTTTGTAAATAAAACAATTTTCTCTCTTTCCTACTTCAGACGGCTGGAGGAGAAAGAGCAAAAAGTGGAACAGAAAGCTCAGGAGGGCACAGAGAGAAGCACACCCAAACAGGAGGAGTCAGAAGAGGAGCAGAGTGAACCAGAGGAGAGCCAACAACCTCCGGAACAAGAGGAGATGCAGCCACCCAGCCCGACTCCTTCACCTGAGAGCCCTGAGGAGACCTTCACACAGCCCCCTCTAGAGGTAAGGATAGTGGTTGTCATTACTGGAGTGTACTGTTATGGAAAATGACCTTTGTAGTTTTTATTTTGGGCTATTATGTAATGTAAGTTACTATCTACTATCTTTATTGTTATCTGTTTCCTGTTTGTACAGAAAGTGAAATCACTGGAGGGTCAACGTAACCAGAGACACTGGAACGTCCAGTTGACTCGTCTCATGAAGCCCATCACACCTGCAGGTCAACACACACACATACAGATACACAAACACGTTCACACACCCAGACATGCACAGACATACATATAGATGTGCAGACAAACACACAAACACAGACATTCATACACACATGCACAGACACATTCACACACACAAATACACACACATACACACACACACACACACACACACACACACACACACACACAGAGATATTCATACACACATGCACAGACATATTTACATATTTACACAAACAAACACACACACACACACACACACACACACACACACACACACATAAATTGTAGCAAACAAGAGATCAAATTGCCATTAAATCAGACTTGTGTTCTTTGAATCCATCTCCTTCAGATAGCATTGCCTTGTGGTCACAGGCACAGCACCATGCATGCATCAAGACCTCATAATTACTTTTGCCCGCCAGTGCTAATCTTTCTGAAATGCATTATGAATATTTCTTCCTGATGGATTTTTTTTGTTCACAGATCGGTTTGAGCGTCGTTCTCCAGTCCCCAGCTGCCCCATCCAGGACCAGGCTCTAACCAGCAATGAGTTTCTTACCAAGGTCCAAGCAACACTCAAAAAGGAGGAGGAGGAGGTGGACAGTGAGGAGGACTAGCTACATTTCTGTGAACCACTTCAGCCCCAGGGCTTCTGCTAATGAAGCAGACCAGGCAGTGAGAATGACCCTAGGGCTACACCGGATATGTTACGGAAACATTAAGTCAAGTCACATGTAAATACATTTAAAAGACTGTTTTCTATTTTTTAGAATAGTCGCTGTGCTGCCACTTCTGGTGTAGCCAGTTTCATTGATTACTGTAGAAGCTGACTATTGAACTCTGACATTGTGTGACTTAACGTATCCATGATTATCATCTGGTGTAGCCAGTTCCATTGATTACTATAGAAGCTGACTGTTGAACTTTGATGTTGTGTGACTTGACGTATCCGTAACGTATCTGTGATAGTCATCATCAAATGAAGCCACACAACCAGAGTTGTTAACCCACTCAGGTTAGGATTTATGGACTGTGTGTTCACATTGCGTTGCAGTTAGAGGAAGCAAGGCTTGGACTTTCAGAGTGGTTGATGAAGGGTTTCAAATTTCAAGATTGAGGACACACCTTTTTAGCATTGTTCTCTTTTTTTTTCTAAAAAAAACTGAAACACATTTTGAAAGTGCTACATACTCACTGCCACTGTTTTTTTTTTTTCTGTAGTCTACCCAGAACACAATCACATTGCTTGGCTGGGTAGACTACAAATTGGATGTTAATCAAAGAAACTTTCGTGGTCAGTGTGTAGTAATCAAAGGGTTTTCAGCAACATTGCCAACACTAATTGCTGTTGCACCTTATGAGACAGAGTGGCCTTTTTTGTCAGTGTTTATTATTGTATTGTTCCAAGTCACGTTATGGGCAATTGCAAAGAAAATTGACTTTTTGTCACGTTCATAACGGCAATAAAATGCCATAGTATATATAGACTTAATTATGTAATGATTATGTCAAATGTTTCGAAGAAGTCTATTTCCTGTGGAATTGCCCTTATGATTATCTGAGTGTATTTGAGTTTGTGAGTTCTTGAGTTTCTCTTTTTAAGACCAATGTGCTGAGATAGAGATTTCGGGGAAAAAAAATATGATGAAATATAAGGAAATTTACCATTTTTACCATGTCATTCATTTGTATAGAATAAAATGAAATGAATAAAATAATTTATTAAGAAAACATTTGTTGTATTACAATGGTCTGCCATTACATGACACTGAAGGGAGCTAATAAACCGAATTTCCACTGTGAGTCAAATCTGAATGATTACTGAAATTACTGAAGACAGTCTGCAAAATATCACTAGATGGCGCTGTTTGATTTGTGGTTGACTGATCAACAGTCTGTCAACTACAACAAAGCAAGAATCAACATGGCGGCGTCCTTGCTTCACCCCGTGGTGGTTTTATAGTGCGGGTTGACAACCTAATGAGGTAATTTAACTTTGCATTAAAGACAGAAGGGACGGGTTGTCACAGCGAATATGTTGATAACTTCATAACCATTAAATCGGTCGTTAGCGTCATCTTTTAACCATGCATTTTGCAGCACTTCGCGGACTCGGTGGTAGACAAACCTGTCTCTCAGAGTTTTACTTGCATAAAATCAGAGAACTTTCAAGCAGTATTTGTCATGGTTCAGAAAAAGGAAAAGAGTCATTTTCTGACATTACATCTCATGAGCCAGAGAGTGAGGATCCGGAGAAAGAAAAGAGACCCAGAAGAATACCGGGGAAGGTGTCGGTTCTCCTTTTCCCCGGCCAGGGAAGTCAGTTTGTAGGTATGGGACGTGGACTTTTAAAGTATGGAGCTGTCCAGGATATGTACTCGGTGGCGCAGAAGATACTTGGCTATGATTTGCTTTCTCTGTGCCTTAACGGACCTGAGGAAGATCTCATGAAAACAGTCCATTGTCAGCCTGCTGTGTTCGTCACGTCGCTTGCTGCGGTTGAGAGACTTAATCACGAAAACCCAGACGTAAGTAACTTTAGTGTGTGATGTGGCACCCTATACCCTTTGACTTCAGTATCCTCCTGACCACAGTGCATCGATGCTCCTAGGCCATAGAGAACTGCGTTGCAGCTGCAGGCTTTAGTGTTGGAGAATTTGCTGCCTTGGTTTTCTCGGGTGCCATGGACTTCGCAGAAGGTTTGTGATGAAATGAATTTTGAAATGACAGAATATCTTCAAGACACACGAAATATTTTCACCTATGTCCTTAGCTATCTAATATCTATTTTGTTGTGTGTGTCTGTCTGTGTCCTTCCAGCCCTGTATGCTGTGAAAGTGAGAGCCGAGGCGATGCAGGCGGCCTCGGAGCAGACGCCCAGTGGCATGCTGTCGGTCATTGGCAAACCACAGGCCAAGTACAACTATGCTTGTCTGCTGGCCCGGGAACACTGCATGTCCCTGGGCATCCACAACCCAGTCTGCATGGTGGCCAACTATCTCTTTCCTGATGGAAGGGTCATCGCAGGGCATCAGGAGGTAGGCTATAAACATTGCAGTCACATTTCAGTAGCCTGGTGGACCAGACTCTTTGACATCACTTCTCTTTGTGTAAAGACTCTTGACACTTCCTAACGTTAGTTAAGAAATCTAGATGTTGCCTAAATCTCGATGTGGGTCTGATCTATCACACTAGGTACTCCCAAAAATAGGCATGCATTTACTTGCAGTGGGTGTGCACTGGGCACTTGGAACTTGTTGATTCTGCCTGCAGTTTCTGTTTGCTGATCAGCTGCTAAAATTCTAATTGGGTAAACCAAAGCCTTAAAGGACCTTGATGTAGTACTGTAGCGAAATACTGTGTTGAACAGCTTGCAGCTGTTTTGAGACTACATTTTACATTCATGCATTTAGCAGATGCTTTTATCCAAAGCGACTTAATTTGTCAACTATCAATTACATCAGGGGCAGTTTCCCCTAGAGGGTTAAGAGCACAACACACTCACTCACTTTTAACCTGTGTTTCTAAAGCAGATTTAAAATAACCATTTTGACTAATTCTGGCACATTTACATTTTATGTTTATTTATGTGCACTGCCCATGTCAAATAAACCATAAATAAATTAGATTATGGTCTTTTTTCACAGGGGTGAAAAAGATTTGTTGGGGATCTAATGAAAGAGTCTAGTATTGGCTCCTCCATGGGACGTTGGTCATTTTTCTAATGTCGTACATGAAGGTCTATGAGCCCCACTTGTTATTGTGGGCCCTAGGCCCTCTAGCCCTCATCTGGACAGTGCCATTCATGCATACTGATATTTATGTAACAATTTATATTCACATTTTCCTTATTTGATGACACTGGCAGTGCTGTCAAAGACTGATAAGGCATGCAATGTTTATTTCTTTTGGATGCTCGTTGTACATTTTCATATTTGTGGTAAGATTTTGGATTTTATATTTGTGTTGGCAAATTAGAATTTGAATAGTCGGAATTTGTGTGGCACAGACAGATTGGTTGCACCATGTTATCATAGTTCTGATCATCTGAATTATGGTAACTGTTGGATCACTTTAGGTTATCCAAGTCTTTATCACTCTCTCTGTCACACACATACAGGCCTCCATGTCCTATAATATTTAGTCTGTGATCATTTAATTTCATCTTTGGTATGATGTATTTCTGTCTCTAATGCTCTCCTTTTTTTCTTTTTTCTGCCTCTCTCACACACACACACACTCAGGCTTTGGACTTTCTGCAGAAAAACTCGCGACAGCTGCACTTTGCGCGCACGCGGCTTCTTCCCGTTAGCGGCGCCTTCCACACGCATCTGATGGAGCCAGCCGTGGAGCCACTTCGAGCCGCCCTCAAAGATATGGACGTGCGGCGACCCGAGATCGCCGTCCACTCCAACGTGGACGGCAAGCGCTACATGCACGACAAACACGTGCGTCGCCTGCTGCTCAAACAGCTGGTGTCACCGGTCAAGTGGGAACAGACGCTACACGCGATCTTCGAGCGCTCCGATGGAACGGCGTTCCCGCGCACCTATGAGTTGGGCCCCGGTAAACAGCTCGGGGCCACGCTACAGAAGTGCAACATGAAGGCGTATAGGAACTACACGCATGTAGACGTCACTGTGACTGAGGAGGGGTGAGGGACAGATTGTGTTCTGAATGTACAAAGGCAAGACATTGTGGTGGTACACCTCAATACCCCACTAAAGAAACAACTACACTTGAAGAGACACACACACATGCAAACACAGACATTGACACACTCACATAGACAGACAGACAGACACAGACACTGATACACTCACATAGACAGATAGACACACACACACATACACACACACAATATGATGTGCATGTCAATTAATAGTATATGTACTGTATAATAAACTTTTTTTTAATTGAAAAAAATATGTATGTCGGTTAACTACAGTAGACCTCAAGTACATTTTGAACTCAATGCAGACAAAAGACAAGTTTTTTTTTTTAAGCCATTTTTATTGAACACGTTTAAATTTATGCTTCAACTCACATTGAAATTAGTATGGAATTGAAAGTCCAGCTTCCCTGATGTTTAAACAGATGAATCGACTTGATAACAAGCATGGGAGAGGGAGACAAATACAGTCGTTGTCCTTCACTTAGCAACAGACTTTGCCCTCCAAGACCAGGCTGTAGACCAGTAACAGCCACATCAAAACACTCTGATGTACACACGTAGTATAAAAACACAGTCGTGAGCCAGCACTTCGATACCACTCAATGATCCATGTAAGAAAGAATATTTTGGGAAAAAAAAAATTAAATATATTCAAATATTATTCATATAAAAACAAAACAAAAGCTACAATCTGTGGGCTAAGGCCAGCTTATAGCCCATCTGTACCAAAGGTCAGTTCATTCTTAGTTCCCAGAGTGCAATGCAGACAACTGCAGTGGTCAGTAGTGCAGCGGACGCTAGCAAACCTGTCATCCAGCGCAGCCCAGGAGGACACAAATTGGATACCTGTGTAGGTTAGACAGAGACTTATGTACCATCAGTAGTATGCAGAATTTACAGTCAACATACTGTGTTTATCTACTCTACCTGCACAGTTAACTGTGTGTGTGTGTATCTACGTATGTCTGTTTTGGTGTGCATAGTGGCTTATTTGCTCATATACTTCTGTGATGTTGGGGGTCCTTACCCAGGCAGGCTGGTTGTAAACCAGAGGATTCAGCCACAGTTTACCCAGGGCAAAGACATCTCTAAGACTCCTTCCCTCAGTCACAAAGAAACGCCTGAAAGAAATGTTGGATATCAACCTGAGGTTATCAAACTGTGAACTCTAAGGTAAAATCAGTCACTGGAAAGGTGTATCTGAATTCATCGCAGGTGTGTGTGTGTGTGTGTGTGTGTGTGTGTGCGTGTGTGCACATATACTAAATATACCCTGCTTACCTGAAGACACTGGCTCTGATGAAGATGCTTGTTCTCCTGTCCAGGGGCTGCAGTAGCCATGGGTTGGGCAGCCGATGGGCCCAGCGTTGGTTCAGCTGATCTCCTATCTGGGCTAGCTGCTGACCAATGGTCCTGGCATCCCTACCATTCCAAGACCTTCCATCACAGACAAACATTGAGAATGTCACCCAGGATATTACCAGCAATTCCCTATAAATGCCACTCTTCACCATTAATGGAGAAAATGGCCACTACTGTCAGAAATGACACTAAATGTCTTCCAAAGAAAAATAGCTTCTCGGAACAGAAGACCTTCATGGATTAAATATTTAGTTATACCTGAGAAATTTAATCTTTCTCTATTTTTCAAAATATGACCTGTTTTTTTGTACCTTCTGGTCAGGTCAGATAATGTTCCATAATCGTCCAGCTCCACAGGACCAGCCTGGAGAGTCATGGTTTCTGTTGTTGGACTCGTTTGCTCCACCATTTTGATCTCTGAAATTATAAACAAAAACAAAAAAAGAGAGATTAATCTGTGGGTAAATGGCAAATAAAGTAGATGGTTAGGAACAGTGTTGTTTTTTTGCCCTTATTTGTGTGGGTGGAGATGAAAGGCTGCGTGGGCGGTGTGTTGGCTGTTCATGTGTGATCTTTATCAACATGTGGACAGTGTGTGTGTGTGCGCGTCCGTGTATGTGTGTGTGTGTGTATGAGTGAGAGGGAGAGAGGGAGGATACGACACGTGAGTTCCAACGGCCCAGTTACCTTATGTAAACAAAAAAGGCACGTGACTTTAGGTGTATCTCCATAGAGACATGTCACCTGAAGCTCTCCTCGGTTTAAAACAATGACCTCACATATAACAACCTTGCTCTCCCCCCCGCCCCTCTATTTTGTCTGTTTCTTGTCTTTTTCTGTCTCTCCAGAGAGCTCAACAGTTTCAAAACTCCCAAAACATTAGTCCCTCTGTTCACCTTGTTCCTGTTTGACTTTGCATACATTTGAACTCAAACCCTGTTCCATTGCTGACACCACAATTGACTTGTACACATACAGGTTAAGAGGCCATGTCATCTCTCTTTCGTTCTCTCTCTCTCTCTCTCTTCAGATAGACACACACACATATTAACTCAGGTTTGCGTGAGCATTTTGATGCAAATTTTTTGTCAGACTGTTCCAACTGAAACTTCATTTGCAAATCTCAGTGCTAAAATGGTAGTCGAAATCATGTAATGGAAAATATATTAAAGAGAACCAGTAGTCTACATGGGGGTGAAAAAAGCCATGTTCCAATAACCATGTATTGATCTTCAGCCTATCAAAAAATAGGAGACCTAAGAGAAATATGATTTAATGAACTGTAATTTACTAAAAACTAAAACAAACGAACAAACAAAAAAAATCCAACTTCAATTACTTTGAATATCTGTATCTTGTTTCTTATACAAATACAATAAAGTAAAATGAATTTATCAACCTCCACCGATGGATGCATCAAGGGTGATGTAATCGTTATCACCGATTCAAACAAAAGGTGCATGACATTGAGGATAGCCATTTTGAATAAACCGTTGGCAACAATTTGTATGTACATTTGTAAAAATCCTAACATGAAAACAATATATCTACTGTTAAAGCTAAAGTTATATTTTTTCCCTATCAAAAATGCCATAACGTTGGAAAGCCTATATGCGTTTATGAGTCACAGAAACCTGTCTGTCAACAACAGACAGGTGCAATACAATAAAACAAAATCCTCTTACCAGATTGTTTAGATTAAAGTGAACGCCGCCCTATGGAACAAACAAAACATTATTTACATTCGTTTATTACTTACATTTTATAAAAAGATGATTTTGCATTGTTTTTTTTAATAACTTGTACTAGCACTTACAGCAGCGTCCTTTAATCCGGTTGTTTTCAGGTGTCTGCCACAATGCAATGATGTCAACTTTACCACCACGCCCATGGTAATAGCCAGGAAGTCCGGGTAGTTGTTACCAGATAAGTCCAGTGGAGGGTGACATCGACCTGCTCTGGATCTGGCAAATGTTAGGCTTGTGTTGAGAAATTCGCCTAAATTGTGACAACCGCTGTGCCCACAAATGACATGCTTATATTCATTATAACCACAAGTGACATTCTTAGCCACTAATTACTTGTTCGTTTGCAACTTTTCACGCTTTGGTAAATATATCAAGCAGTAAGCACGTTCCCATGATTGCGCCCCCTATGGTGATGTTGCGCAACGCAAAATTAAATTTTGACATGTGTGCGTCCACGGTTGCTAGGTTATTAACCCGGAAGTGGACCGTTTGCGTACTCATCTTTGCTGTCTGGCGATCAATAAATCAAGACAGCAACTAGCATCCACCCTTGCACAGCATATTTGCAAATGTCATTGCATTTCATGCATAAGATGAACTAATCGATTGGTGTTGCATGACGTCGTTTGCGATAGGAATATCTCTCAAGCGTTAACATCACTGGATAAAAATACTCCCCTGCAGGTGCATCTGGGAAGGAAAGTGTTGATGATCGCATCACATCACCCACATCCGAGAAACGGGTATGACAGCATCATCAATGGTCTGAGTTTCTTAGCATTGTTGTTGCAAAAGGAAGTCGTGGATTATACACTGTGCTAACTGACTACATTACTTATGCTAAGAGATCTCATGTAGTTGTACATATGCTTACGCCCGAAGAGTCAGCACCAGAGCAATGATGCTAATGCTATACACTTAGCTTTGTTGTGAACTGTCTAGTGATGTGGAGGGTGGTGTGTTTCAGCCCGAGTGGGTGCCATGGCTGGTAAGGTGAAGTGGGTGACAGACATTGAAAAATCTGTGCTCATCAACAATTTTGAGAAAGGGGATGGATTCAGGTCACCGAGAATGAGGACTGGAATTTCTACTGGTAGGCAACACCCAAGTCATGCAGTATGCCTTTTCATGTGCTGGCAGGACACCCAGTGACATTCAAACACAAATAAACCTAACATGTAGTGAATATGTATTTTATACATAGTTATATTTTTCTTCAGGATGAGTATCCAGACCATCAGAAATGTATTTAGTGTGGATACAGGCTACCGCCTCTCAGATGACCAGATGGTCAACCACTTCCCCAACCACTATGAGCTGACCAGGAAGGACCTCATGATCAAAAACATTAAACGTTACAGGAAGGAACTGGAAAAGGAAGGAAGTCCTTTGGCAGAGAAGGACGAAAATGGGAAATACATCTATCTTGGTGTGTAGTGCAGTACTAAAATTTCATCTGTGTAAAAATGGTGTGTAGGGCATTATGACAAGTGGTTTCATCTTTATGAAATGCATACAAAGTAGGTGGCAATTTATTTAAGTTTTGCTCATGCACCCATTTGGCAGTATTTGCAATTTGTAAACAATAATCTTGTTGTGGCACATTTGATTGTCCCTGTAGAAATAGTTTGATATTTACTGTCTATGATAGAATCTGTGTTTGCAATTTTTTGCAATTTTTAGTAACGGGCTCATTTCGGAGCAGCCATTTGTGGCAGGGTAAGCACAGGTGTTATTAATGACAGCCAATAAGACTCTGATTCAGTGTAGCAGAGTCAGATCCTTATTGGATGTCCTCAAGATGTCATTAGTAACACCTGTGGTTACCTTGCTACTTCCTGGAAAATTGCTGTGAAAAGTGACTGCTGTGAAATGGGTCCATTGTTGGGAAGACTTGACATGAAACAAACCCCCTGCTTTAGTTCAACTCTCCTTGTGTCTGTCTACTCTTTTGTCTCCTCTACAACTCCTTGTGTTATTTCAAGTGTTCTGCTTCTCCTCCTCCTCATCTTCCTCTTTATCCTCCCTTTGACAGACTTTGTCCCAGTGACGTTCATGCTCCCCGCGGACTACAACCTGTTTGTGGAGGAGTTCCGGAAGAGTCCGTCCAGCACGTGGATCATGAAGCCATGTGGCAAGGCACAGGGGAAAGGCATCTTCCTCATCAATAAACTCTCACAGATTAAGAAGTGGTCTCGGGACAGCAGGACATCAACGTAAACCCCCCCACCACCACATTATCACCTGTCCACATCCTCAATTTATTTCCTGTCCTGCCAAGCCTATGACACATTAGCCTCTTAAGAAGTACACGACTTACACTCACTGACTGCTTTCCTAAGACTTTTTCTGTGCTGTCTGTTGGCATGGAGTTAAATTATTAGCATACTAGCTCTCTCTTGGGTCCAATACAGTTGGAAAAGGCTACATGGCAGATATACTAATGCATAATATATGATATTATGTTGTGTTATTCCATTATTTCATTTGGCCATTGTTGGTATGTCCTGTGTCAGCCCTGTGGGAGAGGAGTAATTAGCAACATGTGTGACATAATTACATTTACATACCAAGCAGGAAACCAGATGTTTCTGACCCAATGTGTTGTCTGCTTGTTCTTTCTCTAATACCCTCATAGGTTCATGGCAGCATCAAGTGGCAAAGAGGCCTATGTTATTTCCCTGTATATTGATAACCCTCTACTCATTGGTGGGAAGAAATTTGACCTGAGGCTCTATGTGCTGGTGACCACCTACAGGCCTCTCAAATGTTACATGTGAGCTAATTATACAACCAAAATAATTGATCAATCATTAAAGTCTATTGTGCTGTTTCTGTCAAGGATGTGAGCATTCTGCTCAGGTAATAACCATAGCAGTGTATTTGGAGTGTATTTTTTTACATACTATGATCACATAGTATAAGGAGCTCATTAAATGGGACCACTAATAAGGGAATCTCTCAACTTTGAGAAAAGACGTGATTAAAATGGCATAAATATCTGAACCACCAGATGGTGGATCTGATATGTCATGGGTCTAATGTGCAGTCACACTGGGTGTGTCTGTGTGTGTGTATTTGTGTGTTTGTGAGTGAAACTGTCTTTGGTTAAAGTTATATAACATAATACAGACAACTGGAGAAGAGTTGTAATGGTAATGAAAACAAACAGTAGCATGAGTGTGAATCACAAGGACTGTGAACTTCTTTGAATCCTTGACATACTAGGTCATTCACTAACTCTTTTGGCCCATCTTTATGCAGGTATAAACTGGGGTTCTGCAGGTTCTGCACAGTGAAGTATACTCCCAGCACCAGTGAACTGGATAACATGTTTGTGCACCTGACGAACGTCGCCATTCAGAAACACGGGGTATGAAATTACATAACCTGAACTGTGTAGCAGCTCCACCTTAACTCTGTCTCGGGGTGGCTGCGACTGCTGGGTGTTGATACATTAACCTACTTCCCTTTGTGTACCTTTTTTAAGGTCATTTAGCAGTTAGGAACGGTTGTTCGTTCTTTTTTTTTTTTTTGCTGTTTACTACTTCGTGCAGAATATTTAGTAGAGGTCATAACAATGTCACTGCAATACATCAGACTATAGTTATCAATTGCAAACGCAAATGCAAATTATTACCGCTGTCTTAGCAATATATTTGCAGGCTACAAGTTAATGTTTAATTGATTGATTGATTTATTGATTGATTAACTGATAGCTCAAGGACCAGCACATCCTGTGATTCCTATTTGTCAATAGACTGTGGACTGAGGTATTTCTGTAGTCCAGGCTGAACTGCTGTGTCAATTGTTTTTCTTTATTTTGTTTCATAAAGAAACCAGGAAACATCAGTCAGCATGCAACCCCTGTGTTCAGCTGTGCTGTTGTTTGTGTTCTAGGTCGTTAGCAAATTTTAGCATGCTAGCTTTTAGCCCCAACCTCCATACTGGCATACTACTGCTTTCAGCCGAATGTGTAACTCGATGTCACTTGTTCTGTGTGGGTGCACAGGATGACTATAATCATGTCCATGGGGGCAAGTGGACAGTGAGCAACCTGCGTCTGTATTTGGAGAGCACGAGAGGGAAGGAGGTGACCAGCAGGCTCTTTGACCAGATTCACTGGATCATGGTGCAGTCTTTAAAGGCAGTGGCCGTGAGTGGACAGTTTACATGCAGCCGTGCGCATACACACACACACACACACACACACACACACACTCAGTGAAATGCACCCAGAATGTTGGAAGAGTTTGGAGCACAAGGGGCGTAAGTGGCATCTTGGGCGAAAATAAGTTTTATACTTTATTTTAATGGTAAAAAATGGTCCCAATAATAGTGACTTTTTAAAAGAAAGACTGAAAACAAAAAGGTATGAGTGAAAATCTTAAATTGAGTTTGGAACGTTCTTTAAGCTCTACTGTAAGTTCTTGTGCTCCGTACCCTCGATATGTCAACTGTGCCTTAGTAACACATGAATAGATTTTATATGTGAATGCACACACACACACACACACACACACACACACACACACACACACACACACACACAAATCCAGCTGTTGATCAAATGATTCAGAAGCCTTGTGAGTTTCTTCTTATTCAAACCATTGTTCTTTTAGAGAAAAGGGAACCTTTTAGTCATAGCTATCTTTAGTTTTTGAGGAAGTCATGGCCCAAAATCTCTCAGCATAACACCCCACCCCCTGGGGTCTTTTCCTCCCTAAACATAGCTTTTTCATTCTTTTTTCATTCTTCAATTTTTTTCTTGCTTACTCTCTCTTTCCCTTGTTATGTTCTCTCTTAATTCTCTCTCCCTTTCCCTGTGTTTACAGCCTGTCATGAACAATGATAAACACTGCTTCGAATGCTATGGATATGACATCATAATTGATGACAAGTTGAAACCATGGCTAATTGAGGTAGGTGTGTTTTATATATGTACAGATGCACCACACACTGACACACAAACACACAATATAAAAAATTCTGAGAATGCTAAAAGCACAAACACACGCACACACACACACATACACACACACACGTGTGTGTGTGTGTGTGTGTGTGTGTGTGTATATATGTTAATAGTAATAATAATAATAAATCAGTAATAAAAATCAGTAATAAATAATAAATCAGTAATACTAAATCTGTTCCAGTAATGTTTGCACACACACACACACACACACGTGGTTAGTTTGTGGTTTGTTGCCTGTGTTGGTGTCTTCTAGTGTTTGTTGTGCTTCTCAGGTGCATTTTATAAGCATATTCTTGCAGTGAAGCAAACAGCATGGACTCTGCCAGGGCAGATGCCCTTAAGGATTTTTTTAATTTTCCTGTGTTGTGTGTGCACTTGCGTACACACGTCTTTGTTTGTCACAGTGTGCGTACGCCTTTGGATGTAAGCCTGTATGTAACCACATTACCCATTGCAATGCTCTTTCTGTCTTCGTGGACCATTTTATAGAATAGCTTCTGCTTGTGGCTCTTCTATCTCTGTCTCTCTCTCTATTTGTGTGTGTTTGGGTATGTGTGTGTATGTGTCTGTATGTGTGTGTACGTGTACGTATACACACTGCAGGTGCTGGCGGCTGGTTTGGGTTGGCTTTTCTTTCTGTCTGCCTTGTCTCCAGTGTGGGTGGGTCCATATTGTCTCAAGGCTAAGAAGTCTATTCTAAGCAGAATGGCACGCATTCCTCAGCCGGCCTGGAGTTAATGTGTAATGAGCCCACATAGACCTCAGCTCTGCTATCAGCTGTGAGCGTAAATAGTACACTACAGCCCCTGGGACATACTGGCCAAAGTGTGAGCAGTTTTGCCAGTTCCTCAGTGTGATTTGATATCTGGTTTCATAACCTCATTTGTGCTTTAGTGGACTATAGCTCAGATATGTATAATTCATAGTTTACCGTTAATTTCCCAATTATTAAACAAGGTTAATACATTGATTTTGCTAAATTTCTTCATCTATGTAGTTAATTCGTGGGTGAGGGCTCTATATAAGATTACATTACTTTTCATCATTGTACTTGATCTGATCTGATTGTAATACAATAGGTAATGTTTAGTAAACTGAGGTTAATACATGGGTGAGGTTAATACAAGGGTGAGGTCAATACATGGTTTTGTTTTTTTAGTTTGCATAAAAAATACTGACCTGAGGTTTATACATGGTGTGGCTTGTATTCAGGAAATTGCTGTTTTTTTATTTGTTATTTCTATTAATTAATATTTGTTGCAAACTGACATAATGATGGTGTATGTTGTCTACATTTATAGTTGGTGTGAGTGTTAGTGCTGTGATACTGTTATGTGCATACTTGTTTTTCTCTTGGTGTGCCTCACAGGCATTCTGTTATTGACAGTTTGTCTGCTTGAAACTCCCTTGACCTTTGGGAAGAAATTAAAGTGATGCCATTTCTGCTTGTGTGTGAAACTGTAAAGTTTATAGAACCCTGTTCCCTGGGAAACTTCTTTCATCACATTATATATCGGTTCATATCATTTTTTTTTTTTCCTGCCGTGGGCAGAGCACCTGCTGTTTTACCAAATGTTGTTATGTGGCATATCAGATATGTCATGTCCTATATAATAACATCATATAATATAATTTAATTACACATTATAATTTGATGAAAATATAGTATGTCATAATATTCTTATAAGACCTAATATATAATACATAATCAAGTATATATTTTATCATAATATAACATATTTATGTATTTTCTTTGCTTGAGTGCTTCTCTGCTGTTTGTGCCTTAGGTAAATGCCTCTCCGTCACTAACATCCAGTACAGCCAATGATCGCATCCTCAAGTACAACTTGATTAATGACACACTCAACATCGTTACCCCCAATGCTGAGATTCCAGACTGTAGATGGAACCGAAGCCCGCCCAAGGAGGCTCTTGGGAACTACCAAGTCCTGTGAGTGACACTTGCACCCTGCACCAATCACCTCACACAGGCACCACCTGACTTATGCCCCTGCCCCTTTTCTATTTTGGGGATAGATAGACAGACCTACACAGGTGCTAAAACGTGTCCTTCGAGCCGGATTCGAACCAGCGACCTAAGGATGTCTGAGGTTATACCACTACAGTCCTCCGCTCTACCAACTGAGCTATCGAAGGGCTTGAAGTTAATGAGTAATGACATGGTCTGAATCCCAGCACTGCCATATCTTATTCTTAGTAAGGTTTCATTAATAAGTAAGGAAGTATAGAACTGATTCTCTTAGACCACTCCTTTACAAACAGTAAGACAAAAGGAGCCAAGATAATAAATGATTGACAATATAATATAACATACAATTAATTTAGAATATACATTTGGAATATAATAGAACAATAGCTGCATAATAGAATGCAATAGCTGAACTAACTGCTTTCTCTGACTCTTTATTCCCCTCACGTTTTCTTCTCTTCATGTTCTCCATGTGTGGCTGACACCCTTTCCTTTCCATCTCGTCACTGTCCTTCCCTCCATCTGTTCTATCCTTTTTCTTTCTTTTCATGGGGGTCAGGTATGATGAGGAACAGGCCCTGAGCGAGGGCGCAGACCGTGACCTTCGCAGTCGCTCGGGCCAGTCCCTGGGGTCAAAAGGAAGTCGGTCGAGCAGTGTGCGCCCCACCCCGGCTACCTGGAAGTGAAGTCACAAGTCATTGGCGGCCAGCGGGCAAGCACCACCTGGTTTCCTCCAGAGAGAGAGAGAGAGAGAGAGAGAGAGAGAGAGAGAGCTGGAGTCATTGAGTCGGAAAACTGTGGGACCACACAGAACCTAACCTGGCCCGATTAGATCTGATCTGACTGTAGGACACCTTCCTCTGCTGACACACACACACACACACACACACACGCCCATTTGCACACTTAGCGACACACAATAATTTGCACAGTATGCATGAAATCCATGACAATATGAATGGAAGACTTTCATAGATGGAAGGCAGTATTTGGAAGACAGTGACTGTTTGACTGATCGAATGAATGAAATGAGAACAAATGGAAAAGGGGTTGGCAAAGATATTAATGATGTCCTGCAATTCTAAAGGATACTGCCTTTAATTGACGTGAGGGAACAATTACCTGATCTAGATCCAGACCTGTTCCACTGTAGACCCCATTTCAGTTCCTCTGCAGGATGTGTGTTTGTGTGTGTCTTCCTTCACCATACCGTTTACCCTCCATCAGGAGGTTGCATTTTGCAAATTCGCCTTCATGTCGTCATAGTGGTTTGTGTGCTTCAGTGTTTGTTGTCTGATGTCTACCATGCGGTGAATCAGAAGGCAATAAAGTGTCAGTAACACTGCAGTTTAAATCTCAGTAATAGTGCAGATTAGAAGGACAGCAGGGAACATTGGCTCCATAGCCAAAGATCATAACATCACAACTTCTTTTTTTCACAGTTTTCATTTTTAACTCATTGGTGGACCAAGGTTGCTGTTTTGTTTTTTCGTTGCTTCCTTACTTATGTTTGTGCAAAGCAGTCTTTCTGACTTGTAAGAGTAATCATCACAAGGTCAAGTCCTTAGAGGTTGACCTAGACAGTTGCCACTGTTGCTATACCAACTCAGCAGAGCTTTTGCCTTTATTTATTTATTTATTTATTTATTATTTTAACATGCCTCCATAATAATGACCTTGAGCTGCCACTCAGAATCAAGCCGGGGGTCTTATTTAGTAAGTGGGCTCTTGTGGAACACTGCAACTGAGCATTCTAAGGCAGGTGCCTATATGCCAGCCTAACCTCTTTCTTAACCCAGGCTAGTGTCCAGAAATAGCTGTCAGAGATTTTTTTTTTTAATGTAGGCCAACAGAGTAACAACTTGTATGCATTTTGTACTGATGGTGCTGACTTTGTCAAATGAGTATTTTTGTTATGCAAAGACTGCTGGCGCATGGTTAGAGTCTGTCAGCAAGAGAGTCACTTCAGTATTTTAATTGCATTTTGTGTGATATACTGGTATAATCCTGGCTTCCACTGTTGAAATTAACATGGTAAATACTGAACTACAGACATTCGAAAGGACTTTTTACATATATTTATTGCACAAAACTGTCAAGCATGAAAAGAAATTAAATTACTGTTCAAACTGTGTAGTCTTTTTTAATTAGGTGAAATGTAATATTTTATTCACGCGCGCAGTGTTGGCGAGGTCTAGCCTATGTATGGAATGAAATATGAGTCAATTCTATTCTCATTACCGTACGGGTTCTAATTCTGTAATGTGTGGCAAAACTGACAGAAATAGCAGCAAGCCGTCCTCCGCTAGTCATCCCTGACTAAGCTTACTTTTTAGGGCGTCTGCAGCTGTACGAAACAGTTTTGCGCTATTTAAATCAACAGTCTTCAAGCTGCATCGTTAAAGTGGTGAAACGTATGCGACAGTATGTGTCCCTGATCTAAAATAACCACCAGGGGGGGTCTAATCTGTAAATAACGGGGAAATCACCATGCTCGGTGTCCATATTCAAAAAGGGTAGATCAACCAAATGTTACTTTGTGAAGACTGAAAAACATAAATAATCTCTCTCTCTCTCTCTCTCTCTCTCTCTATATATATATATATATATAGTAGCTAAGCTAAGTGAGGATATGTTCATTCATTGCTAAAATTAACTTATAACTTTTAACCTTTGATTTAATGAACTCTTATTGATCATTTTATATCGCCGGCCTAGGCATTAGTCTTCATACGTTTGCTTTATTAAAAAAAAAATAACGATATCAACAGCATTACACACCTACTACAAAGAAAACTGCAGAAAATTAGTTAGATTTTTTAGGCTGTGGGGGATGTGACGTCAGAGAGGCGCGCCTCCCCTGGTCATTTGTCGACTGAGGAGTGCTGCTTAGGAAAAAAAAATAATTAAAAAAAAAACTGGAGAAGGGAGAAGCAAATTTTTCTTCAGTCCTTTTAATTTATCCGTTAAATTCCTCACCTGAATTGGAATAGACCTCGTCAAGGTAAAGTTTACATGTTTCTCTAGATCTTTCGATCGTTCAGTTTGTTGGGTAACCGAAGGCACTTTACTTTGCATCAGTCTTGCAGTGTTCTGAGGCAGTCCCCAGGTCTGTGAGGCTGGCTGGTAACTCGTAACTCGTGTGATCTGACACTCACTGCGGTTCAGACTGTTTCACCTGGGACGTCAGATTTTCTTATATTTCTCGATATGTAATGTTTTATGATTTTACAAGCTGTAGTAATTAATACTGGGGTCTCAGTTATGAATAGATAGACTACCGAAGTGAATGAATAGCTGATTGTGTGAAGTAAGTTTGGTCTCCAGATGGTTTTAATCTTAGCTAGCTCAAGCTATGTTAGCTTACTTAGGTCCACATTATGTGAAATTATGGGGCATGCCATGTTATGTTTTCATTTGGCTGCGCATCAAGCCAGTGTTTTCTAACTCATATTTCAAGTTAATGCATTGTCATTTCCCCGTTTATAAGTTGACATAATGCTGTGTTGTTGGCTCTGATTGACATTTTAGCAAACTGCTTAGCTGCCTACACCTAGCGTCGTTGTTGCAGTTTGCCTCTAGTGCAACCCTACCTAGCAAACGTTAGTCAACCTAGTCTGATCAGCCTAAAACTGTTTTTTTTAAGAAAAAAAGACTGAGTTGGGGAGCAGTGACACATCACTTCGATGAAGTTCTAAAGTCCAGAGTCAAATCAATAGGACAGAATTGATCTTGGATAGACACAAACGTTACACACTGTTGCTTTCAGCCTATGCGGAAAATGCCTGTGCAAGAGTACCGAGGAAGGGCGGGGTGGGGTTCGTATGTGGCCTAGGTGAAGTTATCTGTCTGTGAGCAAGTGTTCGTTCCACACAAGTTAAACTGACATTTTTTTATTATTTATATTCTCTAACCTCATGGTGTTGCACGTGAGTGGAGGAGGAGATCTGCTCTATACTCTTCCAACACACTGGCCAGTCTTTCATTGCAACTTACTTTACTTGTGAACTTTTGGCTACAGACTAACAAGTAGCATTAGTGCGAAAGTGCGTGTCCTTTTGCCCAACACATGTTTATCTAAGCCTGGCTCCACCTAAGTGCCCGTTGGCTTGGTTCTCACCTTAAAGATGAATACATGTACAGGTTGTGGTTGTGTGCTAAGGTAGCCTAAATGTATATTTTTTCACGTAGTACATTACTGTCAATTAATGTATGAAGCACTCGGATAACGAATTACCACGTTTAGTTCTTCAGCTATTTCTGTGTTAATACAGTGTCATTCAGTCATAACCACATGAGCATTTAATCATCTTAATGAGTTGTTGTCAGGGAAGCTAAATCAGTCTAGTCTAAGGCTTAACTTAGTCTCAAAGACATTTTGATGTTTATCAAGTTCAAGTCAAAATTTGATATGACAAATGTTCTGCTAATATTACTGTGTAGTCCTACTGTTCGCCCTGGTCTTAGCTAGCTGTTGGAAAAAACTGGAACTTGAAGCAGTAGTGAAAGCTCTGTGCAGTGTCAGAGGCAGCAGCTAGGCTAGTTCCTGGTTCCTGCTTTTGTTGGCAGAGGAGGCCCTGGTCCATGTGCTGCCTGCGACCAGGGGGAACCTCAGGAAGCAGCCAGGAGACACACAACGCTCACTTTTCCCGTGCTTTATGGAACACCCCAGTTTCCCCCTATTATGAGGCCACAGAGTTTCTCTCTCTCTCTCTCTCTCTCTCTCTCTCTCTCTCACTCACTCTTTCTCACACTCACTCACACATACACACACACACACAAGCAGAACCCCCCCCACCACCACACACACACACAGTTCTCACACACAGGCATACAATCTCGCTCTCTCTCGCTCTCGTACACACTCACACACACTCACACACCCACACCATTGTTTAGAGTAGCGCTATTGTTTAAAATAATTGTTGGACTAGAGGGTTACTGGAGGTTATAACACAGTTTGATTGTGCGATGGAACTCTCTGTACCTGCAGCTGTTGCAGTGCTAATGGATATTAAATGTGTGCTCTGACTGTACTGTCAAGTATGGCTGCCACTGAAGCCCATCCGGTCAGAGTGAGATCAGTGAAGGCACACAGCTGTCAAGTTATAATCAGGGTATGGTATGTAAACTCTTCTGGGGTATTTAGAAAAAAGAAAAAAAAATATGTACGGGATTTATCCCACAGCAGCTTACTTTGTGAGTTTTCTTACCACTACTGGCAAGAGTGAGAAGTGTACACAAACTTTGTTACCATGGTGATCCCTTGAGGGTGCTTTTGCAAAATGTGTTAGGGAGAAACCGGTGACAAGAGGATGTTTGGGGAAGCTTAGTTCCACTTATGTGTTTTCAGTGGCTGAATTGCCAGATGCAAAGGGCTTGTCTTGGGTTTTGTCACGCGTGTCAGCTGTTTCTTCAGTGTTTTCAGTGTGCTTTTACTGCAGAGGAGAATGGAAAGAGTTTTGAATGAATTAAAGAATCAGTGCGGGATGTTCTCAGCATGTTTGAGAAGTCAGGGAATCAGACACTTGGTAATTCTCTGTCTGTATTATTGTAGGCCGTTCCCTCAGTTGATTCACTGTTAGTCCACGAAGAGCATCCAGACTATGTCAGAAATTGTTTACATGAACCATGACACACATTCTAACAGTATTCGTAGGAAGTTGGGAGAGGTAGTTGTTTCTTTTTCTATCCTCTCTCTCTCTCTCCCTTTTGCATTCTTTCCTCCTGCTCCTCCATATGTAAACTTTGGCACCTGAGGCCAAATATGTGATAAGAGTGTCATATGATGACGTGATTCTGCCCGGCCAGCTTTCCCATTACATAACCGTACTGCTGTACTCCTCTGTTGTTTGACGGCCGTGTCTATGGCAACAAGGGTTCTGTGGATGGACGACGGTGAGGGCAGGCTCGCATGACTACCCGCCTGCCTGCGTCCCAGTCCCAGGCCCATGCCCTCTCAGATGGAAGCTATGAGAATCTCTCTCTCTTTCTCTCTCTCTCTCACACAGACAGTGTGTCACACACACACACACACACTTACACACAGACTCACAGAAGAGTTGGTCACATAGGTGTGTATGTGTGTCTGTGTCTGTGTGTGTGTTGCTATGGCAACTAGTGGGATGTTGCCAATTGTTAATTTGGCAATACTCTACTGTTTACGCTCAGTGGTTTGTTTGGGAGCAGGGACGCTGACACCATCACTAGGCCCATGTAACCGCTGACGCAGACTCTCAGCTCACTTAGCTTATGAGGCAATAGCCTACAGATTGGAGCTTAATGCAGGCTGTTGAAAGAGAACCTGGGGTGACTTCCTTCACAGGAGTGTGAGTCATGAGTCCAGCTCATGTTTAGAGTGTGTGTGTCTGTGTGTGTGTCTGTGTCTGTGTGTGTGTCTGTGTGTGTGTCTGTGTGTGTGTGTGTGTGTGTGTGTGTGTGTGTGTGTGTGTGTGTGTGTGTGGGTATAGGGTTAAGCACCGTACTAATGCATTCATATTTTGTCCTTGTGAGGGGGATTCAGAGGTTGCAGCTGAAACGAGATATTAGTGTCTATTCATAAACATGTCTGTTCTTGTCTAGTTTATTGTTGTTCACACTATGTGTGTGTGTGTCTGTGTGTGTGTTTTTAAAGGGTGGGAGGATCACATGCCGTGGTTCCCCAAGCTGTCTGTGGGCTTGTAACCAGTAGGCCTACATTATGCAGGCTGTCATTGTGACACTGCCTGTAGTTTGTGTGGCCTAGTGGGCGTCATCCCCCTTTAATAACAGAGGAGATGTCCGCACAGTCAACACCTCTCACACCTCTCGTGTGTGTGTGTGTGTGTGTGTGTGTGTGTGTGTGTGTGTGTGTGTGTGTGTGTGTGTGTGTGTGTGTGTGTTGTGTCTGTCTTCTTCTGTGTCTGGGTATATTCATCTGTGTGTGTGTGTTGTCTGTGTGTGTGTGTGTGTGTGTGTGTGTGTGTTGTCTGTGTATTTTTGTCTTCTTTTGACTTGGTTATGGGTTATGGCAATTAGTATGCTAGTCTAGCTTAGCATTCTGATGGAAACTCAGTTTGTTTTGAGTCATTTGAAAAGAGGTGAGAAAGCAAAAGAGAGACACTGTTTTTGAATGTCACTCGCGTCATATTTGGCTCTTTGGGAAAATTAATGTCCGCAGAATCCCATTTTGGCATAACGGAACAAACCCAAGGAAAAGACTGTGACGGGCTTAGAATAATGTCTGCGTCAGAAATAGATTTGGGATCAAGACTCATGAGTGAGTAGAAATGGACAGAAGGAGAGATTGGAAAGATAAAGTGAGAGACAGACAGAGAGAGAGAGAGAGAGAGAGAGAGTGGACCAGCAAAAGATGGAGGGACAGGGAGGGAGAGGGAGAACTGAGTATGGAAAAGGTCACTGGTGTCTCAGGCCTTCTCCCTGGAATGCCTTTTAAAGAAAACAACCCCTCATGAAACATCCATGTGCTTGGAGTCTCTAGGGAGGTCGCCAGTCCAAATCCTGGAGCTCCTACACTCTCTTTCTCTCTCTCTCTCTCTCTTTCTTTCTCTCCTTCCCTCTGTCCCTATCGGTTCTGTATCGCTCCTTATCTCCATCTCTCTCCTTTCAAGCAGACGAAAGTGATTAACAGGAGAGTGCACTGTGGCTCCAGTGGCTTGCTGACAGCATAGAGAGTGAGAGAGAGCGAAGGTAGCTGTGTGTTTGTGTGTGTGTTTGGTGTGTGAGCACATCCGTGCTCTCATTTGGTAGCCTAGGCCTGTATCTAGTATCAGGGAGTGAGCGATTGGGCTCTGGGAGTCTCTCTGCGCCCAGATAAGCCCCGGCACAGAAACATGAGCACACAGAGGTCTGGCACTGTACACATGACATCACTCATGGGTTTCCAGGCAAACATCAGACATATATAGGCTAGGCTACCTAGCTCTGCATAGCCTCCATATGTAGTGCATGTGTGCACACATTCACTCACACACACACACACACACACACACACACGCACGCACGCACAGTTGAAATGGTCGCTGTTTTTCATCGAAACACACAACACATATGCATACAGTACTGTTACTGTTGCTGATACTGTTTCTCATGCACGCACGCACGCACACACACACACACACACACACACACACACACACACACACACACACACTCAAGTGACTTGTCAGTGTTGAATGGGTGAGTGTATCTGTTTGCGTTGTGTGTTTCAGTAGAAGATGAAGTTTTTGGGCAAACAGGGCACACAGGCAGATCTCAGAGTCCAGACACAAAAACAAACACACACACACACACACACACACACACACACACACACACACACACACAGTCTCTCTCTCTTTCTTTCTCTCTTTCTCTCTGTCTCTTTCTCTTTCTATCTCTTTCTTTCTCTCTCTCTCTTTCTCTTTTACTCCCTCCATCCATGTGGCGACGTTGTTCTCTTTCCTACTGACCTCCCTCCATCTCCATGCTGAGTGTCCAGGAGACTTTTGGAGCTGCGATCGCTGTCATTTCCTCAGCATTACCAGGGAGTGTAGTGAGTGAATGAGAGCAGAATGCTTATTGTTTATCATTTCCTCAGCATTACCAGGTAGTGTAGAGAGTGAATGAGAGGAGAGTGCTTATTTATTTTATCCAACACATTTTTTCAGTTCGGCAGTAATCGGCTTAACCTTGTTATCTCTCAGACGATTTTAAAAGAGGAGTTATGGAGATTGTAGTCTAGCTCAGTTGTTGCTACCGTGAGTAGTGTGTGTGCATGTGTGTGTGTGTGTGTATTTGTGTGCTTGTGTTTGGATGTTTATATGAGGTCTGAGTGTGTTAGGCGTGTGTGTGAAATGTTTGACATCCCTGTCTTTTACCCAAGAAGTGGTCCGATTTATGGGTGCATTCCTCTGTGTGTGTGTGTGTGTGTGTGTGTGTGTGTGTGTGTGTGTGTGTGTGTGTGTGTGTGTGTGTGTGTGTGTGTGTGGACTTTAGACCTTGTGTTGGCAGCACCTCCTGGGTGTACAGTGTGCGATAGTGACCACATTCCTTTACTGGAAGAACCTTTGCTTTCTTCTCACTGTGACTCTTGCATCACATTATCCATCTCATTTCACCACACACACACACACACTACTCTTAGGGTAGTCTTTAAAGCTGTGTTCTGTGTCACACGGTCCTTTATTACTTCTGTAGGAGGATCCAGGGAGTGTGTGGGCAGTATGAGTTTCATTTTGAACATTTGGAATATGAGTTCTTATTATCGCGGAGTGTCCTCTCATGTGGTGTCTTGAGTCTCCCCCAAAACACTTTCATTTCAGCTTTTCAGGATGATGGCACCTGTTGGGGAAAAGAGGAACTGATAAACCCATTTGTCAGATGGAGTCTCACTTTTGGACGCCACCTGTTTCTATACACACTCCCACTCATAGCTTATAGCTCTCTCTCTCTCTCTCTCTCTCTCTCTCTCTCTTTGTCTCTCTCTCTCTTTCTCTCTGCCTTTATTTTTGGTCTATCTATATCTGTCTGTCTACCCCTCTCATTTGACTTGTGTTTCTAGGTATTTCCAGCGTTATGAATGTAACGTATGATAAACCAAATATCTCATATTTTATCATATACTATATCGCTAGTTGTATAATTAAATCATTTTGCATAATTTTTCATGTAACCTACAGCTTAATACAGACAACTTCTCAAATTTTACAGTGTTCTTCAGGCAACTTCATAGTATCCGCCATTTTATTAGCGCTTTGAATGTCATATTTGCATGGAATAACCCTTCACTCTCTCTATGTCTCTATGTGTTTCGTCCCTTTCTCTTGTCTGCTCTCCTGCTATCTCTCCGTCAGCGTTGCTCATGCAGTCAGTCCCCTAGTCTCGATCCTGCCTGCCTGCTGGCCTATCCGGCAGGGTTAGTGGTCATGTAAACAAATAGCTGAGAGTCAGCTGAAAGCCTCTTGTGTATTCTGTACCACTGTTCAGCCAGACGGGCGGGATTGGTAGAATTCGGTTTGTCACCATAATCAGCTGATATCTCCTCCTTCAAACCCCCCACCCTCCCCCAGGCTTTTCAACACCACTGCTGTTCCACACAAACAAACAAACAAACAAACAAACAAAGGCACCGCAGAGCTGTGTGGAGTGTTCCAGATGTTCCGTTGTTTCCACGGTAGCAATTGTTGAGCTCTTCGGAGGGAGGGCCCCAGGAACAGAAACACAGAAGGGGCCGTCCACCGCAAATGCCTGCTACAAATACACTGAGCTTACATGCATGTTCCTCGTCACAAAACAGTCAGGCACATTGGAAGCGCACACATAGAGGGGGCCTCCAAAGGCCCCAGCACAAAGCCTCAACATGCACAGAGCCTCAATACACCCCCCAGTGTGCTGATATTGTTGTTGTTCTTGCTGTACCTGCAGGCAGTAAACACTGACTGTTGGCTTGTTATAGCTCAGGAAGTGAAGAGCACAGCACAGCACAGCCAGCAGATCTATGCGGTCAGCTGAACCTTTGGCACATGGCTGATATAGCAAACTCAGCAACGGAGGGGGATGTCCTCACAAACACTGTGCTCAGCTTTCAATTAATTACTTAACCTCACATTGTTGTTGCGTAATATTGGAAGCTATAGCCTACGCTTTTGTAATTGTGTGTGTGTGTGTGTTGTGTGTGTGTGTGTGTGTGTGTGTGTGTGTGTGTGTGTGTGTGTGTGTGTTGTGTCTCAGAGTGTGTGAGGGTGGCGTTCAGAGAGCTGAGGGGAGCAGCAGGCTGTGTGTGCTGACTAAAGATGCTGTTGCTAGAAGCGCTGAGGCAGCTCACCTGAGACCAGACACACACACACACACGCACACACCTCCCTCTCTCTCTCTTTATCCCTTTCGCTCTCACACACACACATGCACATGTGCACAAATTCTCACACACGTAAGCTGTCTCCCTCTCTCATTCAGGCGTATCACACACACACACACACACACTTATACACATAAGAGAAATGGAGTGTGTGTGTGTGTGTGTGTGTGTGTGTGTGTGTGTGTGTGTGTGTGTGTGTGTGGTGTGTGTGTGTGTGTAGGGGAGGGCTTGGATCCCTGAGTTGCTGCTCTCTCTGGATCCTGGACAGCAAACCTCCTGACCCTGCTGTGGCTATAAACAACCTAGTTACAGCGGAAATGGATCCTGTGCTCTCAGTGTGTGTGTGTGTGTGTGACAGTGGTGTGCGCGTGCTTGTGTATGTGTGACTGTTTGTGTGTGTGTGTGTGTGTGTGAGACTGACTGAGCGACCACTGAGTGAAAAAGACTGAAAAAAAGACCAAGAGAATGTGTGTGTGTGAGAGAGAGAGAGTGTATGAGTACACATGGGGAACGACCAAGAAGTGTGTGTGTGTGTGTGTGTGTGTTCGTATGTGTGTGAGAGAGAGCCCTGCAGAGCGAACTGCATGAATGTGAATGTTTGGCTGCAAAAGGCCCAAATTTAAATTTCTGCCAGGCCACAGTGAATACTGCTCTTGTTTAGGGGCTGGAAGTCACCAATAATAGTTGCTCTATCATCTCCCCCTCTCAGTGTGACTGTGTGTGTTTGTGTGTGTGTCCTTGTGTCCATGTCCGTGTCCAGCATGGAGAGAGAGTAGGGCTAGCTATATATCCTCTTACCCTAAGAAGGCTATAGCAGAGATCAGAGTGCTCTAAGAAGGGCCCAGACAGGCAGATCTTCATAATCTTCCCAACCCTCAACAGCAGAAGGCTGGAGGGAGAGATGAGCTCTCCACTCCACTGACGGAGCCTCTTCTGCCCTAATAACATTGAGGCTAGCCATAGGATACAGGCATTGAGGTTAGCCATAGAATACAGGCATTAAGGAGACAGAGTTTAGGAAATTACAAGATTTACTTAATGTATAGCAGCGGTTGTCAAACTGGGGCACGAGTACCCCTGGGGGAACTTGGATCAATTCTAGGGGGTACGCAAAATAAATCTGTGAATGGGTTTTCAGCTCTCACCAGCATGACAAACCAGCAAACCAGTTGCTTCTACATTGTTGTGTACCATATAATATGGGTTCACATGTTGTGTAGCATTTTGTTTATTTAAGCAAAAAATATAAATTGTTATAGCAAGCGGCCCATGATGCATGGGGTACTCAGTAGAACTCGGGAGTGTCACAGGGGGTAGACGACAGTTAAAAGCTTGGGAAACACTCATGTATACCACTACCACTACTACTACTACTAAGATCATTGAAGACTGCCCAAAATAGAGCAACATAATCCATTACAATGGGAGCAAACGTGAATAGTTCCGGTCTGCGTAAGTGGGAGTGTCACATAACGTCACAGTATAACCATTTGCAATCATCTTCTGTATCAGCATATGAGGGTTTGACTGTGGTCTGTATAACGGAGGAATAGAATAGAAAACGGAACCTAATGGGCGTTTGTGCCTCTCGCTCAGCTTTTACCCTCTCTGCTACTACTGTTACTACGACCATTACTAGTTATTACCTCCATTACTGTTAGCATTTCCAAAGATCGTTGAGTACTAACCTTAACACTCTCTGGCAATACCATTAGTGTTTCTACAGTACTCTTACTATTAGTATCAGTACTTTATTACTACTACTAACTGTAGTATACTACTCCTAATACAGCTACAACTACTACTGTTACAACTACTACTACTACTACATCTCCGGTTGCTCCTGATGAATTAAGAAGCCAATAGACCACCAGCACACTGGCCATTAACGGACTGTGTAAAACCATTAAACCAACCTCAGTTCATTATGCTGAATAAAGATCATGCATAAGTGGAAGATGTACTGTATAGCACTTCATCGGCAGTAAATTAGTGAGTAGCCCTTTGTTTGAATGCCCATTTCAAAGGGGTCGGAGAAAACTGTTTGGCAGCACTTGTGTTTTGTTTGTGAATCCTACCAGGCTTTGACTTGAGCCAGAGTGGACCACTCCAGCTGCGCCACACACACACACACACAACACAACAACAAAAAAAACACACACACCACACACACACACACACACACACACACACACATAACACAGGAGCACAGTCCCAGCACTGTCTCAGGAGGTCAGGCATCTAAAGACTCTCCAGGGAAGGGATGGGGATGAGGAGAATGAACAGAGGAGAGGGAAGATCAGAAGGACAGGGGACAAGGATAACAGATGGGGGAGAGGGGAGGGTGAAGATGGGTAGATAGATGTATAGATGGATGGATGGATGATGGATGGATTAGATAGATAGGATAGATACATGGGCAGATAGACACATGGATAGATAGATAGACATGGACAGATAGAGAGATAGAAAGAGGGATAGGATCACAAAACTGGAAGGAAGAGGTGTGTGTGTGTGTGTGGTGTGTGGGTGTGGGTGTGGGTGGGAGAGAGAGAGAGAGAGAGGGCGGGGGGGTAGGGAGGAGTGACAGAGGAGGCTCTGTGTGAGAGCTCAGCTGTGTGACACTCATCCAACAGAGTGGAAGCATCATCCCCCACAGTGTTTGTGTGCCCAAAGTGGGGTGTTCTCACACACACACAGGAATAAACTCATTGACACACTCTTGCTCTATAAATCTTTACGTGACCCTCTTTACATGAATACATATTTACGTGCTCACACATAATTTATGCACTCACACACATACACATACACACACACACACACACACACACACACACACACACAGAGCTTGACTTTTGACTCTGTCTTTCTGTAAACAACACCACACCAACTCATGAACCTTCACTGTAAATTTTCTTGTCCTCTCCTAATACACAGGCTATGCAGGAGTTTGCACTGTTAGTGCTGCAGTTCTTGAGTCAATAGCATAGAGTTTTGCGCTGGCATTGTGTGTGTGTCTGTGTGTGTGTGTGTGTGTGTGTGTGTGTGTGTGTGGTGTGTGCGTGCGTGCGTGGTGCGTGCGTGCGTGCGTGCGTGCGTGCGTGCGTGCGTGCGTGCGTGTGCGACTTCGATTTGCTCTGCATTGAGAAATGCCTGAAGAATGTGGGAACAGTGATAGTTGCCAGGATGCTGTTTTCTGAGCATAGCGATAACAGTGGATCAGGTTTCTCATTCAAATATTTGCCCTTGACTGAGTCAGTTGAGGAAGTTATAGCTATGTCTGTATTGTAGTGTTCTATTCAATTTAGTAGGCTAGTCTCTGAATGAGAACTGTCCAAGACCCCAATATTGTATTGAGATTATGAAGCTCTCCACTTGGTCTGGTCAACAAGAGCTGTGGTTGTTTAGTCGTGTGTGTGTGTGTGTGTGTGTGTGTGTGTGTGTGTGTGTGTGTGTGTGTGCGCGCCTGCCGGTGTTGAGCAAGTGAATGAGTGTGTGTGTGGTTTTGTACCTTCCTGTCAGCCACAGCCATCTGAGTCAGATGTGAGTGACTATCTGGTCTCCAGGGTTACAAGTACGCGCACAAACTAAGCACTAACAACTGTGAAATCTCCTCCTTCCTCTTCCTTTCTCACTCATGCATTGCTGCAACGTGTGTGTGTGTGTGTGTGTGTGTGTGTGTGTGTGTGTGGTGTGTGTGTGTGTACGTGTGTACGTTTGTGTACACGCGTGTTTGTGTGTGTGGGCATGCTTGCTCGTGCATTTCTTCTTGTGTGTAGACATGTGTGCATATTCTCACTCATTTATTGCTGCAGTGTGTGTGTGTATGTGTGTTTGGGTGTAGGCATGTGCATGTGCGTGTATGTGTGTGTACGTGAGTGTGAGTGTGCGTGTGTGTGGCATGAATTGCTAAATCGTGGAAAGAATGAGCGTCCCTATTGTAGAGTAGCGGTGCCTGTGGAGTGGCCCCTGGGCGGCCAGCAGGCAGGATAAAGCCGCTTTCGAGGGCCCGCCTGGGCCAAGGGTCACGCCGCCGCCGAGAATGGCAGGAATTTTCATCACTTCCCCTGGAAAGAAAACAGCTCACTCTCCACATGTAGAGAAAGAGAAAGTGGAGAGTGTGTGTGAGTGTGTGTGTGTGGTTGTGAGTGTGTGTGGGAGTGAGAATGAAAGAGGGATGAATGGAGAATGGAGAAATGGAAGAAAGCAGGAGCCTACAGGCGGGCACATTCGAGAACTGGTGGAGAGACGAAGAAAGGGATGGAGGGAGAGTGAGAGAGAGAAAGAGAGGGAGAAGGAGAGATGGGAAGAGGGAGGAGGAGAGAGAAAGAGCTGTGGCAGAGAAAGAAAGAGAAAAGTAACAGAGGAGAGAGAAAGAGAGGTGTGTGAGTGTGAGTGAGTGAGTGCGAGGCTGGGTTATTAAGAGAGTGGAAGATCTTACACACTTACGGGTCAAATGTAACATCTATCTGGACGAGCGTCATCAGTTTGTGTCCCAAGCTGGCACTATCTATCTGTCCACCTGCCAGGGTACTAGGCTTTATGGCCTGGGTGCTTTTTACACTTTCTGACACTGATATCATAATTACCAGTAGGTTTGATGATTATATTGGCGATAAGGAATTCCCTGCATTTTTGATAGGGGCTGCTGATTGGTTGATGATTTACTAATGCGGCTCTGTGTCGTATTTGGTGACTATGTAACAGTGCTGTGTTGGCCAATGAACCGTGTCCTAACTGCGACCTTGTCCTGTTGTGTTACAGAGGACAGTGGGCAGAGAGGAAAGCAGCCATGTCTGGCACATACAATGACTCCTTGACCGATGTCTCCAGTGACAGCTTTTGGGAGGTACTGTACCACATAAAACACACACACACACACACACACACACACACACACACACACACACTTTCATTTGTCATACCTTATCACATATGTACTTTACTTGATCAATCGGATGAGAAACTTGCCCTGATGTTATCTAGATTTAAGTAAGACATTTTTATAGCTTTCTTATAAAGAAACAAAGTACAGTTGGCCCAGTCTCTGAGGAGCCAATGGAAGCCCAGAGCAAAACAAAAATAGTAAACAAAAAGTTTACTATTCTCTCTTTAGAGTGGACTTTTGTTTGATCACCCTCACACTCAAGTCAAGGATGTTTGCTATTTATGTAGGTATAGATATAGACTTGTGTGTTTTTTAGCCTAGTACAACTGCTTAAAAGCCCTCCTGAAGTGTGTGTGTGTGTGGTGTGTGTGTGTGGTGTGTGTGTGTTGTGTGTTGTGTGGTGTAATAAGACAAATACACTGAGTTGTGTGAAATGTAGAGAGTTTAGAGTTTGAAAGTTGGTAGAATAGATATTTTAGATATTTTATTTCACACACACACAAGATGGTTGAAACCTACATATGAAAGAAAACACTCACAGGCAATTGTGAGATGATTCCAGATTCCTGGCACGGAAATGAAGACCCTGTGATTTCTGTATGCATAGTGGAAGTGAAGTTGAGTGCCACTACTGGAACAATGCAATTGGCTCCATCGACTCACAGGCCTCCAAAGGGGTAGATGTTGTGAGGGCTGAGGCCCATGTTGCTTGGCTGTTGTTTAAACCTGGGTCAAGGCAGTGTGGCCCAGGCCAGGCTAACAGAACAGCGAGTTGGTAAAATGAGAATCTGGGAAAGGAACTGGTGTTACTAATGTCAACAACACACTTCATCCTTGAAAAAGAGGCCAATCTGTTCATGCAGTGTTTATCTTGATCTGTGAAGCTCTGACCGTGTTGTTGAACCAGATTTTTGGTACTTCTGCTTGTGGTTCTTTTGATCAGCAGATAGATGTTCTGTGTGATTCAAGATTTAGTATTTTTTGCTGTACAGCCATGATTTAATTTAACACACACACACGCATCACGATGTACTAACACATAACATACAGAGCGTAGCATCCAGTTTTTTGTATGTAATTATATGCGCGTGTGATTGTGTACCTGTGTCTGTGCCTGTAAACGGTAGATGGACAGAATCTCTTCTGTTCTTTCAAGAATACAAAGCACTATATAGAGTAATGCTGCCTAACATCCACCCTGCATTTTATTACAATGGTTGGAGTTGCCATGCATGATGCCAACCTGCAAATCTATAGCAGTTTGAGGTTCAGTGTTTGAGGTGTGTGTGTGTGTGTGTGTGTGTGTGTGTGTGTGTGTGTGTGTGTGTGTGTGTGTGTGTGTGTTTAGCAGTTAACATACATGCCCGTGTGTTATCACCAGGTTGGAAACTACAAGCGCACAGTGCGACGTGTAGACGATGGCAACAGGCTGTGTAATGACCTGATGAACTGCATCCATGAGCGAGCGCGTATAGAGAAGGCCTATGGCCAACAGTTAACCGAGTGGTCCAAGCGCTGGAGACAGCTCATCGATAAAGGTACGTACACACACACACACACACACACACACACACGAGAGACACACACAGATAAAATTATCATACATACTGTACTATCTCTCTCTCTTTCACACACACACACACACACACACACACACACAGTGATTTAAAGATAAGAGATAAGCAGTTAAAATGACTGTACACACTGTGCTCATTTTGGTGACCACACACACACACACACACACACACACACGTAAACATAAAGTAGCTACATGCTGTATGGTAGCACTGTGCCTCTTGTGGGTTCTCTTTTTGTCCATATACAAAGATGCTTTTCACAGAAACACTCGATAGACTCCCAGACACATAGCATTTCAAAAGCGCCGTGCTCATCAGTGGAAGGTCCTGCCTCGGGCCAAACACATGCGTCTGAAACATCTAAAAATACTGCTCTCACAACTAACGGTCCAGTCCGGTCCGGTCCGGTCCACAAATAGGCTCATGTGAGAGAAGCCAGAGGAGCCTCAGGAAGATACGTGTCGGAGGTTACAACAGAGCAGAGAAGGTGTGCTCAACTCCAAAAAATAAGTTAATGCAGACTTCTGGTGCGTGAAAATGGGTTATTACATAGTGTAGTAAAAGTTGCACTCTCGAATATAAATCTTACATCTTCAGCGCGTCAGCGCTTCAGACGCTATAAATGGCTTGGGCTGAAACGTTTGTCTTGACATCCTTCCCAATAAATCACAATCATAAGATTTATATTCGAGAGTGCGGCTATTACTACTCTAGGTTACAACAGAGCAGATGGATTTTCTTATGTATGTTTCTCCCACTTCATGAGAGCTGCATCCACAGGCAGAGTTAGGAAACAGTCAGGGTCAGACCAACAACTGAAACCGCACATGCACACACACGCACGCACGCACGCACACACACACATCGTCACCTACTTTTGCTTCAGGTACAATTGTAAGGTTCTTCATATTTAAGAGCTAGACAGGTGGAGCAGTGGTCAGCTAGGTACTGAGAAGTCTCTGACAATCAAAAATGTACCCTGACAATCTCAAGCACTGACAGCCTGTTTGTCATCCGGCTCAGAAATAGAAAAGAACAGAATAAATCTTCTTTGATCGTTAAAAAGACTTGACTGACATGAATCGAATGCGACCTATCGAATCCTGATAGGTTGGTTCTTACTAGTTATGGATTAATGGAGGCTCAAGGGCACAATGGTGGCAGCCGGGATGAGTTTCAACAGTCTACTGAAGAAACTTGCACTCTCACGATTTATCCATGAGTCTAAACTGAAACTCATGGAAACACAAGCACTTTTGGAGTTTCTCTGGAAACTATGCTTTCGACTTTCTGATTATCTGTGATCATTTTATTGTTTTACATTGAAGTGTGTGAATATATGTGTGAGTGTGTGTGTGTGTGCGTGTGTGAACGTGTGTGTGAATATGTGTGGATGTGTTTGAATGTGTGTGTGTGTGTTCCCCGTGTCACACACACACCTTTTTTCTCCCCTCAGGGCCACAGTATGGGACGCTGGAGCAGGCGTGGTTTGCCGTGCTGACCGAGGCAGAGAAGGTGAGCGACCTCCACATGGAGGTGAAGTCTGCGCTGATGCTGGAGGACTTTGAGAAGGTGAAGAACTGGCAGAAGGACGCCTACCACAAGCAGATGATTGGCGGCTTCAAGGAGACCAAAGAGGCTGAGGACGGCTTCCGCAAAGCTCAGAAGCCCTGGGCCAAGAAACTCAAGGAGGTGGAGTATATACATATACTGTATATGCACACACACACACACACACACACAGATACAGATACACATACACATACACTTACACATTGTATACACAAATACACACGCATGCACGCGCGCACACACAAATACACAGGTATAGATACACATATGCTTACACATTGTATACACAAATACACACACACACACACACACACACACACACACACACACACACACACACACACACACATAGGTACAGATACACATATGCTTACACATTGTATACACAAATACACACACACACACACACACAATCACAGTATACCCTTGCACTCATGTCACATACATCTTAATGTGTTCACAGAGCCCAATTTTCTATTGTTGTTTCATTTCCTGAAACACAATCTGTCGGCGGCACATGAGAAATTTAAGTACTTTATAATTGGTATAAGAACGTGTTGGTGTTGTTTCAAGTCCATGAAATGCAAGCCGGGACTTGATGTATCACATTTACCACAGATGTAGCAAATAATCCCTGTGAACCGGCAAACCCCTTCCCTGCGGTGTCCTTATCCACTGCCAACCAATAAATGTTCGCTCGCTTTGACACCACTTTGTAAGGAACGACCCTGAGACGTCAGAATTGGTTTATGACGCAACACAATCTCATTTCGCCTCGCTGACCTTCCACAACCAATCATCACAGAGGCTGACGTCCTGCACATGCTGTTTGCCTTTATCACTGTTATCTCGGTTGCCCGCAAGGTTAGTGAAGGAACGCAGCACAGCCACTTGCTGAGTAAATAGGTACCCGGCCCCCCCATTTCTCCTGTAGTGGGTTATTGACTTTCAACAAAGTCATGGTGCCCCTAGGAGGTCCCAGTTTCACAGAGAGGCCTTGATTTTCTATGGAGCCACAGGAAACCACTTGGAGGACTGGAGCCATGCTGTTGTGGCGCAGTGCCGCGGCATTCTGGAATGTGCGCAGCTGAAACAATGACCTCTGGTGATCCGACGACCGAGGTTCCGGAATAGCTGTGTCATTATTTATTTATTTATATTTCCCAGACGCCATTTTAGGTGCCTGTTTATCACACTGGAGTCAGTATTACGTACATGACCTTCATACAGTGTGTGTGTGTGTGTGTGTGTGTGCGCGCGCGTATGTGTGTACATGTGTGTGCGCGTGTGCGTCTTCCTATCTCCATTCCATAATCTGTTGACTTCCTGGACAGCAGTGCGAGTTCCTTTTTCACTGTGATGTCACAATGATAAATTGGACATTCTGGCATTCGCCCGGCACATGGATACACAGGCCAGCTTAGGGATGCCTGTCTGCCTTTTATTAGGCCTATTTATAGCAACAAGCCAGGCATGACGGACAGAAACAGGAAATAGAAATAGATGTCCCCATAACCTGCCTACAGCTCCTGTCTGCCCCAGCATTCTGGTACAAACAAGCTTCTGTGTAGGTTCCATTAGGAGGGCACCTGTTGATCTAACTCAGAGATTTAATTATTCTTAACCTACTGAGGATCACAAACCATTTGACAAATAGCTTTTTGATGGATAATCAAGGTAATCAAGGCATGTGGAGAGTGCGCACATGTTCTGTACGGCTCTGATGCCAGCTTGATCATGTTCTCAAGCAGCTGTTTGGAAATGCATATCGTGTCATTCCTTGTTGGGTGAAAGAATTCTTTATGATATCTGGAATACTGAAGTTAAGAAGGAAAAACTCCTTGGAGTGAGAAGTGAGAAGGGCCACTTCTGAAATATTTTCCCTTTTCTCTCCTGTGTCTGTTTTGGGACTTGGAGAAACATTCCGTTGGTGTGGACGCAACCAGAAATGAGCCGTTTGTCATGTCTGATATTATTAGGCTTGGCTTTCAGCAGATAACAGAGGCTGTTTTTATTGGGTTGGGATGATAGCAGTGAAGGCAGTGACTGGACTGACATTGCATTCGTCTCCTGTCCTCCTCTGAGTCATTGTCAGGGAGGTGCAGTGTGACATTGCACTGCATCAGAAGTTATTTACGGGGTTTCATTCCTGTAAATGAATTGTGAGGGTGACTAATGAGGAATGTATGCATGCACATAGGTGTTATTCATCTGAAGTGGAGGCAAGGGAATAGATCAGGTTGTTTACACAAGCATTGCTTATGAGTGACGACTTTGGTATTCTGTTAGCATGCAGGCTACTAAGATATCCTTGAGTCTGCAATGAGGTGTGCTTTAAGACAGATTTAGAAAAAATAAAATAAGAATATGACATGCATCAGTGAAGTGTCATTGATCATTTTCATCATACAACTTAAAAATGTCACATTGGGCAAGTAGTCTAATGGCCTCCGTACGCTGGCTCGGACATTACTGCAGAGCACTTCCGAATTTGACAATTTCGTTAGCCTCCGTGCACCGGCGGTGCACTTTAGATAGCGAACATAGAATAGTAGCCTGTGGAATCACCAATGGATTTTATCGAATGGTTCTGACAAAATAGACTTGAATCGTAATCAACAGGCAGCGGCGGGGGCAGAGTTCGGGGCTGGTGTGTGGGGTTGCATTGAAAACAATGGAATGGAATGTTGGCAGCGCAATACTCTGCCCTTTGTCACACCCGGTGACCGTTATTACCACAGACACTGTGGCTGAATCCCAGTGCTCCCCCTCAATCGTAATTCATGAACCCTAAGTCACTGAACTGACATGAATCGACTAGCCTAAACGATGGCGGAGTCGTGCTAGTTTAGCCTTGAGGATTGAACGCCTGAGGCTTATGGAGAGATGGATCGAGTTGCTTGATTGTATGGCCATTTAGACATTAGGTTAAAAGTATAATGATGTCAGTTCTGATTGATGATGATGGTGGTGGTGATGATGATGTGATGATGGTGGTGATGGTAATGATGTGATTGTGTTGTTTGCTGTGTAGGTGGACGCGATGAAGAAAGCCTACCATGCGGCCTGTAAAGAGGAGAAGCTGGCCACCAGCCGGGAGAACAACAGCAAACTGGAGAACAACTCCAACCCCGATGGCCAGAAGAAGCTGCAGGAGAAGGTCGAGAAGTGTCAGCAGGAAGTTCAAAAGGTGTGTGTGCTTGTGCGTGTGTCTGTGTGTGTCAGTGCTTTCACATCAGGTTTAAGATTGCACCCGTTTATGATTTAGTTAAACTGACTTTCAGGTTTTGTCAACCACCTATCTATCACAATCTCCTCTTTTTATTGCACATGTGTACATGTCATGAGGTTTGCAGCATGTTTGCATAGTCCTCTACAGGGCAACTTTCATTAGTTATTCATTATTATTTATATGTGTGTGTGTGTACACCCCTAGACTAAGGAGCGCTATGAGAAGTCTCTAGAGGAGCTGGACAAGGTGACACCTCAGTACATGGAGAACATGGAGCAGGTGTTTGAGCAGTGGCAGCAGTTTGAGGAGAAGCGCATCACCTTCTTCAAGGAGCTGCTGCTTGATGTTAAGAAGCACCTGGACCTCTCCAGTAACCACAAGTGAGACAAAATTAACACCAGCTAGCACACACACACACACACACACACACACACACACACACATATGCAGTATATTGAATATTAAAGAACATTTTAGGGAAGAAATGAAACAAAGTTCCAGAACAATGTGACGGACGTAGTCATTGACTAAGGTTACATGCACAGCTAATTCAAAATAAAGTCAATATTCTGGTCAGAGCAAGACCCCCCCCCCCCCCCCCCCCACACACACACACACACACACACACACACAGTGTTAAACTCACATATGTCCTTTCCAGGTTCCAGACCGTCTACCACACACTGGAGGACACGATCCAAGCGGCAGACGCGGAGGAGGACCTCAAGTGGTTCCGTGCCAACAGCGGGCCAGGCATGCACATGAACTGGCCACAGTTTGAGGTACACCACCCACTGCACAGTCTGTTTCTCAAAGCTGAGGGTTTCATAGTGCAAGTCTACCAGTACTGGGTATGTCTGTAGCACACATCTGAATGACATTGCATTGAATCCTTAAAGGGAGTCTTAAGGTAGTGCTCCCAGGGCTCCGTTGCAAATGAGATTTAGAATCTCAATGGGACCTCACTTGGTAAAATAAAGGACAAAAAAAAAAAAAAAGTAGTTCAAGTCATTCCAGAACTACCCGCACTGGGTAGATCTGTAGCACACATTCAACAGACATTTTATGGAATCGTTAAATGGAATCTTAAAGTAGCTGTGCTCTAATCTGATATTAAATGTAATTGTTAAATAGGTTCTTAGTTAGCATCGTATCACGTAGCTTGTGGATTGTTTTCCTCAGAAGGTTAATGAGGGCGCTGGGACAGGGCACATAAACATGGGCACACGATGATGTGCAAATGAGTGAACACACGCATAAAAGCATAGAAGCATGCATATGCACACACACACACTCACACACACACACATACACACACACACACACATTCACTCACAGAGTTCAGGTGTCAGAGGACTAAATGACGAATTGATTCATCAAATTTGGGTAGGACCATGATCATATAGAACTTCCTAGGAAGTGATGAGTTTAGTAAGTAATTGTGTTGTAGTCATATTTGTGGTCTTTATGACTGGAGTTGCTCAGTTACTTGAGAATGGCAGTCTGATGTGCGGCTTTTTTAACTGTTGCCTTAATTAAAGCATACTTATCAGGGAATGAAAGAGAGAGAGAACCTGTCTTTCAGGTTTGCTCATGCATCCTCTTGCGTATCTGTCACATACACACACAAGCGCTTACTGTCAAACACACATACACACACACACACACACTGTGTAAATACATCTAAAAGCATTGTTGCTTACATGTAAATGTTCACTGACGAATGTATTTAAGCACAAATGCAACCGGCCATGAAACCCTGCAGCCCCACCTCCCCATGCACACACACAAGCTGAGACCCTCCTAGGAAGCCGAAACTAACGATACTATCCATACTAGCAAGTCAAGCGTGTTTTACACACATGCTTTGTCCCGTGACCCGCAGATCCTATGCTGATATACTTTTACCATGCATCAAGAGTGTCAGATTCTATGCAGACATTGTGATATTGTCTTCTTAGAGCACATAAGCTAGCTCCATAAATCAGAATCCCCGTATCTCATAAAGCAAGTTCTCAAGTTCATGTGTCGTAATTGTAGAGAACCCACATTGCATTCGTTCAGTTAAGCTGAACGTTGGAAAGCTTGTGTGTGTGTGTGTGTGTACACAGGATATAGTACAGTATTGTGTGTATACTAGTCTTTCAAGATTGCTGGCATAAGCCAAGTCAAGTAAACAAAAAAGTTTCAATGTGTTGAATCTGCTAATTCAATCTGTTCCAGTGATGCACCATATCACTGGAAGAAATTATTGTGAAGGAAATTGTTTCAAATCATCAAAAGAGATTTTTTTATTATGAATTTATTGTGTAATTATCTTTTGATCATGATTGATTAAAGTTCATTAATCATTTCTGTTAATTGTAAGCTTGTAATGATGCTATCACACTCTTTGCATAGCAGTGGGTAAGACACACCAGGTGCACCTCCTTCGCTATCCACGCAAGTCAGAGTGCACCGATGGAAACAGAGTTTTGCATTGTGTTCATGCTCAGTTTTTAACAACCACACCCTACTCCTCAACCCCTCACTCCATCTTACCCCACCTGCACCCCCACCCCCTCCCCACCCTCCAATCGGGTTCCCTGTGGACCCCAATCCTTCCCCACCTGACCCCATCCTCCTTCCTTGAATCCGATCTTGACAGAACATGGAGCCTCCCAGCACACGCCTTAGTAAGAGAAGGTCCTTTAGAGTGAGTTATGCTCTCTCACAGTGGTTGCCGGGGTCACGCAGCTCTCTTGCTCTGTCTCACTGTGCGTGCGTGTGTGTGTGTGTGTGTGTGTGCGTGCGTGCGTGCGTGTGTGTTTGTTAGAGAGCAATTCCTCAAGGGATTGCTGTCAAATTAGAGAGCGTATTGTATTTTCATTAAAGATGCTTCCTGATATTAAACTATTATGAGACCTATGCAAAGACCAGACATCACTAGCAGGGCATATATGTATAAGTGTGTGTGTGTGTGTGTGTGTTTGTGTTTGTTTCTAAGTCCATTTCCTAGGAATATTCAATCAAGCAACTCAATCCAACTGTCATTCATTTTTGAATGACTTTTGGTTACTTGGATTGATTGAATTTCCATTTCTTATTTTCTCTCTTCTCTTTTTGTGTGTATGGGTGTGTATGCATTCCTTTTTTTTTCCTTTTCTTCCTCCTCCTCACCTCCTTGGCCTTCTCTTCCTCCTCTTCCTCCTCCTCCTCCTCTCCCCTCTCCTCCCTTTGAACTCTGGGCTCAATCTGCTCCTCCCCCCGTCAGTCCTGGAAAGGCCTTGGTGCTGACACGGGGTCGGTCCTGACCTTTGGACCTTCGTTTCTGAAGGTTAGGCCCGGGGGGCTTGCAACCTGACACCTCACCACTGTTCTGTGCACGCTCTCAGCGCTGCAGCTGGCATGTCACATGATGCCTGAGGGGTGACCTTCTGACCTGGTGATGTCACAGTAACCCTGCCTGAGTTGTTGCCCTAGCAATTAACACTATGACCTCTGCTGGTATTAGGTGTGTTCAGGGACTAGTATTTATGTACTGTATTTGCTTACATATTTATTGATTTAGCCCACTAAAATAGATATGCATCATGGCATCATCAATAGTGTTGGTAATTATCAATTTGAAGCTCTGTAGGGTGTTGATGCAGGGATGTAGATGTCTGATTAGTGTTGTGATAAAGGGTATCTCTGCATGCCTGACCTTTTTCACTCATGCAGTATAAACGTTATGCTCCGTCAGGGCCAGTGTTGCTTCAGTGTGCTGATTATGCTGGTTGTGCTGCGGGTGGTGGTGATGGTGATGGTGATGGTGGTGGTGGTGGTGGTGGTGGTGGGTCTGAGTTACTGGATGCTCAAGCTGGGTTGCTCATATTGAATGTCTGTGAAGTCGCTGTGATTTGTGTGTGTGTGTTTAAGTGTGCGCAGCGAAGCACTCTTGAAAGCTTAGCATCCAGCACACTGCCTCTTTGTGGGTGTCTATTAATAACCAAACTTAGAGCAGGTGATTGTGTGTGTGTTTAAAAGCACAGGTGTGTGTGTGTGTGTGCATGAAGTGTGAGTGAACCCAGTAAATTCACACAAACTCTGCCACCTAGCAGATTTGTTTTGGCTTGTGGTACTTCCAGTTACACAGAATGTGAATCTTTGCATCGCCTGTTCTAATTTTAAACCCTAAGAGAAACTACCTGCACATGCTAGTATCGGTTTTGACCAAGGGGAACTTTCTGTGTCTCTCTTTTCCATACTTGTGTGTGTGTTAACAAACCATTAACAGTATGTGTTTGAGTGTGTGTGTGTGTGTGTGTGTGTGTGTGTGTGTGTGTGTGTGTGTGTGTGTGCGGTGTGTGTGTGTGTGTGTGTGTGTGCGCACGCGCGTGTGTGCGTGTGTTTTTGTGTGAGCGTGTTTGTGTCTGTGTCTGTGTTTGTCTGTGAGGTTTGAGTGCATTTGACATGAACGATGAATGATTTGAAAAACATTTGGAATGTGTGTGCATGTGTGTGAGCATATGTATGAATCTGTGTGTGTGTGAGAGAGACTTGTGTGTGTGTGTGTCTGTCTGTGTCTGTGTCTGTGTGTATTTGTATTTGTGTGTCCTCCGTTCCCACTCCATTATCTAAAGCATTTGGTTTGTGTGTGTGTGTGTGTGTGTGTTTGTGTGTGTGTTGTAGGAGTGGTCCATAGACATGAACCGCACGCTGACTCGCAGAGACAAGAAAAAAACGGGTGAGGGCGTGATGCTCACGGGTATCAGCCAAACAGGAGACCAGCAGCCAACAAAGAGCAGCAGCAGGTAAGCCTCACACCTGAAGCACACCTGAACACACCTGTACAAAGCTGAACCTAACACTTGAGTACCTACAATATCACTTTTGTTTTTTTTTTTAGTACACCCATACCACTACCAGTGCCCCAAACACACACACACACACACACACACGTGTTCAGATGAGTGATGCACATGAAGTTTTGTAGAACATACTTTTTATTCTGTAGATAGACTAGAATAGACTTACTCTTTACACTTTGTCTTACTCACATACACATTTTCCTGTCTGTGACTACAGTAGGACTGAAGACACTGACTTGTTATGTGGAAAAAAAAAATGGAAGAATGTGACCCACTCTGCATCAATCCTCCCCACACACACACACACACACACACACACTCTCACTCTTTCTTTCCTGGCCCTGTGACCAGGCGGCCCGAAGTTTCCACTCTACTACAGAGAGGCCTCAGCTGACACAAACACATATCTACAAAAATACACACAAATTCATGGCACATGTGTATACACACACACACACACACACTTGCATGATGCCCACACACGACATGAAGCAGACTTTGCTCTGGAGCCACTGTAAACATTTTCAAGAGGCATCTTGCTAAAATAAATACATATACACACATGCAATAGACACACATACAAACACATGCAGTGGAGTTCACGTGACAGGCAAAAGCACGCAGTTCAACAGAGCCACAGGCCCCACTCATGTACACACACACAGGGCTTTGTAAACACGGAGAAATCACAGACACACACACACACACACTCATACATACAGACACACACATACATACACACACACACACACACACACACACACATACAACCAGACACGAGAAAAGGCACTGCACACTGTAATGTGCATGGAATCCCTAGATTCATCGTTATTTATAGCTGATGGTGCTTCCCCTTGGCATCGTTATTGCCACTAATTTCTCCTAAAATAGTGTGTGACACTGCAAGGGCGTCAGCATTGGGCAGGGAAGAGAACGGTTAAGCTGACTAACCGTGGTAAACATCTGAAGAGGGCCGTGTACTTGATCCCCAAAACGCCAAGGGCCCCTCCCAATGCTTTTCTCCCCACCCTCAGACAAGTAGGCTGCCCCGTACAAGGTATAAAGCCCTGCCCCTGATGCTCAGGGTGGAACCGCATTCGAGAGCTTTCTTCTCCTGGAACGTTCGAGCATCTCCTGGAATGCTGGAATGTTAGAGCATCATCTAAACTGTGTTCTGAATCTCACCCTCAGAATCTAGACAGAGAGCGAGAACATTTAGCCATGGTGTTGTATTATAAGCAGACTTTATTGAAGGTTTGTCTGCTGTCTGGTAGGGGCAGTGAAAAAAAAAAGGAAAAGAAACTCCTCTCGATTTTCTTGAAAAATGGTGGAGGAACTGACAGCTAAAACTTTGTTGGAGTCCTGAGAATTTCCCCAGGGGTTTGTGTAAAACTATTTGCGTAGAACTATTTGAATTTTCCCAGGGATTTGTGTAGAACTATTTGAATTTTCCCAGGGGGTTTGTGTAGAACTTTTTGAGACCATTTGCCTGCAACAAGGCTAAAAGACAGTGGTCTCTTCAAAGAACTGAAGAACCCTCTTTTGATAGTGTTCAGCTATTTGTGGAAGAATACAGCAAAACCTCTAAAAAAAGACCAGAAAGCCCTGTCCAAAAGATATATGATGTTCTGAGATCAGGCTTAATGAAGAGTCTACATCTTGAAGCTAAAACCTGCTTTCATGTTGGGTTAAGTTCCAGCTGTGTTTCAGAGTTGCATAATGCACATAGAGTAATCACTGCCACAGCTGTATGTCTGCACGTGTGTGTGTGTGTGTGTGTGTGTGTGTGTGTGTGTGTGTGTGTGTGTGTGTGTGTGTGTCTCGTGCGAGCGGACAAGAACATGCAATCCCAGGAGTACACTGGAGGAATGCCCACCATCTCCCAGCCCATTTGACCTCTGACCCTCTGAGTGTTGCAAACTCCCTCTCTCGCATAACACACGTGGAAGGGACAGGACAGAGCATGGGTTGATAAATGGGTAGTTTTTATTCTTTTGGGGTGGGTGGGGAGGGGACTTGGGACATGGCAGATGGGAGGAGGAGATAAGCTGAGTAAGAACGACAGAATAACAGAAACATGCTGACGCTGACAAGTCCTTTTCCTATGCAGGATTGAAACAAACTTTCAATGTTTTTTCACAGAATCCTCGGTTTATTCATGGATGTTTTACCTATCTTTCATTTTCTTAACTTTTTTATTTATTTATTTATTTTTCTCTGACAGGGTTTGTTTTATCATGTTATCATGTTTTTTGTATGACCATTGTTTTTTCAGGTTGACTTATTCTTTTGTTTGTTGTGTAAACATTCTGACAGTGAATTGGTTAGCTATGGGAGCATCCCTTGGTAATGTAAATACTGGCCTGCAGGTGTTCATTAATGTTCTCCTCAATCACTTCTCATTGGCTGGAAGATGTCTAACCCTCATTGGTTGATTTGAAAGCATTCTCACAATAGCTTCCCAACACAACAGCCATTCTGTGCCGTCATTGGTTAAGGTGGTGTTCTGTTGCTGACAAGTGCCATGTGATAGGTCCACGTTCTTGTGTGTGTCGCAGTGCCCCCCATGTCCAGTAATCCTTCCATGCTAAGTGGTCCTTCATGTCTTACCTGTGTGTCTCCAAAGTGTGATCGGTTTGCAGGTGTGTGAGTGTGTCACCATCCTGTCTTTTTTCATGTTGTTAGCATCGCTGTGCCGCGTAGCACGGAGCCTGTGGGCTCGAATCCGTTTGAGGATGAGGAGGACGAGGACGAGTCGACCCAGGAGCAGCCCAACAGCAGTCCGACAGTCACTGTCAAAAAAGACCAAGTTGCCACCAAAACGTTGGTGAACAGACAACTGTTGTGCAGTCCCCCCTGCACCTCTTCGTCCCTTGTGCTCTTCTCTGCGTAGCTCTTTTCTTTTCTTTCTCCATCTTATTTCCCCTCGGTGTGTTTTTATTCGTTTTTCTTCTATCGCTCCACTTTATTTTTTCCTCCCACTTGGTCGGTCTGTGTTTATGGTTCCTTGTTATGTGTTTTTTCACATCCCACTTTTCCATCAGGTGGCTGTATGTGTCTGCATGGGCGTTCAGCAAACCAGTACACACTCACACTCCCCCCTACCCCCGCCATCTTGTCCATCTATTTGCCTCTTGTGTACACACCCACATGCGCGCACACACACACACATGCACTCATATACACACACTAGCTCTGTGTGTGTATTATTTGTCAACCTCCTAACTGTTTTCGTCTTGCAGAGTGGCCTTGCTCAGCCTTGCTTCTGTTCAGTCGGACCTGCTGGGCCTAAAATGTCTCTGTAGCCACACACACACACACACACACACACACACACACACACACACACACACACACACCTACAAGCTCCCTCTATAATATACATTAGCCATTTGTCATCTGTAACTGTGGATAGGCTGTTCTAAATAGAGTCAAATATCAGTCTACGCCTAATTTCCAGCTCAGATTTTTGGCCCCAGTCGAGATCTCAAATATTTACCAAAGGAGAGAGAGAGAGAGAGAGAGAGAGAGAGAAAGAAAGAGAGCCTTGGGGTGGGTGGATGTGGGGGTGTTTGGAGGGTTGGATGGTTGGATAGTTCCGGCCCGGTAAATAAACAGAGTTAGAAAGACACAGACCCCAAAGTGTGAAGAAGCTCATCTGTATTTGAGGTGGGTTTGCCCAGCCTGACGGGTCCGACTGCAACAAGGCCTTTACTGTGTTAAGTGTCTTGTGTTTGTGTGGATGGGTGGGTGTTTGTGTGGGAGTGAGAGTGTGTGTGTGTGTGTGTGGTCGCCATGGGGAGCTGGTTTGGAGCTGCTGCCCTCTGCTGGTGGTGGTAGGGTGATCCTGCCTGTTGGAACTCCAGGTGCTCCAGATGGGATATGGCAAGGACTCTGTGTGTGTGTGTGTGTGTGTGTGTGTGTGTGTGTGTGTGTGTGTGTGTGTGTGTGTGTGTGTCGAGGTGTGTCATTATTCACATCATGATGTATGTCTGTGGTCCAGCTTTTTGTGGTAATAACATGACTCCTAAATCCTCTTGCAAAAACAGACACCTTTACCCTTGCAAACTACCATCATTATAGTGGGTGAAAAGGGTGAGGAATTCACTGTGCAACAGGGGATTTAGAGCAGTCCCTGTGGTTTTGTGCTGTGTGTGTGTATGTATGTGTGTGTGTGTGATTTTATTCACAAAGGTGTTTTTTGTTTTCTCCGTCATGCTCCTGTCTAACTCTTATTATTTCCTGGTTCCTGCTACTCTTGCCTGGCATGTTGGATGTCCGATCACTGACAGCTCAAAATGGATGGTGATACACGTGATTGATTGACTGATTGGCTGTTTGGGAGCCTAACTCTGTGTTTGTGTGTGTGTGTGTGTGTGTTGTTTCTGTGACTGCGACAGTGCCAGCAGTGTGGATAAAACCCAGGACTGGTCGGACGATGAGGCAGGTAACCCTTTTGCCGGGGACACTAACGCCAATGGCAACGGCACTGGGAACCCCTTCGATGATGAGCCCTCATCTCCGGCCATCTCTGTGCCAGTGAAAGCGCTCTATGACTACGAGGGGCAGGAGCAGGATGAGCTGAGCTTCAAAGCAGGTACAGGCTGAGAAGGGAATTTATAGAAACTATTTATAGATATAGTTTCAGGAGGGTTCGATGAGCTACTCCCACAGGACCTCTTTTTTTGACATTCAATACATTTTCTTCACGTCACAGAAGGAGGTTAAGAACTAAATACAGTAGAACGTTCAAGCAATGTTTGTTTTTTGTCATCGAAATGGTCTAAATTGTCTATATTAACCCATCCTCTGTGCGTTTCGTGTGTTCTTGGGATGCTCTTTTCCAGTGGACAGACAATTCGTGATCATGTAGTTAAAGTAGCAGTTTGTGATGACTTCAGACTAAGCATTTCTTGTGTAACAACTGTAGGCCTATCACCAAGTTGGTCAGTATCTAAAGTGTCTATCAAGAGGATCTTGTGCAAGAATATGTGCATGCTGTATACATAACATTCTTTCTTTCGTTCCTTTTTTCTCTCTTTCTTTTTTACTCACTTACTCTCTCAGGCGAGGAATTAATCAAGATCGGAGCGGAAGATGAACAGGGTTGGTGTAAAGGCCGACTGAAGGACGGTACTGTGGGCCTCTACCCAGCTAACTATGTGGAGGACATCGAGTAGTGAAACAGACATAAAGGATGAAGTAAAGAACGGGGGAAAAAAGAAGGAGAGCGAAAAAAAGAGAGAATATCGTATATAAAGGAGTAGAAGTCAAATCCAAATCCAAGGACTACTCACTAGTGCCCCCACCTGGTGGGATGTGAACTGAACATGCTGCATTGGAAAGCAGGGAGATACCAAATTATTGTCATCTCTGGTGGTGTTGCTGAGTATATTATCAAACATACCATACATCAAACATATCCAGATAACTTACAGAAAGCTCAAAACTCAGTCAACATATATCAACAGAAAAAAAGACCAACATGATAGGTTTCATCAAAGCCATTGGGGAAAAAAAATAGCTGAAAATCACTCAGAACCTACCTGTAGCCTCTCTAGAGCAATATTGTATTCACGTCATCATCATCAGCTCTCTGCTCCGGTCTCACATGCTGTGTCATGGAAAGCAGTTGATGATGCTGGATGGAAATGAGCCGATAAAATTTGCCGTGCATGCCATTGACAAATTAAAGCCTTGTACATTTCAGATTTTATGATTTTGTTTCCCAGAGTATGTATTTTTATGATTCATTTGTTCACCGACTTCCTTCTGAAAGTTAGCGTTTTGGCTAGCATGCTGAACAAACTGAATTTAGGGTTTTTTTTGTCACATATCCAACTTGCCTCTCTCTGCTTGGCCTTCTATATCTTGGAGCTGGAATAAGATTACACTTACATATTCTTTGCATTTTGCCAAAACAAATGGCACGACTTTCTGGGAGAATAATCTGTTAAAGGGCACTGGCCAAAACATATTTAAGGAAAACATTGGGATGTAGAAGATGTACAATGAAAGGAAGGAAATCGTCAGCCCAGTAGTTAGAACACAGTTGTTTTATTTCTGTAGTTTACTTACAATTGATTTCAGTCAGTTTTTAAATGAACAGACCGTAGTTTTCATAAAGTTGAAAAGAGGAATCTGTTCAACCACGATCAGATTTTTATCCTGGAGACAGGGCCGATTCATTGATTGTAACCTCTCACAAATTGTTTGTATTTGTGTGATGGCAGGCCAACAGGGGGAGGTTTGAGTCCTATCCTGCAAGCCTGGTTAACTTATTACGACCGCTTTCTGAGGGCATATATTTATATATATGGACAAACATATATATGGGCAATTCTACGCAAACTGTCACGTCCATAATGCCAACAAAATGGCTTGGTATTTGTATGATGCAAATGATTGTGAAAAGTTTCATAAAATTAGTTCTACAGCAAAGAGTGAATGCTCAAATTTTATGTAATCATCATTCACATCATACTATAACATCGCATTGTCTTGCCGTTGGTGTTATGGACATCACAGTTTTGCGTGGAATTAAATGTACACATAACTCACTGTTTCAGTTCTTGGTTTTCTGGGTTGGTTGGAGCTATATATTGCTGTTATTTCTGAATTGTCTGAATGTTCACAAGATTTGGTAGAAAAGACAGACATAAGTAAAAAAAAAAAAAAAAAAAAACACAATCTTTTTTTTTTATGTTATTCACTTGAAGCATCAACTTTATCGAAGCCTGCACTGGACTTTGCCTACAATTTCACAGGAGGATGCTCGTACTAGTGCCTCATATGTAGTTAGCATTAGCAGTAATGCCATGCAAGTGGTGGAAAATGATTAGCCTTGGGCTACACGCTGGTCCTCAATTGAAAAGAAGAGAAGTCATGTTCTGAATCTGTAGTATTCTCCTTGCATGTAAATAGCAACAGACCTTTATGAACAAAAAATGCATTGAAAAATAGAAACAAGACTTTTAGTTTGAAATGGAAGACTGTTAATTTATCAGCTGTCTTTAAAAGCTGTCTTGATGGATGAATGCTGTGATTTTTTTTTCTTTTTTTCCTCAAATCTGTTTGTACAATTATTGAATATTTTATTACAGCGGTCAAATGAATTTGTTGTTTTGTAACATTTGTATATATGATTTTGCTTGTTTTGTTTCTCATTTTGTTTTTGCTAGATTAATTGTCAAGGTGAAGCAAAATAACCCCCAAAAAACTATATATATATTGTCTGTAGTCAGAGAGAAACACATGATTCTTGGACTGTCTGACTAGAGAGATTGGCCCTACATTAAAGACCGCCTTAATTGAAATGCCTAAGTAATTAAATAAAACTTAATTTACCACACAATTTAGTTCATGACACTTGTGATCATGAGGACTGTTTTATTAGTAGTAGTAGTATTAGTATTATTATATGTTGTTCTTTTATTATTGTTTTAATTATATTTTCTTTTTCTTTTTGTCCAAAACTGGCAACACAGGTTTGCATGAATGGGGAACATGGAATTGTTTGTTAATCAAAACATTACAAGTAGTAATTTTGGCCCTCATTATTTTTGTAGAAATTATCTAACTGAGGTAATTGGACTGCAGTATGCTACAAGATTGAAAATGTTTTCATATGAAGTTTAAATAATATAAGCAACACACCATCACACCTCTGTGTTAAAACATTTACTATATGAGCCTTGACTGGGGTGGGCTTAGTCATTTTAGGAATAAGCAGCACAAAACAATTGGCTTATTAGTCTATGGCAATGTGACACTGAATGTAAAAGAGAATATTTGCCTTTGGGGGACGTGAGCATACAATGTGCATTGGAGGATTGATGGTCCTCTCCAAAATATATGGATTTTATAAGAATGTCCCACAATGTGGCGAATAATAAAATTAATCAAGAAAGTGTTGACCTCGTGACATCTGTCCTCGTGTTGTGCATGACTCCATAAGGTGGTGGGAAGTCTGCCTTTTTTCTTTTGAGTTTTGATAGAAACATAGAAATGTAGGATATCTCAGAGTGAGAAATCATTTTTGTCAGGTTAGCAACCAGCATCGACCTCATGGTCTCTCTCAGTCTCACGCTGGTAGATATTTATTTAGTTGAACATTATTTTTTGTCGGACAAAAGACCGGCGTTTAGGCGAACCCTTCTAAATGTCAACAGATGTTTTTCGAATTGCCTTGCCTCGCCTCAAATGTGAGACTACAATTCCCAGAATAAAGAACACGCCCAATTTTAAACATTGACCAATCAGCGTAATTCCAAAATAAATTCACATCTACGTGTCAAACTCGAGCTAAGGAAACTAAACTGCTACATTTTGACAGTTGCCAGTTGCCTGTCAGGTGAATTCTCAACAGGTGTAAAAATGTCTGAACCAAGCAAGCAGGAAATATCGACGATATTTAAGCGCTTACGCTCAATACCAACAAATAAGGTGAGATGACAAGGATGAAGAATTTGAGCGTGTATTTCTCTTAGTAGGAAGTAAATTAGCGTATCAAATGATACTGACACGTCGCACCGTAACTTGCAGGATGCTGGTTATGTCGGTGGAACCATATGGAAACTCAAGTACCCTATTGATGCTAAATGAACGCAATTATTGGTCGGAAAGAAAAACAATGCTTTATTTTACTGGATGTGACGTCTATGGTTGCCAATGTTGCTATTAGCTACCTTGTCAAACTTGTTTTTCTTACGACAGTCCAAAAACTTCCTGAGATTGGGAAATGACTGAATGTAACATACTCTGAATACGTGTTTTTTTTACAAGACATAATATTAATATGAATATATTATATTTTTAACGTTACCCTGACATCTCCAGCATGCAATGTCGCTGCAATTTGGGAATGACAGACATCAAGTGCTTTCCAGAAACACCAAGGCTACTGAAGCTAGCCTATTGTAGCCTAATTGGCTGTGCCCATGTTTTCATAGGCCTGTAGCATATAGCTATCATAAACAAGTTTCGTATCACCACATCTATTTTCTCTCCCTGTGAATAGTCTTTTGCACCGTTTTTTATTTCCCCGAATGCCCGAGACGTTTGAAGACTTTCAGACATTCAGTTGCTTCAGTTGCTAGATTTCTTATAGAGATGACCAAGATGATATGGGAAGAGTTGCGTTATTATGGTCCCAAACACGTCAAACTTTGTTTATACTTAAGTGACATCCCGCAGATGTCAGTGCGCGCTTAAAAGACAATCCCACAATATAAGTATATGTATTTGTAGATTCCAGTGTAAACAGAGTTGATGTATGTGGATTAACGCTGTGGTAGTTTCCTTTTATTGAGAAATAGGCTCATCACAAAAAAATAAGATGATGATTATCACCCTAGGTATGCTTTGACTGTTCAGCAAAGAACCCCAGCTGGGCAAGTATCACCTATGGAGTGTTCCTGTGTATTGACTGCTCTGGGACTCACAGGTCATTGGGTGTACACCTATCCTTCATCAGGTAAGCTACAGAGTTGCTTCTTTTGGCATATATCTTCTTCTGTGTGAACCCCTTTTAGTACACTCTGAAAAGTTTCTCTATGTCAAGAGATGCTATGTTTTTTGTAATAGTATTATATGGCTTTCATTCTCACAATGATTTCTAAAGGCTTATCCTCTATTTGAGATATTCCTAGAGAGTGCTGTGTGCAAAAAGATAACTGTAAACTTTGCTGTCCAAGCTTGTCAGTTAAATGAACATGCCTACATATGCATTTGTTCTGATGCGGTTCTCTCTTGTGGTTTTATTTGTTTATGTATTTGTTTGTTTACATTTGTTGCTTAGTGCTTGGTGTGGTGCCCCTCGCTCACTCTCTCTCTGTGCTCTTGTCTGTCCATTGGCAGGTCCACAGAGCTGGATTTCAACTGGTCGTGGTTCCAGCTGCGCTCCATGCAGGTTGGAGGCAATGCCAGTGCGGTGAGTCTTAGCCCATCTGCCCGCTGTTTGGTCTGGCTGGACAGGGTGGGGAAGAACTTCCCTGTCCACGTCAGCTTCCAATGAGGTCATGAATAGACAGAGTCAACAAGGAGAAGTCCAGTCACTAAATTGTGTTTTATTTTTTTCTTTTTAAACTCTGGACAAATGTAGCTGCTGGAAATCACCACATGTGGCATTCACTCAAACCCTATGGACTGTTTAGAATCATTCTCTCACTTTCTATCCTTTTTGTTCTCTTACACCTTGCAGATGGCCTTTTTCAATCAGCATGGCTGCACGTCAAGCGCAGCCAACACTAAATACAACAGCAGAGCTGCCAAGCTCTATAGGGAGAAGATCAAGACTCTGGCAACCCAGGCTACCCGACAGCATGGCACAGAGGTATATATACACACACACACACACACACACACACACACACACACACACACACACACACACACATGCGCACACCTGCACAAGCACACACACACACACACACACACGTGATTCCACATGTCCTTCCGGCGTAGCATGTCTATGGTTCATTCAGGTTTCTATGCCCTGGTGTAAATATTAGCAAGTGTTGAGTTGGTCTTGATCTGTTCGCACAGCTTTGGCTGGACAGTCAGCCACTTTCTCCATCGCCAACAGACAAGCAGGTGGACTTCTTCAGCCAACACACCGAGGTAGGCACCTTAAAATAGAGTGTAAGTTTTCATGGTTATATTGGTGTGTGTGTGTGTGTGTGTGTGTGTGTGTGTGTGTGTGTGTGGCAGGGGGTTTGGTATGGAGAGAGAGAGACCAAGTGAGTCAGTATGTGGGTGTGTTGATCGATGCTGGTTTAAAAACAGCATTTTTGGCATACGCATAGTTTTGGAATCTGTTTGTCCAGCATGCTGTGTTGCTGTGTTTGCCAGGTGACCTCGAATGATCCCATTTCCCTCACGCTGAACTCTGGTCTATCAGCTGAGGAAGAGTCGTCATTCAAGGAAAAGAATAACAACGGTAATCTACTAATCCACAGTCCAAAAATATTAATGCCACACTGAACCTAATCCTAGGTCTGCAGATCACATGTTTGAAAAAGTGCAGGATGCATTACATGCTAATTGGGTTAAGCCTGCTGGGCTTGCTAGCTCGATGGATCACATTCAATACACCAATATTGTAAGAGTTGATTCAATTGCATTGAAATAAAAAATCAGAATAGATGGCCTATCGTTCAGAGATTGAGACTGCTGGTTATGGAAGCTTGAGATCTTGACCCATGCTTGAGGCTCAGCTTGGGTATTGTGGGATATGAGTAAGTTGAAGCTTTCAGCACAGAGATTATGTTCGTAGGTCCTTGTCAACAAAACAGTTCAGACTGTTTCTTTTTTTTATTCTTTCTTTCTTTCTTTCTTTCTCTGTTCGTCCAGGGGAGGGGCCCAGCGTTGATGTGCTTAGTGTCTCTCCCAAAACTGCCCTAGGTAATAAATTTCACAAATCCTTTCTTTCACATGGAGGTGTCTTAATATAAGCTGTCTGCGTGTTGAACTCTGCATACATTTTCACTTTGCAGACACGACCTCTCTCATTAAGAAGAAGCCAGCTGCTGCAAAGAAAACAGTAGGTTCAACAAGTGGGAGTGTTACCCTGCTGTATGTATGGCTGCATGTTTGTTTACCAGCAAATATACAGCAGTCAATTATGACTATAGATCTATGTTGTTATCCTGTTCTGTGAGCATGTACCTTCACTTGTGGAGGTGTTAGAGCATAAGACCATAGACTTTCAACTTGTGAAGGGCCTAGAGCTCAAGGGATTCCTTTAGAGGTCCAATCAGCTATGCTGGATGGCTTTGCCTTTGTTTTTGTTTGCATTTCTTAGTAGATGCTTTTGTCCGATTTTCATTATATTTGAACCACTGAACCACAGTCCAAACAGTTCGAAGGAAGGCCTCATAAGATTTTTTTTTTTTTACTGTGCCATCATAGAACAGAGAGCTGATGACCAGAGAAGAGATATAAACTTATCATTTTGACCTTTTACAGTTTTACAGTTTACAACCTGCTTAGCATTGCTGATTGCGCTTTCAACATGTTGTTTATGTGTTGTTTATTCTATTTATGTATTGTGTGTGTGGTGTGTGTGTGTGTGTGTGTGTGTGTGTGTCGCTCGCTCAGCTGGGCGCTAAGAAGGGTGGGCTGGGGGCTCAGAAGGTGAGCAGCCAGAGCTTCTCGGCTCAGGAGAAGAGGGCCCAGGCTGTGGACAAACTGCGAGAGGAGACTAAAGCCAATGCGAGTGCCAAACCTGCCGCCGAGCCTGAGGAAGCCTCGTGAGTGCTTTGGCTAACTTGCCATCACTCTCTACTTAAGCCACTGAAATCTGTGAAAACCCCCCCTGAAACACCCCCCCCCCCCCCACACACACACACACACACACACACACACACACACACATCTATGTGGGAAAATAATAATATTATTAATCATAATAATAATAATAAAAAATATATAATAATAATGATGCATTATAATGATGCATTATAAATGTTCCTCCACACCATCACTGTGTCTCTGCAGTATGTCCTCTCTGAGGCTGGCCTACCAGGACCTGGAGGTGCAGAGGAAGAGGGATGAGGAGAAGCTGAGGGGTCTGGAAGGAAAGAAAAAAGAACAAGCAGAGAGGCTGGGCATGGGCCTTGGTGCCAGGAGGTAGAACGTGTGTGTGTGTGTGTGTGTATGTGTGGGTGGGTGTATGTGTGGGGGTGGGGGTGGGGGGCTGTTGTGTGTGTGTATATGTGGGAGTGAGAGTATGAGAGAGAGGGAGAGAGAGAGAGAGACAGAAAAAGAAAGAGAGTTTCTGTACTTCTGTCAAGGTTGTGTGTTCAGCATGTGCCAGTCTGGGATTCTGATGGCATGGTAACCTTTAACAAAAAAAATATTATGGTTTCACAGTGTTTAGACTAGATGCTTTAAAGTCTGTGTGTGTATGTGTGTATGTGTGTGTGTGTGTGTGTGTGTGTGTGTGTGTGTGGGCGTGTGCTTATGTGTTATTAATGTTTGGTGAAAAATAACAACCATTTCCATTAAACATAAAGCCATGAACCTTCCCACACAGCAAACTTAATCTTTTTCAGCTGGAGGGTGGGGGGCGTGGGGGCTCACCAGCTTCAGCCATCATACGTGGTTAACTGACGCTTACCTCACACTCACTGGAGGGGAAGGGAACAGGTCATTTTATTCTATGCTGCACATGTCCTGCACTCTCTGTTTTTGAGGAGACGTACTGTAAGAAATGCGTCAAACCTCACAGAAATGGTGTGACAGCACATTTTAGTGGTATTGCAACCTTGGCTTTTTTATCCATGGTATTCTTGCATGTGTTGTGGCAAGGGACCATTGAAGGCCAAATAATTTTCACAAATATCAATGATTTTCATGGACATGCAACTGGTTTTACCTATTTTTACTGTGTTGCTTATGCATTTCAACTTGTATCAACTTAATTTCACATTGTATTGTACCTTAAAGTAGGATGTTCCAAGTTTGACTCACATTCTCGAGTGGTTTTCTCATCTCCTAATACTCATGAACTAAGCTACTGACGTGTATTGTGGTAATCATGTGTGTTTTATGGCTGCTTTGTTCTGTGTCGCTGTAGTGGGGTGTCTCACTCTGTGCTGTCAGACATGCAAACCATCAAGCAGGAGTCTCCAGCTGACCTTCAGCCTCCTCGCCTCAGCAGGTTTGAGGATGAAGACCGGCAGGACCATGGCACCTTCTCCTCTTCCAAGTGAGGCTTTTGTCTCTGCTTCTGTCACTTACTTCGACATTCAGTTACTATGACACACACACACACATATACACAAACACACACACACACACACACATACACTCTTTCAAGAAATTCTTTTGTGGGTGTCTTTTGGGCTCTCTATTTTTCTCTCTCTCCCACACACACACACTTGCTTAAACTGACTGTAATGTGTGAATACTATCTGGAGATTCTGAACTATGTTGCGATGACATAACTTAAGTTGGCTAAGATGTCTGTTGTCTGATTGTGGTCTTGTATTTTACAAGCTAATTTGAGACACACCTTGTGTTACCACATTCCACCGATGGCACTTTGAAAATAACGGTTAATTTTATTGGAACTGTCACACACATACATACATGTCACACACATTTTGTTCACCAGAATGTCATCCAGATACTTTGATGATAAGGCAGATTCCTCGGACAGCTTCTTCTCCCAGTGGGGAGGGGCGTCCAAAGACGCTTCGAAAAAGAACGAGTACCCAAAACCAGATCCTGACTTTTACATCAGCTCAAAGACTTCCCTGGATGACAGGTCAGTTGAATCCATAAGCCCACCCACAATCCCCCCTTCCAAGAGAAAAAAAAAAAGAATAGGCCAGTTGATTACGTTTTTGCCTAATCGGTTTACTGGAATTCATGGAACTGCGTGGTAAGAGTGACTTGACGTGGGGACTATCTTCTTTGAAGTTTATTGGGTGGTAAAACAATATTTAGCAATACAATGAAACAATTTTTTTTCTCATTTGATTGTGTTTTGAAATTAAAAAAACAGACAAGCTTTAAAAAAAACTGTCCTTTTCTTAAGATGACAAAGAGAATTCTATCGTTTTTAACAAGTAACTATAAGTTTTTAACTTTTTGGCAGGGAGGCTCCAACTGGGGCCGGACTATGGCTCCCTTTTCATTGCTGACTTGATGCTTTGTTATCTTTTAGGCCCACTTCCCGAAGGAAATACGATGCAGGCCCCAGCCCCTCTTCGGATCAAGCGCAGAAGAAGTTTGGGGACGTGAAGGCAATCTCCTCTGACATGTTTTTCGGAAAGCAAGACGATTCAGAGGTGAGTTTAGGCACTCCTCTGGTGAGGTCAAAGGAGCTGAAAGGCAGAAATATCAAACATTCAGTTGAGTCAGGAGACGTATGACTTTGTTCACAATGATAATCCACATGAACGACACTATACGTGTCCTATAATCTGGATACTCTCCCAACCAAAACTCGCAGAGAGTTCTTGTTTTTAGAATTGTATAATGTGTCATGGTCAGTCGTAAACGACAATCGTGAAAGACAGAAAAATTGTATAATCTGACCAATCCAGTAGGCATTTTTCAATTTTGCATCAAATAAAGCAACAAAGATGATGCACCCTAAGTGTGTATCAAGAGAGTGGGGATGAAAACATACCGAAAGGTCACCCTGATCCAGTAAATGCATTTCACTAAGTGGTTAATGCATACATAAATAGCCTGTCTGTCACACTGTGGCACACTGTCATATAAGATTGAAAGCCATCACTTGAGAAAAAATTGTTGTACTGAGCCATGAAATTAGAAAGTCATTACTGATTATATCTACTGGTATTCTGGGTCTCTGTGTGTTGCCTGATGTTCATGTGCCTTGTGAATGTACAGTATGAGGCCAGAACTCGTCTGGAGAGATTCTCCGGAAACTCTGCAATTAGCTCCGCAGACCTGTTTGACGAGCAGAAGAAGCCCAACACTACAGGTGAGCTCCTGAGGAATCACTTGATGAATGTAGTCTTTCTCTTGGAGTAATGATGGCCTTTTACACGTAGTGAGTTTGTGTGTGCGCACGTATGTGCGTGCATGTGTGTGTGTATGCGTGTGTGTGTTCATAGGGATCTACAGTCTGACCAACGTCTTGCCCAATGCGCCAGACATGACGCAGCTGAAGCAGGGCGTCCGCTCTGTCGCCGGCAGACTCTCTGTTATGGCCAGTGGAGTTGTGTCCACCATTCAGGTGAGTACAACGCACACACCATCTACTTATCACACAACAGTCTAAAATGTCCTCTCAGATTGCATTGAAACATACTTCAGTTGAGAAGATGTGCTATACAGAACCATGCATTTGGAGCAGTTTGTTCATTTCTTTTTTCAATTCAATTTATTATGCACCCATACAATTACAACCACCAAGGCCCCTCCATTTAACAACCCAAAGAATTTCAAGCATGTTCTGAGTTATTCTTGTTTGTCCCTCCACAGGACCGCTATAGTACCTGAACTTGGAAAATGTCCGTTGGAGCCAGAGACATGGGCCACAGGGAGTTGTATGTAAATGCCGGTCAGCAAGGGATGGTGGCTATTACCCACCCATTGACTGTGTGCAATGCATCAGTGTAGCTTTATGAAGTAGATGTAGATATTTGATCTGCCACAGAGCTGAACAGATGGCTCCGTGGGTTTGGTATGGGAAGCCAATGCATGTGTATAACCAAAACAAGGAGTGAAGGAGTTTTTGTTTTTCTTTTTGTAATATCTTCTTTATAAACTGTGGCGTATGGTGGTTATCTTTCTTTCCTAATGATATACTGCAGACTTTTGATTTAGGATTATATTTTTTTTGGTATTTTCATTCACTTTGTGGTTTAATGTCCAAGTACAAAAGTGTGCAATTCTCTGCATGATAAGATATGAAGAGTTTTGTAAAAATCTCATTGCTGGATTTCACCGGTGTCTTGAAAATAACTAAAATGCAGACGGACTGAAAGTTACCCAAAGGCCTTATCTAGATGTGCAATTTAATGCTTCAAAATTCTGTGTAGAAAGTATGAAACCAGTCTTGGTTTGGTTTAATTCAGTCCATGTACTGACTCATGTCTTCATCCATCCAGCAAAGTACTTTTAAAACAAAACAAAACAAAACAAAACTGTGCAATTATATAAATAGAGCATTCTGTTCTTAAGGAAAAAACAAAACAAAACAAAACTCTAGTCAAAGTAGTCTACGTCAAAAAGCTGTACCAATTCTAAACATGCTGCTAATGACACCCTAGAGTGTCATATTTATAATCTGGTATCTTCATCTTAGATGACTGATGAAGGTTAAGAGTCTTGTCAATCAATGTAGTAACTTTGTAGTAACCTTGCGTTTGCATTTTGCATTTAGTGAGAATTTGGGGTCTGCCAACACTGTTAGAATAAAGCTGAAGTTTTTTGCTTGCTACAAGCTTTGATTGAGCTTACATTACTTTATGGATAGTTGTTACTGTTGAAGTTATTTTTTTCTGTTAAAAACATTTCACTTTTTGTGTACTCTGCTCATGACCTCTGCTTATTTCTTGTTTCAAACAAACCACCATTTGTCACGAAAAGGTGTGTTGAGAGTCCAATAAAAATTCCTGTACAATGTAGAAACCAACATAAAGCATTAACCAACTAATAGTGCCATTATCATCAGGATGCTCCCGTCCACATAGTTTAATTGTACAGCACATATGGATCATGTGGTTATTTACAATCAAGAGCAGCTGGAGTATTCCATCTTGTTACACTGAAGAAATGGGAATTTTCCTGTTTGGTAGGCTGTCATGTATGTTTAGAAGCACATGGGGATAGAAATGTACAAAATGAGTAAATTTATATTTAACATTGGTACATGGAAAATAATGAAGGTGTTTATTTTTGCACTTGATGGAGGAAAGGGTTTGTATTGCTGCACATATTGTAATTTTGTGTATTTCAGCTCAGTAAAAGCATAATAAACTATACCCAAATATACACTTGTGGTGTATTTGATCATGCATGAGAGATAAGCTAGGCGTAGGACATAAATACCAAGTAGTCAGTTTTGTTGTCAGTTGTGTTTTGATTGAGATAGGAATCGGGTAATCCAGTTTAGGTTACAAGGACCCCAAATAACACTACAACTCCCGTCATTCAATTTTGTAGTCCTTTCCTAAAGGTTACGGTAGTTGATGGAACCAAGACAGTTAGCTTGCTAATGAACGTAAAGACGGGGTGTCCTCTCAGCCCGAGGTAAGGTTCAGTAACTTGACATTAATACTTTAGAGTATGTTGAATTCATATTAATATCAACACTTGACCACATAATTCCATGTAATGCGTGTCCCTTATCAAACACTGTTAGCGTAACTTACCTGCTAGCATCACAATGTCAAGTTTTAAGGGAAAGCGCCATTTTTAAATTTAGAAAGTTGGCGTAACGTTATGCCAGCAGCGCTTGTTAGATAGTTGGCCTTCCCTTGATTATATTAAAGTAAAGTTTATAGCGTTTAATGAGGCAGTTTTTGAAAGTTTGACTGTTCGTTAGGACAGGCAACATTAGCGAGGTTAGCAAACCCATAAGTCACCTAAGCAGAGTGAACAACTGAATGGCTTATCCTGGATAACTAGCTTATATACCAAAGTCAGTACCGATAATTACTTTATAGTAAGCTACATTTGTATACCTAGATTAATTATGTTGGTAGACGAAATAATTAAGTTACCAATGATAACAGACCGACGTATATTAGATATTAGCCTACGGTTCGCTATTTCCCGAGTTCATCATGAAAGATGTAAACAAAAGCAAGCTCTATTAAATTACTTAGCGTCCCGAGCATGAATCTTCAATTTTATGGTATCTAACTAAACTGTACCTTATCACTGATCACAAAAAATTAAAGTCATGTTTGATGTCAGTGTATATGATCATTACTGTCACCTTGCAATGTTGTGGGCTTGCTCTGACTGCAGTCTGTCATCAACTACAGTACACAGTCCCTTGGTAATGAATCCAGCGTCTCCACAACAAAAGCCAGTTGGGAAATCTTTGGAAATCGCCTAGTTCAAGAAGCTTTGAATTTGCATTGAGTTTTTGAGATGGGTGGGAGTCTCTAGTGGTTGGAAAAGAGTCATCATTACCCTAGCAACGGTGACTTGTATGACCTTCTATGATTAGTTGGATCCCTAATCACTCATCTCTCACAAGAGTCAAGCCATTGTCTGCGTATGATTGCTCCGCATTCGTTGTGATTATTATCGCTAGCAACTACCTTAACGTTGTTATTATCCAAAACATTTGCGAGGGATCTGATTGAACTCCGTCTTGAAGTGACTGTAGGAGGTATAATTTGAAGCCATTCAGGAGGATTTGAGGAAGATTTGAGGCTTTTGCTGTTTTATTTTATTTGTTCATTTGGACGTTTGACCTTTGGTTGGAAGAGCTATAAAAAGAGGTGCCTCTGCTCCCTCTCTTTCTGCATCTGCTGCTGTCCATTTCTTTTCATAATCTTTCTCTCTCTCTCTCTCTCTCACACACACACACACACACACACACACCTGGTGTCATGGAGGAGGAGGACAGGATGAACCCCTCAGCTCTGGCACAGTCCGGACCTCCCCTGCTGCTCCCTACCCTGGACATGGGGAGCAGTAAACAGCCCTCCGGTCTGCTTGGGGCGTCTCTGGGTTTGGGCTCTTCAGACATGGAGCTGCAGAAGATGCTGATTGATGAGAGGATGCGCTGTGAGCACCACAAGACCAACTACCAGACGCTTAAGGCCGAGCATACTAGGTAGGCTACCTGTCTCTTGTCATTCATTAGTGGGGGAGGATAAAATATGAGATTCTTAGTTGGTCAGTATCTCAGTGCAGCAGCCAGAAAAAGCACCCTGTTGTGGAACATTCTTCAGTCCAATGTGATATCAAGGTTGTGATTTTTTTTATGACAGATTTATTTATTACAAAGTCTGATTTGCATGTTTGTAACTATTGGGTATGTTTATAAGGGAAATAATATCAATATTAGGTTATTTTGAGTGAATAAGTGACCCTGTTTGTATTTGTTTAGTGTAGAAAGACCTTGCTGTGAGGATGTGTGTGCATGTGAGCTGGTCTGTCTTTGTGTATATGTTCTTTTTTATAATTGTCTTTCTGTTTGCTCCTCATGTCTGTTTGTATCTGTGTGACTGTGTGTGTGTGTGTATACATGCTATGCTCGTGCAGGCTGCAGGATGAGTACACGCGTGCCCAGACTGAGCTAAAACGTCTGCTGTCGGAGAAGCAGACATCACAGGAGAAGCTGCAACTGCTGCTGACAGAGCTACGGGGAGAACTGCTGGACAAAACCAGACAGATGGAGGAGCTGAGGCTACAGGTAGCCCACAGCTACACAACATCTCTTCGGAGACGGAGAGGGTTTTATTATGTTTGGCAAGCCAACTTAGGGATTGATGGATGAAAAAAAGTAAAAGATGTGAATTACTTACAACTTGGTTTCAGATTTGTTTATCTTGACCTCATAAGTAATTCCGTGAAAAGATGCTGACCAGAAGGTGCTTGATGCAGGATTGTAGATATGGATGCCTTATCTGCTCTCTCTGTGTGTGTGTGTGTGTGTGTGTGTGTGTGTGTGTGTGTGTGTGTGTGTGTGTGTGTGTGTGTGTGTGTGTGTGTGTGTGTGTGTGTGTGTGTCTAATAACCAAGGATTAGTCCGTATATGGGTTCATGTACTCAGATGTGTTGATCATGTTTTTTTGTTTGTGTTGTTTTTGCATCACATCATCAGATCATGACTCCCCAGAGGCAGGAGCTACTGAGGGCTCAGATTCAGCAGGAGCTGGAGGTGCCCATGAGGGAGCGATTTAACAAACTGGAGGAGGTGAGTGTAGTAGTGGGAGTCTCACTCACAGGAATCCCCCCAGCCCACTTTCATTTGGAACCAGCAGGTGCATGCGTCATCTCGATGGCAACCAATGGAAATTGCCATGGTGACTGGTGTTTGGTCTGTTGAGAGGGTTGCTCTTACTACTTAGTGGAAACAGGAGTTAGATTTCTTGACTCTTGGAAATGGGGTACATTTTGTGATTGTTTACAAAGTGAAACAAGAGATTAGAACCTAACTAAAGTCAAAAGCTTGATTTTTCTATTTCAGTACTAATAAAAAGAAAATATTGGAATTATTTTTTTAGGAATAAATTACAGAAAAATGAAAAAAAAAATCTACAATAGCATACAATTATATAAGATAATATAATACAAATACATAATACAAATGCATTTATTGTATCTCTCTCTCTCTCTGCTTCTCTGTTTCTCTTTCTTTCTCTCTCTCTCTCTCTCTCTCTCTATCAGGAGGCAGAGAAGTATCGTTCAGAGTACAATAAGCTCCGGTATGAGCTCACCTACCTGAAGTCAGAGCTTCACCAGCAGAAGGAGGAGCATGCTCGCGTCCTGGAGGAGAGAAAGATGCGTTATGACGCTGAGGTGTGTGTGTGTGTGTGTATGTGTGTGTGTGTGTGTGGGGGTGTGTGGGTGGGTACGTACTGTATATGCTGATTTGTTCAGGAAACCTTCTTCACATAGCAATATCCGAATATATAATATATAAGACTAATAGACATTACATACACTCCCTTTCAGGGCTTGTTTACGCGTTTCTGTATTTATAGGTTCTGTATTTATAGATTATAAACGGATAGTTCTTTATCCATTTCTTTTTTTAGTTGCATTTACACGTATCCACAGAATCCAGCATTTTCAAATATCTCTACTTTGGAAGGCATTTTAATAAAAATATATTTTTGAGGTTGCTAAAATTCCATTTACGTGTAAACGAAAGGCCCAAACGGATAAAAATATATCTGTGCATAAAATATCTAGATATGCGCAAGTCCTCAGTCTCATAAAAGTCTCACCCAGCCATGTTTTCTTACTTGAGAACTGGAGATTTGGAGCAATAGTCAAATCCCTTCTTGTGTTCTGAACACCCACTCATTCAGAGCAATGGTTGTATCGCTCAACTCGACAATCAGGCGACCCGGGTTTAATTCCCAAATCCCATATTGCAAGCCCTTGTTGCTAAAGACATCTGCTAAATACCAGCCAGCTTTTTTTTATACACAGAATAACCACCATATACTGTATGCATTTTCTATACAGTGGGTTATATAGTGAATCAGTGTATTTACCAAACACTTGCTTTGCTTGATGCCCTAGCTGTGTGTCCTCTTTCCTCCAGGTGTCCCGTCTGGAGCAGGATAAGGAGCAGCTGGCAGCGCAGCTGCAGAGCGGCGACCCGGCACGGGACGGGCGTCGTGTGGAGGCCCTGCTGCGGGAAAAGGCCCAGCTGCATCAGCGACTCAAGGGCCTGGAGGCTGAGGTGGCCCAGCTTCGCGCCGAGAGGGACAGCTCTGGCTCGCAGGCCGAGAACGTGCAGCGCATCCAGATGCGGCAACTAGCCGAGTCCCAGGCCTCGGTCAAGACCTTGGAGGTCAGATTGGGTTCCGAGAATAGGTTTTTTCCCCCCCTGCACAACTGTTTAATAAAAGATTGTACTGCAATTAAGGCAGCAGTGCAGTGTAGGCACTTTCTACACCACCTCTAGAGTAAAACACGCTCTGCATATCAGATAGGATAGCTATTAAAAAACAAAAAAGATCTGATAACAGCCCTAAAATATTGACTGGAACTCTTACATTAAAATGAATCTCATCTCTCATGATGAAATCTCATCATTATGCGTATCTGATGGGACAGTTTATAAAAACTTCTCTAGATAGATTCTGATCTCACCGTGTAGAATGTCCCTTAGCTCTTATGTTTTTCTTGGGTGTGTAATGGCTGTGGTTGGTGTGTGTCGGCGCAGGCGGAGAAGCAGTCAGTGCGGATGCAGCTGGAGAGGGTGGAGAACGAGCTGCAGCTAAGCCAAGAGCAGAACTCACAGCTCACCACTCGGCTGCACAAGGCTGAGAGGGAGGTCAACATGCTCACCAGCCAGGTCAGCCCACCCCTGTGACCTTTCACCTTTGACCCCTGACTGATGACCCTGACTGAAGGTCACATTTGAAATGAAAGGAATGGAATGACTTTGGAGATGTCTAAATCCTGCTTAAAAATAATCAAGCCCAGCTTTAAAATATCCAAGCTTAATTTGAACCTGGTACCAGATTTCATTGACTGTTAAGTCATGTTGCTGATTAAGGGTAGTAAACCGATTTGTTCAGCATTATAGGAGATTGACAGCTTAGCCATAAATGCATAATTGCTATGCTAATATTAGCTGACTAGTGGGATTTCTGCCATTATAAGGACAGAACTGTTTATGAAAAAACAAAACACACACACAATATGTTAAGTGAGTAATTACATTTTAATTAAGTTGTATACCAGTTTATATGCTGACAGTGTGTTTGTTTGTGTGTGTGTGTGTAGGTCGAGACAATGAAACACAGTCACAAGCTTGAGGTGACCAACGTGAAGTTGGAGTGTGTGCGAGCCAAAGGAGAGCTGGAGAGAGAGAGAGACACACTACAGAGTCAAGTGGATGGTATGTAACATTCTCTCTCTCTCTCTCTCCCTTTCTCTTTCTCTCTCTCTCATTATGCTTGGCTTCACTCTGTTGATTGGCCTTTATTGTTTTGCATCTCTTTGCTTCGATTCGCTTTGTCTCTCAATGCCCCTTAGACCTGTTTCTCTTCATATCCGTATCTTTATAACCGTTTCTTTTCCCCTGCTCTCAGTATTCCTTTTCATCCCTCTTTTGCTCTCTTTTGTCCTGTTTTGCAAATCACCCTCAACCCTGCTGTGTCCCCCCAGCTCTGCAGTCGGATCTGGAGGTGTTGCGGATGGCAGTGGAGAGGAGCAAGGAGCTGCTGGCGGAGAAGGAGAGGGAGATGGTGCGCAGGGTGCAGGCAGCTCGTGAGGAGGAGCTCCACAAGATGGCCGCCGTACAAGAGGAGAAGTGAGCCATCTTTCTCTGTTGCTGCGTCTGGCTTCTTAACTCTGTTTCTGTGCTCTCTTCCTCTTTTTTCCCCTCTTTTTCTGGACTGGCTCTGTGGGATTGTAATCGATATTTGCATATTGATTGTAATCGATATTTGCATGAGTTATTATAGACTGTTTCAATGGTCAAAACAGAAACAATGCCTGAATGTTGTTGTTCACAAACTACTTCTTCTACATTAAGATGAAATGGAATGTTAAAACGGAAGCCCTGGGAGAACAGCTAATCAAATCTCTTGAAACAATCTATAGTGTGTGCTGTATATATCTTTGTGTGCCTATGTTTGTTTGTGACTCATGAGGTCCTCTGTTTATAAAAGGGGGTCTGTCTGTATTGATTTTTAGGCTTGAGATGGATAACCGCTTGACGGAGTTAGAACAGCAGAGGGCGCTACAAGAGGCTGCAGTCAGCGCCCAGAGAGAGGAGTGGGAGGAGCGTATCCGTTGCAGCCAGCTGGGGGAGGAGTCAGCACGGAAGGAAGCGCATAGTCTCAGGCAAGTCTAGCCAATCAGTGTGCATATTTATGTGTTGACAAATATGCCTAAAATCCACTGACACTGACTAGCGTGTTGATGGCTGTTGTGAGTGAAGTTTGTCTTTTTGTGACTGATACAACATTAAACTTAAAGTGTGTGTGTGTGTGTGTGTGTGTTTAGGATGAAGGTGCAACAACTTGGTGTTCAGGTGGAGGAGCTTGAGAGGCAGCAGTCAGAGAACTTAGAGCTGAGACAGGTGAATTACTGCATAAACATGAAACAACTTAATTAATCATGGCTTTATACTTCTTTGTTATATACAGTAGGTACATATATATATTACCAAGCTAGTTTATTGAAGTTTCCTGTGTACACACATGATGCTGTAAGGATCATGACGGCAGAAGTCACTTGAATGTTTAAGTTGCAATGCATGGCTCATGTTACACTATACTATATAGCAAAGCGCTGGTGTGTGTAGTAGTGTTGTGTTTCACCTGCCGTAGTTGATCTTCAGTTACAGCTAGTCTCCAAACAGCAGACACTGCATGAAAAAGCAGATATGTTAATTAAACGTTGCATTTGCATCTGGCTTTAATCAGCAAGTTCTTCACCCCACTAGTCCTTAAAAATTCATTCCTAATTATACTGTTTGATTTAGCATGACTAGCGATCTGATCTAGCACACTAGCACTGTACACTGACATTACTGTTTGCATAAGATATTTTTAGACCAGAGTGGTACTTGCATGTTCACAACTACATGACACATGGGTGGATGAGAGTGACACAAATTTCACCATCAGAGTGTATGTATGTATGGTAGTGTGTGGCTGTCGCTATAATCTCCATTTTTTTTTTATTCTGACCACAACAACCTGTCTACAACATTACAAGAGCACCAAAGCCACATGGATAGGAAGGAAAAAAAAGTGTATTTTATAAAATAATCTCAGCTCTCCTTGAGTACATCTGAGCTGGAGTAGAAGACTAAATATAGACTCCATTAGACCCTAGACCCATTCCTCATTCCTCTCATCTTTCTATATCTCCCCTTAGCGGAACCAGGAGCTGAATGCTCAGCTAGGCACTCTGTCCCAGTCAGAGAGCGAGCTGCTGGACACCAACCAGCGTCTGAGGGACAGTCTGGAGCGCGTCAGGGACGAGCTGAGGAACACTCGTGGCCAGATGGAGAAGACGCAACAGGAGGCTGAGAGGTGAGTGAGACCCATCTGCAGGCCACTTCTGCACCGTACTCATGGATACCAACACTGCAAAGATTCGGTTTGATGTTGCTTTTGCATCGCACAGCTTTTGCGTTGACTTGCATTGTATTTAGTCAAGCAGCCACACGTGGTAGAATGTGATAAAGGAGAGCTACCCCAGGGCTAGTTTGGTTTGCTTGCATGCAACTTCAGCAAGTTGCTAGATAACACAGTGCTTGGGCATTTTGGTGTTATGTCAACATGATTGCTTACTTGCATTCTGTAGCATTTCCTTGGTCTTTTTTGAATGTTTTAATCTAGAAAAGGCCACCAGAGTACCTTTAAACACAAGGACATTTTACACTATTGACTATTAAGTCAAGTCTATGATAATGGCAAAAGGATGTGGATGTATCAGCCAATTTAATTATACTACCACTACCACTGAAGGAGCTCCTAATGGCTTGGTTTAAGCCTCAGTGCTTGTTTCCCATTTATTGAGCAAGGATAATGTGGATACTAAATGGGATGCTAGAGTACCTTATCTAGAAGCCAAGGGCTTATAAACCAAAGCATCTGACATGGAGAGTGTGTTTCGCAGTGGAAACCGCCTGTGCGTCATTGTGGCTCCCTTGCTTGCTGTGTGATCCCTTATTAGTTTGCCTGGTGTGCACAGAATGCATCGCTTTTTCTGCCTCAGTCTGCATCTTGCTGTTTTCCATCTGTGGCACACAAGTCTGCTCATACACCCATGTTATTTCCATGTCTCCTTTGTGGATGTTTCTGTCAAAGAAAAAGAAAAAGGTGGTACATCAGACTTCACCACAGCAGCTATCTGAACCGTTGAATAGCTCAATACCTCAGAAGCTGAAGAGAGGTATAGCCTGTGTATACAAATGAGAGCCCCCTGCTCAACATATGTTCACTTTAAGTGAGGCATCTGTCTGGTTGCAACATGTCGATGAAGGTAAATTAAGGTCTTTTATAGGTGTGGTTATGGCTGGTCATGTTATTGTCAACAAGTAATGGCAACAGACCCTATTTAATAGCCCAAAATAATTTTAGATAAAGTTCCGCTACTGGTGTGGCGCTGTGTTACATAAAATGCAAACGATTGCAAAGCTGTGTTCAAGATGACTCAGAAACAAAAGCATCCAATAAAAACAGCACGTAGCAACATCCATTCATTCCATCAATTAATCATTCATTCACTCATTCATTCATTCATTCATTCATCTGTGCCGATTTCTGCAGGCTGGTGGAGGAGAGGCGGGTAGAGTGGCTGGAGGAGAAGCACAAGCTGCAGGAGCAGGATGCTGAGCTGCAGGAGAAACACAAACAGGCCAAGGAGCGCCTGCAGAGGGCAGCACTCGCCCAGCAGAAGGTCAGCAGAAACAGCACTGGCTTTGAAGCCTGTGTGGAACTGAGAGGACACGATGAGAAGAATGTTAATATGGTTTCTCTTTCTCTCTCTCTCTCTCTCTTTCTGTTTCCCCTCTGTTCTGTTGACTCAGAGAAAGACCATGGCAGAGGCCAAGGAGAAGAAATTGCTGGATAAAATTCAGCTCTTGGAGGCCAGAGTGGAGGAGCTGGAGATTGAACTCAGCACAGCCAAAAAGTATGTCCTGTTCGTAATAGCCCAATAATCAAGTGTTCAGATACTATTGTTGTATACACTGTACCTATATTAGCGTACCCAGAATTGTGTGGCATAACCCAAAAGTCAGTCGTGACGAACATAATGTCACGATGGTCTGTGTGTGTGTGTGTGGTGTGTGTCTTTTAGGAGGTCCTACTCGGACGAGTATTCTCAGATGCACCGGCGACTGAAGGAGCTCCAGCGGCGTCACAGTGAGTTCCGCCGACTGCTGCTGGGCCAGCAGTTCTCCTCCACACCCATGCCCCCTTCAGTGCTACTCCCGGGCTCCGAGACGCTCCTCCCCAATCTACAGGTAAAGCTTACGGTCTGGATCATACTGTACTGGGGGGCTTTGCATTTACAACATATTCACAGTATTTACTGCACATTTTTACTTCTATTTACAATAAGAGCCAGATCAGTGATTTTAATGGGATGTGGTCCAATGCCATTTTTGATCTATTTAATGTTAGAGTAGAACGGAACAAAATAGAATAGAATATCCTTTGTGATTGTAACATGTTCAATGAATTTGAGTGCAATGATTATCTATTCATGTGTGTACATGAACTTTTGTCTACAATTTACAGGATGTCTAGTAGTATTACGTCTTCTCTGTAGTCTTTTGTCTTTGATCTTGATATTTAATCCTTTTACCTTTTATTGTCTCTTGCTGTCATCTAACCTTCAATCCTTGCGCTGCAATATATTTTTTTCTCCATCATCGCATGCTTCTGCTTGTCTCTTCACCACTCTTGCCCAAATTCTTTTTCCTTCTGTGCTGTTTCTCACCCTACCCTTTTTTACTTTTCTCTTTCTGCTGTACCTTGCTGTACCACACTCATTCATCTCTCTCTTTCTTCCTCCCACACTCACTCAATCACTCGTTCTCTCTCTCTCACTCCTCTCTCTTTCTCTTTCCTTCCTTCACTCACTCATTCTCTGTCTGTCTGTCTCTCTCTCTCCCTCTCCCACACTCACTTAATCACTCATTCTCTCTCTCTCTCATACTCCTCTCTTTCTCTCCTTCACTCACTCACTCACTCATTCTCTGTCCATCTCTCTCTCTTCCTCCCTAAGGATGAGCAGCACCAGAGAGAGCTGTCTGTGCTGCGGCGCCGCCTGGAGGAGCTGGAGTGTAGTCAGCAGCAGCAGCTGGAGGAGCTGGGCCCCCCTTTGGACCGGGACCGGGATCGGGAGCGAGACTCCAGCCTCAGGGATGGGCGTATCAGCCCACGGGACCACCTCCTGGGTGTTGCCCTGCACAGTGGCTTCAGCTCACGAGATGCCCTGCCTGACCTGTGACCTCTGGTTGACCCCTGTGACCCCAGACCTTAAGACATGAAATGCTCATGGACTTTTTTTTTTAAAACCAACCAAACAAACAAACAGACACACACGAGACAGTCCTTGCATCTATTATGTGCCAAAGGCTGAAGACTTGAAAAGCTCTTTGCACTTGAGAGTGTGCTATTGGGGTTTCCACCCATTTTTAAAATTGAATCAGTGTTGAACGTGGTTGCACTAGTTGTGTTTATCTAGTAAGAAATGTTTTACAGCAAGAATTGTCTCCCAGTGTGCATTCAGGGATTTTTCTTGTTCTTTGGCTTGGTTTTTCATGATTTGGTTCTCAGCAGACTTCATCATGTTTGTTGAGACTAGAATTGAGTGTGATGTACATATATGTGAATTCTCTTGGCAAGTTCTTTTTAGCGGAGTAAAGATGAATTTATAATGATGCACTGTTTGAATATACTGATTTGAATACATGTTTGTGTTGTCTGGTATTTTGGGGGGGAAAGTCTCAATTCAGATGTGTTCAATTGTGGCCTAACTAAAGGCAATATAGCCAAAGAAGATCTGAATGGAGGACACTGAAGCCAGCCATCAATATGGTAATAATGGCCAAATATACCACAGACTACCATCTTGGACAGTCTACATTATGTTCGATCCAACGCAGTGATAAGCTGTATCAGTAGGCTTTTACATCTTAGTCAATTACCCTTGCGCAAGCAAAGTTATCACTTTATAGCCATTGTCTGATCAGTAGCATGAGTTAATGAGGTCTGAAGTAGCCTGGGTAAACACAGGCCAACCTTTGACCATTGTGTCCTGATTTACCAAGGCCAAGTTTGAGGAACAAGAATATTTTGTCCCTAACATTTCAGAAATAGCTGAGAGGCACTCTAATGTGGTTTCATTGCACTGGAAATACAGACTGAAATCCCAAACTGTCAGCATACAGTGCAGAACAATATGACATCATATGTCATAATAAATCGTGACTTAATAAATCACGATTTACTGGTTTCAGGGCACAAAGCTCTCTCAAATATCACCTTTCCACCCTCAGATACAAATACAGATGATCATAGCATGAAAACTCCTATCATAGTGCATCGGTTTGAATCGTGGACATATGACGACACTCTCCCCGCCCATATGACGCGTTGACAGTACAGGCCGCTTCGCGTCGCGTCTCCAGGTGATCAGCTTCAGCTCTATGGACTCGACCATAGAGCGGCTATGCATTCTGGTCGTACTGTCTGTAGGCAAACATACAGAATGTTTAAGCTATAGGAAATGTCAAGTAGAACAGCGTCTGTTGTTTTTATAGAAGGAGGTGAGTCCTGTACCAAGGACGACTGACGAACATGAACGGAATAGATCATTTGACCCGCATCTGAGGATAAATCATTTATGCGGTCATGGCTGGGCTGATCAAGAAACAGATCTTGAAACATCTCTCCAGGTCAGTGTTAACCTTACGTTACCCATTATGTAGCTGATGTTACAAGCTAAATAACCCAATGTGTTTCTCAACGCTGGCATTAATTCATTTGCCAGCTGGACAGTTAATAACATATCCGATTTGTCGGTCACCACATGCTGGGTGACCATACGAACTGAAATAACTCCACGACTCTGCGAATTATCGATACATAGCTAGCTAGAAAGCTAACTTAATAATGCTAACAAATGGGATGACGCTTGTTAGCTACTAAGCTAACTAGCATGTTGAAGTTAGTAATTTAACATTATATTAACGTCAGCAGGCTACAGTAGAGTAGCAAGCAAAGTGGTGTAAGGATTTAGGCAGTACATCGTTTGCCAGCTTTCAAACATCACCAGCTACAAGGAAGACATCAGATAGAAAGAAGACCTTGGTAGCTAGTTAACGTTAGATACGCACTATGTTCTATGCTAACATGGCAGTAGCTAACATTAGTTGTGATAAATAATAACGTCTGCGTTGGTGATTGTACGCCCTGTTAACTTTCTCCAGTAACTGTGTGTGCATGCCATCTACCCTGAACAGTGTCAGACCGTGAGTCATAAACACTAGGGCTAGGGTGTAACTTGGCAGGGGAGCCAACCGTGGTTACATTCCCATAACTGGACAACCCATCTAACGTTATGGATAGCTAAACTATCAGCTGGTCTGTTAAGTTGCCCGCTCTACTACTAGCCAACTAGCTAGCATACCCTACAAACGTCACTAAAATCGTCATGAAGGTACCCCGAAGTAGAACGTGGATATTGTCCACACAATGGAGAACACAGTTGAACTGGTGAGTAATTATCCAACATCAGCTACTGTGGGTGACTCCAGAGAGCGATGATTCACCCAAAGGTAAAACTGGAGCGCCCCTGTTTTCCCCATGACGTCAGTGTGGTGTCTGTGCCGCTATGAAGTGACTGAATGCAGATACTAGAAATTGCCATGCCTCTCTAAGCTAGAAGCTCCCACCTGAGACAGTACTTAAAGTTTTAATAATTTTTTCTCTTTATTCACTCTCAGACCACACACACACACTTTTTATCTCACCATTACTCTGAGCTGAGCTTTCAAGTCACCCCCTATTTACAGTCATCTCTGTCAAAGAACAAATAGTGTACATGGCCAATAACCTTGGATAGGGTTGTTCCCATTGCTGCATCCCTGCATCCATGTATTGATTTGTAAGAAGGAAGTGTAATTGCAAGCATCCTTATCTTATTTAAAATGACTGGATGTTGCCATCAGAAAAAAATAATAACATTTTATAAAATTGCAGAATAGTATTTTGGCATCTAGGCTAGACAACATCTCTTTGTGTTTTGTCACCTAGTTATAGTTTCAGTCACTGAGTCACATCAAAGCAGAGAAACTGACAGGAGAGGTCAACCTGCAGGGCAGACAACAGATGAAACGCAAGGAATCTTTTTGGAGTTGCGTAATGACACATCTAGATCATTGTGATAGGGTGTCGGTCAGGAAAGCAGTATGAATATCAGAGTTAATATAGTGCATCTTGCTTTGTGTGACTCATTGATCTGTCAGCAAGTCTACCACAGGAAGACAGGTTTATGTGCATGAACGATGAACTTTCCATGTTTCCTGCGACACTTCAGTGCCACAATCAGCGCAGCCAAACCTACAAATCTAGACGTCACAGCTGAGCAAAACTATTTGCTACCGCTACAGTACATCTAGATTTGTAGGTATATTTGTAGCCATGAGCCATAGGGCTTCAGTAGCTCTTCTCCTAGGTTTGGTCGGACCAATCACAGTGCTCTATCTTGAGAGTGGTTGGGCGGCTTTGCATGATGACGACAGGGCTGCGATGGTGCAAAAGGCTGTGGACAAGGAACAGTGGACGTCTGAATTAGCTTTGGTATCGGCTTTGGAAGAGTTAGACCTGGACTTTTTTTTTTTGAGCAGAAAAAGGCACTCAAGTCATTTGTTTCAAAGATGCTGTTTTGCCGACATTGCTCTGATTGGTCGTAGCGCTGTCTTATTGCGTGCAGGGGCAGTTTGAAAGATAACCGCTGATCCCACCCCTACAATTGAGGCTGGTCTCATGGTCATGTCCAGATTATACATTTTGATGTTACAGTCTGACTCGTCAGACTGACAATCCCCACTACCACCACTGAAAAGCATAAAATGTGTCTGCTATAAAAAGAGGGAGAGAGGGAGAGAGAGAAAAAGGGATTTATGCTGAAGAAAAGGCTAGAAAAATAGGAGGAGACTCCCATCAACCCCTAACAGAGTTCCCCAGTGAATGCCACGTGTAGGTCAGCTAAGCAGACACACACGCAGACATGCACACGCACACGCGCACACACACACACACACACACACACACACACACACACACACACACACAGTTTGGGGCTTAGAGGTGAAACTACGTCACTCAATCACAACCACCCTTCCAGTGCCATAGTAGAGGGAGATGACACCCTTTTGTTTAGTCATCCACAATGATCATGTTGAAGGTAGCAACACAAAATAGAAAGTTTGGCTATTATTATAGCACTGTTTGTAGAGCAAGGCTTTAGCAACACCAGAGGGATAGTCACAGATTCTTGGTAACTTATGGTTTTTCCTCAAAAGCATCAATCAAAAGACTCTTAACTGAGAGGTAAAGACACACACCCGCACACGCACACCTGTGTTTTCTACCTTGTTGTGAAGAACAGCACCAGTTCTGCCTTGTAGTTCCCTTTTGGGAAAACATTCGTATGACCTGTTTGAGGTATGGGGTGAGAAACTGTAGCCTGTTGCCTATTTCCACACAGCACTCTAAACAACTGTGATGTAAGAAAGGTCCTTGATGTCTGTGAGGCCTGAGACTGCTAGTGTCACAACAGGTAGGCCTGACACCGATCAGCAGAAAATAGCCTGCTCTTGAGGCTTGATGTGCTGACTTACTTTGGAAAAATCTCAGCATGGAAATTCATGCACAGGAGAGTGGAGTGCATGCAGATTGGCCTGGATTCTAAGAAAACATAACCACACACACACACAGAGAGAGACTTATACTTGCATACACTCACAAGCAACAAAGGCTTGCAGCTTTAGCAATGGGGGTGCTGGCTTTGTAACAGTAGGGCTAACACGATTAGCGATGCAGTCAGTCCTCTCAAGTCAAGTAGCATTCTTTGCAGATCAAAGCACATTAACCTTATCCATCTTCTTGCTCTGCTATGCCCACTACAGAAAGCACACACACACACACACACACATACATGCACCGTGTAAGGTGAGATAACAGCTTTTCATTTTGCACTCAGTGGAGCTGTCCTTACCTCCTCTGCTGCCCCGTACGTCAGTATTATCAATAACACTTGTCTGTTCCCATTACTGCATGCCACTGTGTGTGTGTGTGTGTGTGTGTGTGTGTGTGTGTGTTATGGATTGCTTTGGGGCTGGTGTATGTCGGGGTGAGGCTGCTCAAACATTTGGTCTGGTCATTGAATGAGGTCTAAGCACTGATGACATCCAACATCACATCCAAAAACTGGATGCTAGATTGGAAAGAATGACCATTAGGATGTTGTCAGATTGGCATGTGTTGTACGCACAGGCCTAACTGGGCTTTGTGAGTGCTGGCTGGATCCAATTAAAACTGTTATCAAGTTAAGTCAAGTCACATGTTAAGCATCGGTTCACATTGCTGTAAATTAAATCTGTGCTATTATTTGTAAGTTAGACTAGAGTCTGTTTCTGATTAACTTTTCTCTTTTGTCACTTCTGAATGCCTTTTACCATTCTGTCTGTCTTTCATTAGAAGTGGATGGATGTAGGTCCTGCTTGAAGCACTCTGACTGTGAGGCATTAATACTGCATAGATGTGATGAAGCCTTAGGGATTTCTCTGGAGTCATTACTCTCTCTCTCTTTCTTTCTCTGTGTGTCTGTGTGTGTGTGTGTGTGTGTGTGGAGATGATTTGTGTGTGTTGAATAGACAGAGGGATCCTCCTAACTAGCCTCAGGGTCGCTAAAGCTGTCCTGTGTGTCAGTTGTTAGACAGCCAGCCTTTCACTGCTGAGGCTCCAGCCTTTCCCCTTGTGACATTGTAGTGCTGTGAAAATGACCGGTTTCCTTGTTGGGATTGGGAAGCGGTTGCCGCCTCTCTTTCCACGTAGCTGTATCCATGTTGCTTCCTGAAGGGGAAAGGGAATTCCAATGCAGATTCCACACTGCACCTCTGGAATGTGGGGAAAAATCCCAGCTCTGACCTCAGTCAGTTCTCCACTCCGTGTCCCTGTGTGCTCTGAAGTCCGCTATCTGGATCGACACATAGTATGAAGACGAGGGTGTGTAGAGAGACAGTTGGCTCTTTGTCTTCCCTTAGGGACTGCTCTCTCACTTCTTTTTCATTGCATGTTTGTTTGCCTGATAGATGGATTAGGCTACATAGTTAGTGTCTCTTTAGCCCGCTTGAGGTGTAAGCCAAATATGTATCGTCTGTCTGAGGCAAGGGTATGTAGTGGGTTTCACCAAAATGAACCCAAATGTGTTGGTTCATATGACTTTGGCCAAATGCAGACAATCGTCTTTAACTAAGGCATTTAACCCAGTACTTTAGCAGATACGCCTACTCTGCTCTCTCACAGCAGACCTTCGCCACTTTCTTGATCAGGCCAGGATCTTTTTATTTTGTATTATTGAATTAAAGTGTTTTGTAGTGTGTGTCAAGGCGTGCATGTGTGTGTTTGAGTGCGTCTACATTGTAATGTTGGCCTCAGAGTAGATGCTGTTTTGACTCATTGCCACAGACATGCCGTGGAAGAAGTAGGTTCTCCGGTGCGGATATCCCTATTCTCACAACCTCAAATAGGTCGCACATGTCAGTAGTGCTAGGCTAAAATGTCAGTAATGCTAGGCTAAGATGTGAGTACTGCTAGGCTAACACTTAAAGACTTGGCTGTAACAGACTCAGTAAAAAAGAGGTAAGCTCTTCACACTTCACTTGTTCCTCTAGTGTGCTGTTGTAACCATAGAATGAAATACAATGAAGCATCTTAAAGCATCTGCATCTGTTCTTGTTTCTCCATTTAACTCAAATCAGCGGAAAAGCAATCTTTACTGCACCATCATGGACCATTGGCCTTCTCAGTGCCTGAGTAAGGTCTAGCGCTCGTAATGCAGCCCTAATGAAAGCTTTGACAAACATATTCAAGAAACTCATCGATGTTCCATTTCCCATCTTTGTCGTCTCAGTCATTTGCTTAAGTATTCATTCATCTAAAACGTATTCATTCATTCATTAATTAAATCTGACTGTGGTCCAGACTTTGGTCCAGCAAATCATATAATGATACTGCCATGATTTGATTTTTTTTTTTCTGACCCGTCTAAGTTAATTCAGTGTTAATTCAGTGTATTATTTCATGTCGGAACAATATCCAGTAAGGCTACGTGATAAGGTCATGGACTTGACAGGCTGTCCTTGGACGTACCTCATGTCCGTCCCCCACCCCACGGCCCCTTCCATTCTGGCACTCCCAGAGGCTGGGAAGCAGGGTTCACGCGGAGTGTGGCCTGCCCATGTGCCTCGTCCCTGGGATGCAGGGCTGGGAGTGTTGCCTTTGCCCCGTGTCTGTGGAGGCCCGACACCCGATAGCAGCAGGAGCAGCAGCAGCAGCAGCAAGTGTATGAGAATAAATATTTAACAGCTCCTGCCTGGTGATGTGACTGTGGAGTCTGGCCAGATATGTGTGTGTGTGTGTGTGTGTGTGTGTGTCTGAGCATGTGTGAGCACATGCGTACTTTTGCAGAAGTGTGAGTGAGGATGTGTGTGTGTGTGTGTGTGTGTGTGTGTGTGTGTGTGTGTGTGTGTGTGTGTGTGTGTGTGTGTGTGTGTGTGTGTGTGTGTGTGTGTGTGTGTGTGTGTGTTTTATGCAGCCTCATTCAAAGAGTTCTGCCATACGTCACGCTGTGTGTGCAGAGTTGCTGGCGCTCTCTGCTCTTCAATAATTTAGACAGGAACCTTCAATGGTGTCTCTCTCTCTATCTCTCTCACTCCCTCTCTCTCTCTGGGTTTCCATCACCTACCCTCACTCCATTGTATCATCTCTATCTTTCTACCTTCTCTCTCTGTGTCACTCCTTTTCTCCTAATCATTCTGTGTCTCTCTCTCTCTCTTTCAAGGGGTATCTCGTTTCCCTCTCCATCTAAATTTATCTATTTCTCTCATTACTCGCACCTTGCCGCTTCACTATTCTCTCTCTCTCTCTCTCTCTCTTTCTCTCTTATTTCCTCTTCTTCCCCTTTATTTCCTCATACTGTCATACTGTTGTTGTCTGACAGTCTTAAAGAGGAAAGAATATCAACCAATGGCAGTTGAAGAACAGACGGTTCAGAGATAACCTCTGGAACTAGAGGACCGGAGATGGAGAGTGGGAAAAAGAGTGAGGGATAAAGATCTAGAGAGAGAGAGAGAGAGAGATGGTGAGTTTAGACAGAGGGAGAGAGAGGGGGAAAGAGAGAGAGAGAGAGAGATGGTGAGTTTAGACAAAGGGAGAGAGGAAGATCAGCAGTGAGTTTCCACAGGGCTGCAGAACTCTGTTCAGTTCTGACATCATGTTTTCCTCTGGAGAATGTGGGGCTGAATGGGAGGATCTTGTGGCTGTGCACTGGTGTGGTGTGGACACCCTCCATAACTGGTGATGTGCGTGCGTGCGTGTGTCACGTGGCTCTCTTTTTCAGCCTCTGACTTTTTGTCTCTCCTTCTGTAGAGAAACATGTTGAAAAACATTAGCCATGTTGTTAAATTGTTTAGGCCCATAAACAGGGTGGAATGCAGCCAAATTGTGCTCGTTCTCGGTCTCTCTTGCTCTCTCGTTCGCTCTCTCTCTGTCTCTCTCTGCTTTATATGAGCTAAAATAAGAGTAATAATAGTCATATTAAGATGTGGGTGCATTGCATCTACTTTTGTATGTGTTTGTGTGTATGTATGTTTGTCTCAGAGTGTGTTCAGCTTTGATCTTCTAATTGCCTCCTCTTATTTCAGGCAGCTGGCTCATTTCTGTAAGTGTGAGATTACGAAGCAAACAAGATTATCTGGGCAGCCAGTGTCTCAGAGAGACATAAACCGAGACAAAGAAGCACGTTACTGTTGCACAGACATTGCACGTTGCACACAGGCTTAAGTATGCTTTGAAAAAGTCCTGTTGTCTTATTGTTTATAAACATGTTATATGTGACCCATATAAATTATATTCTTTGTGGTAGTGACAACACCAGTGGTCAATGAAGCACTCACTTATGTGCTAACTCACTTACTAATAACTTACTAAGTTCAAATCTGGTTTCTTGTTGACCTCTCTCTCTCTCTTTTTTTTTTTTTTCTTTTTAATCTGAAGAAGGGATGGAACGTCATCAATAATACAGTATATTTGACGCCGTAGAGTGTAATAGAAATTATCCCTTCTTAACTTCTTACCACCACCGAGTAAGCAAGCTAAGTGCAACCTAGTACATATTTAACCCTGTAGTAGGCCTACGTTATTTGCACTGTAGTAACCTTCTGGCTGAGCTGCTGTATAGCAATGATAGCAGACAGAGAAACAAACCCATGATGACCTTGGCTCTGCTCTCTAATGACAGCCCTGTTTGCTTGTTAGTGCAGACTGGCCCATGCGGACGCCGTTCGACAGATGTGGATTTCGATGGGGTAATAAGTACTGTATGTGAATACAAATTGGACCATTACTCGAGGAAAGCCATGCCTGCAGACTTTCAACCTATGCTGAAGAAAAGAGTTGATTGGCCTTTTGTGAGAGCAGTCTCAGGAGTCCACTCATTTCAGACAGATGACTAGATTCAGCTTGCATGATCTGCAGGATCTTACGCATACTGACTGTATCTCCATTTCAACATAAAGGCCTTCAGCAGAGCCCATTGATGGAGGACAGCAAGAGCTTGTGTCACAGCTCCCTGTGTGTCTAAATACGAGACAGTGGTAGTGGGATATGACTGCAGAGTTGTGTCACCACTGTGGCTTGGTTGCATGCAACATGCTGTAACCACCAGCCATAGTCTAGATCTTTCTCCATCTTGAGCTTGAACCGCTAAACCACTCACCTCAATAATGCTTCTTCCACCCCTCAGGATTCTACCCCTCCATATTTATCTTGGTGGTTAGCCTCAATTGTGACGACAATCCTGGAAAAAAAACACTTTATGAATTAGTTGCAACACTTTTACTTTTAGATCCACTGGGTCCATATGTAGTAGCTTCCTGTGCATCATCATCTTTTATTACCACATTTATTACATTTCAGATACCCCTTCCCCACCCACACACACACACACCACACACACACACACACACACACACACACACACACTTGTAGTGTGGAGTGGCTCCTTTATCTGATAGATTAGCAGATGTTTTATACTTGAATCACCCTCTGTTGCATAGCGAGGGCATTAGCTTTATGAGTTTATGTACGTGTGTGTGAGTGTGTGTTCCGTGCTCGTGTGTTGTGACACAGATGGCCTTGGGTGGTTTTCATCAGTGACTGCAGTGACGCTTCCATGGAACTATAAAAATCATAGGAATATAGGAAGCGTCTATGATTCTACTCCCATTTGGTTGCTTTACTTTTCTGTCTGACACATACATCAGTGTGGCTCTCCTTTAATATATCCATATATCCAGTATCCTTTAATATAGCCAATACATAGACTGAATACTAATATTGAATGTCTTCATGATGTTTAATGTTCATGATCATTAAATTTATTTTCAGACAGGCAGGTACATAGACAGCTCATATTGCTCCACAGCCATTTTGCTCCTTTAAAAGAAGGATGGATATTAGAAATTTGACCTTCATTTGAGAGTTTTCTGTCAGCTACCAGTGGCAGCCCTGTCCTCATTGTCGTTCTTCCACCCCCCCACCCCGCCGAGAACGTGTGGGAGACACAGGTAGCCTGTCTGTGATCTGGATGGACCCACTGGCCTCTCAGTCTTTGACAGCACTGGGACTGTCTGTCCTAGCAAGTTATCTCCTCCTTTGATTTGATTCTCCCAAGTAAGACACAGCTCCATAGAACTTGGAGAAATTCTGCTTTGTTTCCTGCCTTCCCTGTCAGTGACATAAACAACCCTTGGCTTTTATGCCACTGTCTCTCAATAAGAATATATTGGCCAAGTAGCAGATTAATGGGCGATGGTAGCATAGCTGTTGCTGAACCTGGTTAGCATGCTAATAGCCTGGGAATTGTGGGTTTGAATCCTGACTGCCACCATCGTGCCCTTGAGCAAGGCACTTAACCCAAAGTTGCTATAGAGGAAACTGGCACTGAAGTAATTGATAGTTGACAAATGTAAGTCGCTTTGGATAAAAGCGTCTGCTAAATGCATTAAAATGTCTATAACACTGTGGAGTCAGCATAGTCCTGTACTCAAGTCAAACTATTCACCTTGGAAAATAGGAGGCAGGTGTGTTAGCAAGAAGGCTGAAATTCATGGATGTTGTTGCTAGCATTTGTCACTAGCTGCACATATTTAATGTGCAAGGGCACAAGGATAACTCAGCACAGATCTACACAGGGGTGACCGCCATCTTGTTTCTGATTGTAGCGTGACCTTAGCAGTCATGGAAATTCCTCTGAAATACAACAGGTGAGCTCCTTTACAAGTTGAAGAGTGAACTGCGTGGCAGTTGCTTCCTACAGATCTGCTTCCCTGATAATGTAGCTGTGTAGTTGCCATACACCCACACAGGCTGTGTGCGTGTGTCGCTGTGTGAACTTGTGTGCGTCAAAGAGAGACAGTGTCTGGTTTTTTATTGTTATTTTATTTTATTATTAATTAATTTCCAGACGTAACAAGACAGTAGCACGGTGTTTATTTGAAGGTTGTGTTACTGCTACACACACTGGTGTGCAGAGCTCTGCGTGCGCAGCCCATGTCCATGCGGTAAGGAAACAGAAATGATGTATGAGAGCCTTTGTGCTTTGTGTGTGACCAAACAGTGAGGGAAATTAGTGTGTTTGTACTCAAGTCTTATCTGACCAGTGCAGAACTCAGATTTGGAAGGGGGAAACGGGGTCACGCAGGCTAATGACCTTTCGGGAAGCCACCAGGTAAACTATTAACTCTCGCAGTGGAACACGTAGCATTAGGAGAAAGACAAGGTCATAGGCAGGGGATGAGCTTTGGACGACTGGCAGATACCGTGTCCACACATAGCCCAGTACTTGAACATTGGACCGACTTTCGATATCTCTCATATACACACACACACACACACACACACACAACACACACACAGACACACACACAGACACATACATTCACACACTTGCACACATGAAGCACAATGTACTCGGGTGTGAACAGTGAATGTTGGAGATCTGGCTGATGCCGACACTGCCCTCTAAACACACATAGATTGGCTTGGCTTGGCGCACACACACACACACGGACACACAGACACTTAAAATTCCTTGCATTGACAAATCAGTAAAAAAATGCATACATACATGTTCAGCCTTGGCTGATGTAAAGATACACACACTCACACCTGCAGATGCACAGCCCATTTTCTCATGTTGTTGCATGGTAACGCTTTCAGTTGTTTCCTTGAGACCAACAACCACAATCTTATACTCACAAAATACACAAGTGTTGATTTTGTTAAGACATTGGCAATGTCCAAAGGCCAAACTTTTGTAGCAAGTGTGTGTGAAGGACGGAATGACCTGGTGCCTCACACCACCTGTAGTGCAGGGAAACAGTGGTGATTATGCAAGGGATCTCCCCTTTTCTGTGTCAAATGAACATCCACAGCTGTTGTAATATGTATACATATGTGCATAATGTATTTGGGTGAGCAGTATGTTGCACATGTCAACCTTTCTCTGAGGAATCAAACTGTTATCAGACATTTACAACTTGTGCTATAACTTACCTTCGCTTACCATTACTAGAATTATTATCAGACATTCAGAACTTGATGACTTCTGCTCTGTTCTCTCTTTCTCCCACTCATTTTCTCTTGGCAGGGGTGCATCTCTTCCCTAATGCAATTTTATGTCTGTTTGATCTTCCCCTCTCTCTCACGCTGTCTGTCTCTGTGTCTTTCTGTCCTTTCCGCTGTCTCTCTTCTGCTCCCTCCTCACACACACACACACACACGCACACACACACACACCCTATCAATATATTGCCATCACCATTATTCATCTCTGTCTCCATCTGTCTGTAGGTTTGCCAAGAACCTGTCCCCGGATAAGATCAATCTGAGCACGCTCAAAGGGGAGGGCCAGCTGACCAATCTGGAGCTAGATGAGGAGGTGTTGCAAAACATGCTGGACCTGCCCACCTGGCTTGCCATCAACAAGGTCTTCTGCAACAAGGCCGCAATACGGGTAAGCACTTCTCCTTCTCCTCTTCCTCCTCCTCTTCCTCTTCATCCTCTTCCACTTCTTCCTCTCTCTTCTCCCTCTTTTTCATTCGGCTCCTCATTCTCCTTCCTTCCTCCTCCTACATTCCTTCACATTCTCCTTCTCCTATTCTACTCTTCCTCCTCCTTTCACTCTCCTTCCTTCCTTCTCTCTCATATTCCTCTTACTGCTGTTCTCCTCCTCTTCCTCCTCCCCCTCTTCCTTTATCTCCTCTCTCTGCTCCCTCTCATTCTTCCTCTTCTTCGTTCTCCTTCCTCCTTCTTCTCTCTGCCATCCCTCCTTTGCCTTCACATCCTCCTTCTTCTGTTCTTATTCTCCTTCTTTCTTCTCTTCCTTCTGCTTACTTGTCATTCTTTTTTCCCCTCTTTCTCCTACATTTCCTCCATGACACACAAGCAAGGGGATGTCTAAATTTCCTTTTGGATTATTAAAGTATCTATCTATCTATCTATCTATCTAGCTATCTATCTAGCTATCTATCTGTCTATCTGTCTGTCTATCTATCTGTCTATCTATCTGTCTATCTATCTATCTAACTATCTATCTATCTATCCGTCTATCTATTTTCAAATCATCTTCATATCCTATTCCTCCTCTTCTTCCTCCTCACCCTCCTCCTCCCTCTCCTGCTCTTCCTAATCATCAATGAAGCAGGCTTAGGAATCATTACATACCCACACACACACACACACACACACACAGTGATCTGTGTTGGTTGTTGGCCTGCTGAGTGATGATGATCATCAGTAGCGCCCTCCTATTTGTCATCATTATTTTTCTCGTTATTACCCTCATTATGATGATCATCGTAAGATCACAAATGCTGTTGACAGAATCCTCATTGCGCATCATTAATCTAGTGTGGTTATACTAAGTGTGATGGAGTGTTACACTGCAGGAATTCTCCGGTCAGGGAGGCTCCAAAATGCGTGCGGTTCACACCCGCTAGTTTCATTCCAACATTATGTCCATTGTTTGAACAACCAAAACAGACCTGAATCAGCACTGATGGAAGAATTGAAAGAATTGCAAACAGATGAGATTGAAACCTCAGTATGCATGCATCAGATATGGTGGAGATATTGTTGGTCTGTACTGGTAATTTCTAGATTATTAACTGAAATTAATACGTTTATTTTACAAAATTGTATTATCTTTGAGGTGAACACATAGGTGAGGGCTATTCATGGGAATGTATGTCTTTTCACCATTCTACTTTGTCATGAAATCATGATTTGCTTCTGAATCAATAGGTAATGTTGTAAATGTAAACGGGGGCTAATACACAGGTGAGGTTATTACATGTGTGTGTTTTTTTTAGCTTGCATAAAACACTGACCTGAGGTTTAGACATGGTACGGCTTAACGGCTAAAATATTAATTGGAAATTACTGTATTTAACTATGGGACTGTAAGTGTGAATGATCATGAGGTGTGAAAAGGAAGCCACTCTCCTTACCTTTACTAGTATTAGTGTGAGTGCCTGTCCACTATGTACTGTACTGTATAGCATTTAAACATTTATCACAAAGCCATCATCACTGTAATGATGACCTTCACTGCAGTAATCATACTTCTTAAAGCAAATTAGTTCACTTCACATCAACACGTCAGCAGGTCATTACTGCAGTGAGTGGTTGCAGCAGGGTTTTTTAATTGTTGTCAAAGTGTTCTGAGATGGAGCTGGATCCAGCCTTGTGCTGCAGGCAGCTGAAGAACAGGCTGCTCACAGACTGCACACATGATGTGCTCCTACTCCCCCGGCTCTCCTGGATTTGAAGCGTGGAACACTCACCACTGCAGTGCGTTGAGTTCTCTTCAAGAGTTCAGTAAACCACAGACAAAGATTCTCTCTCTCTCTCTCTCTCTCATACACACACACACACAGAAAAACACCGCACTGCACTGACCAGCCTGTGATTCACCAGCTGCATGGCCTTGCTTTAAGGACAACATACACACACACCCGCACACACACACACCCGCACACACACACACATACACACACACACACACTTCTATACTGCAGAGCCTTTTGTAGTCTGCATACCCATCTATTCCGCCTTCCATCTCCATGTCTTTCTTTCTCTCTCCTGATATTCTCTCCTGCCTCTCCTTTTTTTTCCTCTCCTCTCTCGCCTCTTCTCTCATCAGGCTGTGTTTTTTGGCAGTGTGTTCATGACAAGCTGCTAGCTCTCTCATTCCTTGTATTCTCTTTCTCTCTCTCTCTCTCTCTCTCTCTCTCTCTCTCTGGTTGCAGTAGGCCAGCCCATCTGTTAAGCAGACACCTCTGAATCAATTTAGTCGATGAGGAGAACGAACATGTGTGTGCGCATGTGCACACACACACAAATCAAGACAGGAGATCCAGTAAAGAGGTCACTGTAGCCGTGGGCTGTGTGTGTGTTCTAGAACTTGAGCGGAACATATTGTTTGGGTGGCAGTGAAGGTGCGTGTGTGTGCGCGTGTGTGTGTGTGTGTGTGCGTGCGTGTGTGCGTGCGTGTGTGCGTGCACGTGTGTGTGTGCCAGTGCCAGGTTGGTTTATGCATTGTGCACTGGTATATCTGTCATAGAGTAGCCTGATGGGGAAAAATGTCTGGCACATGTGGATGTGTCTAACAAAAAGACTAGGCTGTGTGTGTGTGTGTGTGTGTGTGCGTGTGTGCATGTAACCCAGAGAGTCCTCATCTCACACACACCTTTGTCTGTTGTCTGCTTAAAAAAAGAAAGAAAGCGGATCAATGGAGCTTTTGATAAGCATTCCTTGTCTTTGCTTTTGCAGTTCTAGTTGTGTGTGTATTTACATTTCCCAGAGAGATCCTCTCTCTCTCTCTCTCTCTCTCTCCTCTCTCTCTCTCTCTCTCTCTCTCTCTCTCTCTCTCTCTCTCTCTCTCTCAGTCCCCTTGGAAGAAGCTCATTATGGTTTCTGTCAGTGTAGCTGCTGATGCTGCAGGAGTTCTGATTCGCTCCAGCACCCTCCCATTGCCTTGTCTTTTCCACCTTGATCTCATTGAGCTAATTCCGACATACACACACACACAAACACGCGCACACACACACACGCCCCCTCGGAAGTTGTCCTCCTTTCACAGACGCTGATGTCAGCATCGCCCCCGGCCTTGCTCAGAGAAAAACTCTTGGTGACGTACATGAGCATCACTGGCCTCAGTGCAAGTGTCTTAGCCCAAGTGTCCCTTAGTTCTCCTCTTCTGCTGCTCTCTCTTTCTCTCTCTCTCTCTCTCTCTCTCTCACCTCACTCCTCCTCTCTCTCTGTCCTCTCTCTCTCTCTCTCTCTCTCTCTCTCTCTCTCGCTAACGTCATTGCACAGTAGTGCCACATCTTTCAATCTGACACCTGACCATGGCACTGGACATGTTGTGTAATGGGTTCAGTTGCAGGCTTGGCTGTCTGTGTGTGTGTGTGTGTGTGTGTGTGTGTGTGTGTGTGTGTGTATCCTTGTGTGCTCTGTGTGGGTGCTGTTTGTGTGTGTGCAGTTGTGTGTATGTGTGTGTGATTTGTGTCTGTCCTTACATGGTCTGCGTAGGGACTGTGTGTGTGTGTGTGTGTGTGTGTGTGTGGATGTGGATGTACTGGTGTGCATGTACTTGTGTGGGTGCAGTACAGACTGTTTTTACCCTCAGGTATTTAATTACCTGTGTGGGTGTGAGAATGTATCCTGTGGAATGTTTATTTGTTTTTAGTGCAAGGAGACCTAGTGGCTGGACCAGAGAGACCAATAGAAAGAGAAGGAAGAAGTGGGAGAAAGAGGGATGAGGAGAAAGGAAAAAGGATAGAGTGAGAGAGTGGTGTTATTTGGCTGTGGCCCAGATCACACCTTTGCACCTTGGCAACTGCTAGACTGCTCTCCCTTCACCACTTCATATTATTTCTTTTTTTTCTCTTTCTGTTCTCATCTCTCTCTCTCTCTCTCCATCTCTTCCTCCATCTTTCTCTCACTCTCTCCCTCCCTCTCTCTCTCTCTCTTCTATTTCACACATACTTCCATTGTAATGCTCCCTTTCTCAATTTCTTCTGTCGTGTCCTTCTCTCTCTCTCTCACACACACACACACACACACACACACACACACACACTCACACACTCACAGTAACACTAACACACCCCACCCCATCCCATCTCTCCTGTCACTTTCACACTGAGCATTACCTCAGGCTCCCTGACAGTCTAACTTCCTGACCATGTCTTTCCCTCTGCTGGCCTGCATGGAATATGTACATTGCACACTGCTATGATGATACTTCATTTTTCCCCTTCGCATTACATTCCTGTCTGCTACTGTCTTCTCCTTTGCTGTTTTCTTCTCTCACTCCGATCTCTTTGTCTCTGTCTTTCTCTTCATGTCACAAATCTCGCTTTCTCTCCCTTTTTTCTCTGCCCCGTCATCTTCTCATCTCTCACTTTTTCTCGCTCAGCCAGCCAGCAACACCCCCTCCACTCCTCGCTTTCTCTCTCTCTCTCTTTCTCATCTCCCGTGTGTGAAAGGTCATCGTGGCATGTTGACTGAGTCATGTTGCATGCAGGGTGGGGCACTGCCTGGTCCGTTTTGTTGGCCCTTGGCCCCACCGCTCCATCGCCACAGAGTCTCTGCAGACACCCCAGAGACCAGAGAATCCTTGGAACTTAGGCACACACATACTTTTGTGTTCAGCACACACACACACACACACACACACACACACACACACACACACACACACACACTCATAGGAGTAAGGTACTGGAGAGAGATAGAAGGATAGAGAGTGAGAGCAGTGGAGAGAGAGAGAGGAGGATGGCACAGGACAGACAGGAACAAGGGAGAGAGAGGGAAAGGTAGTGACAGGATGGCTCAGGGCACAGAGGAGAGAGAGATAGAGAGATGAAGAAAGGATTGCACACAGGGGCACACAGAATGACTATTGGTGTGTGCATCAGGCTGGTTGTCTGTGTGCGATCACCTCAAGTCTCACTAGCCCCGTTAACGTGAGTAGATTTTCTGCCATTTCAATTAAACTATTCTGATGAAAAAATCTGGGCCGTCTGTTTACATACTGCAACATTCTATTCCGATCAGACGACGTTAAGTGGTCATATGACGTAGACGCACATTTAGCCTGTTTTTAAAATTATCTCAATAGTAATCAGAGACGTCTTTTCAGTGTGGCTAGAAGGTAACTAAAGGAGGGTAACTCATCACACTAAAGTAGGTGTACTTTGGGTGACAGGTGAGCACAGTAAACTGCTGTCAGTTGTCTCAAAAACTATTGTTACCTTGGTGAAGATATCACCAGCCTACATGGTCTGGAGTGTGTGCGACGTATACTGGCTAAGAGCATCCTGGCGGCACAGCGGGTTGGTGGTTTATGGTGTCTTGAGTGTGTGGGCAGGGCTGGAGTGATGCCAGCCTCATTCCAAACACACATGTGTTAGATCCTGCCCTGGGGAATCTGTTTACATTTGTTGTCATGGAAGTAGGCTGTGATATTGATGTGCTGCACATGTTGTGTCAGTCCTTTGAGCTAACAGCAAACTGTCTACCACATGTTTACTTAACCTATTTGCTTTAGTCATATGATCTTAAGTCCAATACGCTAACAGCTAGCCTAAGTGTTGGACACAGTTCATCTCTCTCTAGCCTACCTGTATTTGTTTAATGCTAAGGCTTATACGGCTAATATCAAAGCTAGCCTGCATGTATTCAATGAACCCCAAAGCGCTGCAGGCAAGCTGTTGTATAGATCCAATTGATTTCATCTCCCGGGCTCCCAGTGTCTCCAGGCTAACGGCTTTGATAGCACTGGACGTTTACCTGAGACTCTGCGAACAGCTCTTGAGGCTGTTTGTGTCAGCGCATGTTTATTCAACTAATGGCTGATGACTCATAGTAATGAGTTAATTCAGGACAGACCACCCTCCTCATCCTTCCCCTCTTCTAAACATTTCTTCTTTGTCATGTCTAAAGGTCACTTTTGCCTTTGGTCATCATTTAATTGCTTCAGACTTCACAAATGGCTCACTCTCTTTTCACCTCAGGAACCACTGAAACATTAAGGGGCTAAAGCTAACAGCTAATGGGAGGCTTAGCATAATTGTCAGTCAGATACTCGGCTGTGCGAGACAAAAGTCCTGTAATGTTCTTGTCAGAGTTACGCTGCTAGCGGCTGGCGGCTAGTGGCTAGCAGTCAGTCGCTGATATTTTAGCCCATCTTATCTCCCTTCACAATTCAGGTCATTCAGCTCTGAAACAGAGACACACTGTCCCCATTTGGATTCAAACAATAAAGGAACTCCATCTCTCCCCTACTGGCGTTTATGTTTTTCCTTCCCCCATATCATTTCTCAGCTCTGTCTGTCTCTTCAGCCTTCCCTCCCTCCTGTGCTGTCTTCTTATTTTTCTCTTCCTCTCTTCCCATTTCTCTGTTCTGTCGTTCTCCCCTGCTCTCTTCTCTGTTCCTCTCTCACTTCATGTTCATTCCCCTCATTGTGTTTTATTCTTCCTTCTGAGGAGAATATAGTCAATGGGAATTTGCGACAAAATGAGCCTACTTCCTCATGCTTTCACTGCTGTTTCATCACACACCACACACACACACACACACACCACACACACAGAGAGAGAGAGAGCATACTGTGTTTGTGTGTTGCTGTGTCAAGCGGAATATTAATGTTGGTAATTATGGATGTGTGTGTGTCGGGGGGACTCCTTTTGAGGTGTGTGTGTGTGTGTGTGTGTGTGTGGTGTGCGCGTGTGTGTGTGTACATAAACTGTGTCATTCCTTTCTAAGCTCTGGGGCAACTGTCTGAACCCCAGTTTCTAATCAGCCCCATCAGCCTCAGGTTGTTTCATGAAGATTTTGAAATTGTCCTAATGCCAGCACAGCTGTCTTAACTGGGCATAGTGAAGTGTCTCTGAGGCATGAAGGCACATATGAAACCCCTTTACAGTTTTGAAACAGTCAGTCTGTGTTGGCATAGGTGTGACTTGAAGTCACATGTCTAAGCACATGTTCTTAGTCTAATGAGCATCTGGGCAGGCCTGGGATTTTTTTTTTTATTGAATTTTATTTCTTTGTCGGGCAGGCTATAAAATACATCGGTCATTAAATGGCATTAAGAGCTCACTTGGAAAAGAGACAACTATTTCAGTGTGACTATTCTGGTTGAACAATGGAGAAACAAAATAAATATATCTCTCTTCACAATGGGATTCTCTTTTCTGATGAGGTGGGAATTAGCTTTATACTAACCAATGAAATAGATCCAAAGAATTTGAATTACCGTTCCATATCGGTGCGCTTATGAATGGTAACCATAACAACTGTGGTAAAGTTTTTCACGCAGTACTTTCCCCCCTTAACAGTAACTCTAATAGGTTATTTTATGTAGTTCATGCACATGATTCCTAAATATAAAGAGAGTTATTGATAAAAATTATATCCTAAATGTTACACCCCTTCCTAGTTGGCTCTACAGGGGCGAACAACGACCCACCACTGACCCAAGTAACCAACATAAAAACACCTTTAAACGTAATGCCCAAACGAAGGGCAGCAAGACAACCAGCAGTCCCCACACCAAAAACCTCCCCAGCAGCAAGAACTTGGAGCCTTTAACAGGAGCTTGATCACTTGGGCAGCTGGTCCTAATGAAGCCAACCACAGGCAGGGCACCTGAGCAGAGGTAGAGTATGGCAAAGGAAAAATGACAAACAGCACAGGGAACACAAAATAGAGAATACATACAGCCGTAACACTAAATACAAACAGGAGATATTGTCAGTAATGTCTTGTGCAATGGGAGATGGTGCAGGATAGTGGCCTTCGAGGTGACTAGTTCGATGAAAATAACGACTCGGCGGAGGCAACCCCGCTTCAGGAGTCCTTCGCCTCCACCTCCATTATTTTCATCGAGCTGTTCACCTCGTCAGCCATTATCCCTTACACAGTGGTGCTACAAGAGAGAATTCCAGAACAGAATGCGAGGTACTGATGATAACCTTTACTGTGTAAGATGTGTACAGACAACTTTGTAGTAATGTTGTCTGTCAGGTTGTTGCCCTCTCTACGTATTTGAGTGAAAGGATTGAATGACTGGTTTGATGATTTTTTTTCTTTGTTCGACTTGCTTTTAGTTTCTCTCATAGGCAGGGGTGAAAATGAACTCTCTGAAACTCTCAGTCTATCTAATCTAATCAGTCACTGACAGATTAGCTGGTGAAAATCACTATTCAGTAGTAAGTCAATATTTTTTGAGCCCTGCTCACAGGGAAGACCCACTTGTTAATAGACTGGGAGAGGATCTGTTGAGGATCTGTCACAATGATTTCTAAAACTATGGGACATATCCTGCACGTTTTGGTTGCGAGAGATGACACCGCAGGAGTCCTGGTGCCCCTGTTCTTTTCCCTCGTGATCTGTGTTGTCATACCTCACAACCGTCAGTGTGTGAAACAATCTGTCTTCCTGGACAGGGGTGGGGGTGGATCTTGTTTAATGGCAGGACACTAGAAGCCTGATGTAATTCTGTGGGATTGTGACGGTGGTGGTTGAAATGGACTGCATGGACTGCATTTATATAGCATTTTTCTGCTCCTATGAGCACTCAAAGCAGTTTACAAAGTATGCCTCACATTCACCAATTCATACATACACGTTCATGCCCCAGTGAGAGAAGAAGGAAAGCCTGTTGTAATTCTGTGGAAATGTGTGAATTATTAAGTGAAAGCATTTTAAAATCTCTCTCTCTCTCTCAGATCCCATGGACTAAGCTGAAGACACATCCCATCAGCTTGGTAAGTCTCACTTTTATCACTCTTCCTAATATTCAGGAGGTAAGTGGG
>PYXC01002464.1:257500-277500 GCA_015244755.2 Tenualosa ilisha | reverse complement strand
TTTCAGATTTGCTTGTGGTGTGCCTGGTGAACCTCTACTTCACTTATTTCCCTGACTTCTCTCTTCTTCTTCTCTCCTTCTTTTCTCCTCTCTGTGTCCCCCACATAGGTTGCGTCGCCGCCCCCTACAGCCCAGCAGGTGCGCGCCCAGCAGAGCTCAGCGGCAGCGGACCAGAACGCCACCATGGCTCGCCTCTTCAGCGCGTACGACGTGTGTGAGACATCACACCACCTGCAGATCACACACCTGGACTTGCACATCTGCGATGACATCCACGCCAAGGACAGAGGTGAGGGAGTGTGTGTGTGTGTGTGTGTGTGTGTGTGTGTGTGTGTGTGTGTGTGTGTGATGGCGGGGGGGGTACTTCTGATTACTAGAAATAAGCTGGAATGTTCATCATTGCAAGGTATGTAGGCAATGCAAGTGTTTGCAACAATTTACTGTGTTCTTTGGTTATTTCAAATGCTCAGTTATCATCTGGATAGTCTGGTAATCCGGATAATCACTTATTGTCATGACATAGTTACTTCAGAATTTCAAGATTCAAGATAGTCTGTTACATTTCATTATACTAGTATCTCATTATAGACACTAGTATCTTGTGTTTTTGCTCCTCTTCAAAAATAAATAATAAATAAATAGTATGTTAAGTGTTGAGAGAGAGTGTGGGAAAAGAAATGGAAAGTGTTGGAGTGAAAAGACTGACAGGCACAGGCTTAGGCTGTCATTGTTTCAGTGTTCAGAAGCCTTGTCACTTGGTGGAAAAAAGCTGTTCTGGAGTCTGGTGGTCCGAGCCTTAAGACTACGACATCGCTTGCCAGATGGTAGCTGCTGAAACATTCCATGACTAGGATGGTTGGAGTCCTTACTGATTGTTTTGGCGTCACCTCTTATACAGGCCCTGTGTAGCAGCTGAAACATTCCATGGCTAGGATGGTTGGAGTCCTTACTGATTCTTTTGGCGTCACCTCTTGTACAGGCACTGTGTTGGCCAAATATATAATGCCACCATTTGTCGTCGCTGAATTAAATGCACCACTAGTGACAAGACAACTCAAAACTGAAAGTATTTCATATAAACCCAACCTAACAATTTTAAAGATTTGGACTGCAGTGCAACAGATGGTCGATTGGTGGGGCATATCTACCATCTTTGGTGCTACTTACTGTAAGTGCTTTTGACAGATAGTGTGTCCATAAAGAGGATCCATGTCCGGGGATATGATTCTACACAGGATGCTCACTGAGCTGATGCTAAATAGCAGCCAGCTGTCTGTCTTTCCCTCAGTCAGTCAGTCAATACTAGGACAGCATCAGTTAATGCACCTTTTCTGTCTGGGGGAGGAGACACTGATATTAAATGCAGCTGCAGCCAGCTGGTATAGCCAGAGACCCTTCACTCGGCCGCCATCTTGGAATGCCTTCGGGCTGCTATTTGGGATTAACAAGACCAGGCTCTATCATAATGAATGGGGAGATATCCAATTAAACTGTCTCTGGTATAGCTGCACAGGAAGTACATTAGTAAGCCTCCCTCCTGACGCCTTGAAGAGGCGTGCTCCCAAGACCTTGAAGGGAGTGAAACTGGCACCCTAAGGTTTTAGCTCACCTGCTAACACTCGACTCCCAATCCATGGTGTGCTAGTCGCAGGTTTGAGCCCAGGGGCGTGTGCAGAACTGTACTGAGCAGTCAGTAGGAGCCTATTGCATGGATGGGCTGTGGTTGTCCGTAAGTGTGTGTGTGTGTGTGAGGATTTTTCACATCACTATCTGTCATCCGATAGTTGAACTGGGACTTTGAACTAATCTTTTGTTGTGGACGGTGTTGAGAATCCAATGTCTGCCAGATGTATTCCTAAGTCTTTAGTCTTCCCTCGAGTGGGTGTGAAGGGCTGATGCTTATTTATTTTCATTTTGTGTTCTTGAGGTTGGATCTGTTGAAATTGGCTGTGATAGATAGGGTTTTTCAGCCTGTGTGTGTGTGTGCGTGTGCGTGTGCGTGTGTGTGTGTGTATTTAATCTGTGAGCACATCCACATATTCTTGTGTGGGTGTTCTGTTTGTTGCCATCTGAGGTGACTGATTTGTTTGTGATGGGTGCATCTGTGTTTTTCTCCATCTGAACAAGATGTGGGGTGATATAAACACAGAGATTTGTTTGTGTATGTGTGTCTTCTGTTTACTTCTACTATGTGTCTGCGTGTGTGTGTGTGTGTGTGTGTGTGTGTACGTGTACGCATGCATCCATGTGTGTATTTATGCACACATGGATGCGTGCGTACACACAGACATACTTCTACTTTGTGTGTGTGTGTGTGTGTGTGTGTGTGTGTGTGTGTGTGTGTGTGTGTGTGTGTGTGTGTGTGTGTGTGTGTGTACGCACACATCCATGTGTGTATTTATGCACGCATAAACATATGTACATATATGTATGTACCTGCTCGACAATATGAACTAATAGGATAAAGTGCCAAAGGAAGAAGGGGCTTCATCCACTCTGTTGTTCTCAGCGTCTCTTGTAGTGTGTATTTCTCTAATTCTCTTTACATTGTAGCTCTGCCACATATTAAAGTGTTTTGGTTTTGTTTACTTACACTTACCTTGGTGCTTTTTTCTCGTGTGTGTGTGTGTGTGTGTGTGTGTGTGTGTGTGTGTGTGTGTGTGTGGTGCAGTGGTCAACAAGAGAATCACAGGTGGGGCCATGCAGCTCTCTTTCAGCTCCATCACTCTGGACTACTACCCCTTCCACAGAGCAGGTAGGCAAACAACAACACCGCCACCACCACCTCATCATTAAGCCTCTGTGCATCTGGACAGCTGATTAGTGCAGTCCACTTAAGCCTCAAAGGATGAATCCCAATGTCTGCCCTAAAGGAAATATTCACTTGTGAATCAATCAGTAGTCCTGTTGTTTATGCATGTTGCCGAGTGTCAGTAGGTATGATAATGAAGGTAGGTAGGATAACGTACATCAAATAGCAAAACACTGACGCTAACTGATGGGGGCACAGGAAAGCGCAACTGAAAGTTCTTTGTATCCTAATCAGTTAGCGTTAGCTGCCGTTTGGCAAATTTGGTCTACGTTGCACCATATTCTCTTGTTCTCATACCTACTGACAGCTCTCAGTAACGTCAGACAACAGGACTGTTGATTTATTCACACCAAATTGCTTAAACCCTCAAAGACTTAAGTGTTATGAATCAGACGAAAGCCAGTGAAGTGTCTGAGGGTTCAGGGCTTTCGGCTTGGGTGGGGGTAGGCGGAATTGGGATTCACTCTTGGGTTTGGGATTTAGTCCCTCACAGAGATTTGAACAGCATTCAGGTACACTGAATAGATGTGCACAGGACGACCTTCCTAAATTGTTTGCAAGTGGTTGCAAACATTCACAAAAAACACAAAGCAAAAAAAAATAAAAATCCTGGCTCAGTGGCTAACCTCCCTAATTTCTGGTCGGACCACAGTACTCATTTCTGAGGCTTGCTAGAATAATCTGGTCAACTCATCCAGACAGGATCTGAGATTATGAGAGACATAGCGCAAGCAAACAAACAAACTGGCCCAACAGCCATCACAAAGTTCATCTGACATCTCAATCTAAAGATCCAGAAGATAGCTGCTCTTGCGTTAGCATAAACTCTCGCATCAGTTTGCCATTCACTTGCACAGCGTTTGCATCAGCCTCTCAGACCGCACTCACTTGAGGGCTACACGCATCAGTGCATCTCTGGATCACAGAGCTTGCAGCCATCTTCAGTCTGATTGGCAAATCTGCCTTGTCACTCAACACATAAAGGCATGTTGGGATATGTGATTGCTGTCAAGCCCTCCTCCTACTCAATGCAGGCCTGACCTCAGTGGAGGAAATACTGCAGGGATGGTGCAGCGTTTCAGTACTGACTGACATAGCTGAAGGTCACCATGAGATTTTAAAAGACCACGTCAATGTTTTAATTCCTCTAATACAATGTTTGAGTGCGTGTGTTGGTGTGTGTTTTTGCGTGTGTGTATGTGTATGTGTGTGTGTGGGTGTTTGTGGGTGTGCGTGCATTCATGCATGCATGCAAGTGTGTAACAAGCTCAGCTGCAGTGTCAACACATGCTGTGTGGTGATTGTACTGTGTGTTTTGCCTCGACTGCAGGGGTGGTGTCCTGCTGGGTGTGAAAGTCTTTGCATAGTGTGTGTTTGTGTTTCTGTTTGTGTGTGTGTGTGTGTGTGTTAAAAGCAAATGTCATAGATGATTTAACAGCAGAAGATGGTTTTACAGCAGAATTGAAAGTGACAGTGGAACCAGGTGTGTGTGTGTGTGTGGTGTGTTTTTTTTTTTGTTTTGTGTGTGTTGTGTGTGTGTGTGTGAGGAGAGAGAGAGAGTAAAAGTTTGTCTGTATGGGTTCATTGCTAAGCAGACACATTATTTAATGGTACACAGAGGTCACTGGTGTACCGTATAGTAATCTTGCGTGTGCTTCCGTGTGGAGTTAGAACAAGATTTTTATTGACTCTAAAAGCTGAATGCCAGCAATGGGGCCATTAATGCTCTCTTTACCAGCTCTCTGTTTAAACTATCATGTTCTCCTCACCAGGTCTCTGTTGGAATCCTGTAGACTTCCTGACGCACAAGCTCTGCTGTACATCAAGAAGTGCTTCATTCAGCTTAGCATAATGTTAACATTATTCAGAGCCTCTCTGAAGCTGTGATAATGAAAGAATTCTTATGTTGGAGCTAAGCGTGTCATAAAAGCCTTAACCCAAAGCTTCTCTGAGTGATGCTTTCCCACCCTCACCCAGCCCACCCAGTGCAAATCCTTTAAGAATATTTATCTGAGTAACTGTCGTGTTTAATGTGTGTGTTTGCCACTTTTAACATGTACTAAGCATGATGTACAGTATACACATAGGATAGTCTTAACACTTTGGAGCATTTGGAGCATGCCAAGCTTGGTGTGAATTAGGCACACACACTCACATGGACACACATACTGCCTCTTTCTCTCTCACTCACAGACACACACACATACACTTGCAAATGCCAAAATAAACCTCTCTGGTTACACTTTATTTGGGTACTCATATCCATTCAGACATATCAACATACACCGATATAAACACTACTGTCTCTGTGATACACACACACACACACACAAACACAAACCCAAACCACAAAAATGCCTGCACACGCACATACACAGACACAGACACAGACACACTCTCTGACATCGCTATCTGATCCCTCCTGGTCTTGTCAGGTGAGAGCTGTCTGCACTGGATGCACTACAGCGAGGCGACGAAGACCCGCGAGGGCTGGGCCCGAAGCCTGCTCGAGGAGTTCCGCTCCAACGTGGACCTGCTCAAGACCGCCCTCAAGGACCACCAGAGCACCAGCGGCCAATCACAGGGCTCGCCACAGCACGGTAAGCCCCACCCCGTATTGGGTACCGCTGCCGCCAATTCCGCCTCTGCCTCTCAGATTGGCTGTTGATCAAAGTTCTAAGTTGTATGCAACTGGACTTCTTCTTTGGAGCTTGAAGACGTTTAAGCCAGGAAGTTTAACTGCTCTTCACCATCACATTCGCCTGTGATCATAATGACTCACTCCAATTCACACATTAACTGCTGTTAATGGGTGACCCATGTGACCCATTGTCACATGATTAGGGGTGTGGTGGACAGATCACAGCGCCACCCACAGTGGTCCTGAGATATACCTCCTGATTCTCTACCAATCAGATCACAACTGAAGAAGCCTTTTGGATGAAAGATGAAAAGTCTTCAGGCTCTGAAAAAGAAGGCCAGTTGCAGACAGCTTAGCCCTTTGACTCCCATGACCTGGATGAATGAGAATGAGAACATTGTCTGTTGATGACCGTGAACTGCAGGGTGTTTTTAAGTAGGTGGGTGAGTGACAAATAGGGGTAAGTTAACACATAAGAAGTGGTAAATCTCCAAAAAGATGAGCACTAGGGTTTCATTCATTGAGTAAAACAAAGCCAGAGGGCTCTTCTTTTAGGAAGTTTACCACTTCCAGTGAGTGAACTTATCTAGGTTTGTCACCAAACTTCGTGCATAAAATATTCCCTGATGTGGTCATTTTGTAGTGGATTGTGTTGTTTTGGACTTCTCCAGTAATGTGGCCGTTGTGTTGAGGTTTGTGTGTGAAACTTTTTGGTCACATCACCAATGGGATCTTGTTCTTTTGCCCAGCTGGAGTGGCACACAATTGGCACTCTTTTGTACACAATATGAGTGCCTAATTGTGGTTTGGGAGTTTGCAGTGACTGGCAAAAATCTGTGTGTTCTCACTCTCTGATGTGTTGTGGTGATGACTTTTCAGACCTGTAAACTTTTGCTGTCTGAGATGGTAAAATACTGGCCTCTCCTGGACACTCTTGGTACTGCATCCTCTTTTTTCCTGGACCAACTTCTTTCGGACATGGACTGGGCTCATGCCAGGATTGAACTTGGTTCCCACAGTCTCTCCAAGCTAGTGGTTATAAATAGAAGCTAACAATCTGTCTGCTCATTTGTCCATCCTGTCATCCATGTTCAGCCATGGTCAAACCCCAAAGAGATAGACACACACCATGAAAGGTATCCTATGAGAGGGAAACACTGTAATGGGCATGACTGAATCGAACACATTTAGCCAATAGCTCAGAAACCTTCTGCGGTTAACCTCTATTTAGCCAGTCGCTCAGAGGCATTCCAATGTAAACCACCATTTAGGCAGTTCTTTTAGAAACATTCTGACGTACATCTCCAAACACACACACACACACACACACACACACACACACACCACACACCATACATCTCTCTCATTATAAGACCAGAGAGGAAGAAGTCATTAAGTCAGTTGCACAAAGAGCTAGATGGGTAGAGAGATATGTTATTTAGCCTGAGGGAAATAAAGGCAACAGCCTGGATGTAATGAAGAATTCTTGTGAAATAGTCAGCAATCTAGAGCACTCAGAATATCTTGCTGCGAATCCTTTTCTCGTGACCTTCATCAACCTCCCTCTGAACATAACTTTTGATTGCTTTTCAAGTTGTATAGTACAACATCAACTCACACAATTTGACAGGAAAAAGATGTGTGCAGACAGAAGAGCCTACTAATGAAACCTGGTTTAGTCTTGTGTAGCTCAGGCCCTTTCCAGACGGCCCCTTCCTCTTTCTCCTCTCCTCATCTCTGGTCTGATGATCTGCCACTGGCTTCTGAATTCAGTTTAGCCGTCGTGTCTTCACTCTCAAATCTGTCTTTTAACTGGCCTCTTCTATTTCTCTTCTCTTCATGTCCTTGTACTTGTGGGTGTGTGTGTGTGTCTGTCTGTATGTCTGTCTGTCTGTCCTGGTCTAGTATCTTTCCTCTTTTTTAACCAGCCTCCTCCGTGTGTGTATCTTTCCTGGTTCCTCTTCTCCAACCGACTGGTTTCCTCTTCTCCTCCGTTCGTTGTGTGTGTGTGATGCGTGATGTGTGTGTGTGTGTTGGTGTGTGATGTGGTGGTGTCGAACAGTAGGTCTGGTGTGGTGAGCCGCCCCGCTGGTTCTGTTGTCAGGTCCAGGCAGCAGCAGCAGCCGTGGCGGTGCTGTACGGTGTGTGTCCCCAGTCTGCCAGAGGCCTCTGCTGGGGGCCGCCCTGGGGCGTAGCCACTCGCACGGGGCCGCCCAGGGCAGCGGAGCTGGTGGGCAGCTTGAGGAGGAGGAGGAGGAGGAGAAGGTGGTGGTGGTGAGGATGAGGAGGATGAAGGAGATGAGGATGGTGATGGGGGTGTTGTTGCTGGTATTGGAGGTGTTTTGGGGTTCCAGGTGCGGGACCAGGTGCCCTGCTGTTGGTGCCTGGAGCCAGGTAGCTAGCTCTCCGTTGTGTGTGTGTTTTTTTTTTGAGCGTGTCCTTCCACACACTGATAACCTGCCTGTAAGAGCACACACATATACACATACAAACACACAGACACACACACACACACACACACACACACACACACAGATTTGTTTGCATAAGCCTTCTGCACATATTTACTCATGGGTGAAGCACATTTGGAGGTATTTTGGGCAGCTTGTGAGAACTCATTCTCATTTGCTTCAAATTCTGTTATAATAGTGAATTTTATTGAAAGTCTCTCTTCCTCAGGCAGCATGTTCCCTCCAGGAAAATACTGTCCAGAAGTGTTTCACGCCCAAACTCCTCTATACACAAACACACGCACATGCACATGCACACATACACACACACACACGTGTGAAGTGCCCATGTCAGACACTGTGAAGATAATGCGCTGAGTGTGTGTGTGTTTTGCAGGTAAAATCTCCACCAGTTCCAGCACCAGCTTCTCCCCTCCACCCACGCCCCGGACTCAACTCATGTCCAGTTCCTTTGTGCTGCGCATGGCTGACTTCAGCATCTACCAGGTGAGAAGAGCGCTCACACACACACACAAACAAACACACAGAGAGATGAGCAAACAGGCACATACACTTTCAGACAGACTCACAGACACACAGGCACATAGACTTACAGACACACACACACACTCACACACACAAACATGCTGTGCACACAATCAGTGTACAGGTGACAAGATCTCACAGGCGACAAGAGGTCTCACAGAAATACATTGGGGCTTTTAACATCAAAACACCTTTTTCCCCGGTACATTCACACTAACTTCAGTGATCTCAAGAGCACAACTCAAAAATACATCTGCAATTTCTCACAAAGCTATCTGCAATCTCTCACTGTGTTGTGTACACACACACACACACACACACACACACACACACACACACACACACACACACACACAAATTCAGCCTTCACACTTTCTCTGGTGGTGCTCCCCAGGTGTCCACGGCAGACCAGCGTCGCTCCAGCCCAAAGCCCATGATCTCCTGCAATAAGAAATCGCTGTACCTGCCTCAGGAGATGCCTGCCATCCATGCTGAGTTCACTGAATACTACTTCCCTGATGGCAAAGACTACCCCAGTATGTCACTTCCTGTGTCAACACTCCACACTTCCTGCAGATCAGCACACACATTGCATCTTATTGTTCCAGTTGTTCTGTGCAAAGGATTTGATGGAACTATGTTGTTAACTTCAGTTACAGCCCAGTTGTGTGTGTGGTGCGTGCATGGTGTGTGGGTGTGTGTGTGGGTGGTTGACAGTTCAGCAGGAAATTACTTCGAGAAGTTTGAAGTGTGTTTCTAACTGTTAGTTGGAACATCGAGCAGAAGGCTCTCTCTCTTTCTCTCTCTCTCTTTTCTGTCTCTTCCACTCCCTCCCTCCCTCCACTTTTCCTTCTCAGTTGAAAGGAAACTCTCCATGTCTTCTGTTCTTCACACTGGCACTACTTGAAGGCTAACACATTCAGGCCGCTTGTATAACATTGCTTGTTCACCATCCAGTATCTTTGCCGAGCCTTTCTTGTGGAGTGCCAGTAGAACGCTTCTCTCTCTCTCTCTCTTTTTCTGTCTCTCTCTCTCCTTCCTCCTCTCTTTTTCTCTCTCTGTCTCTCTCTTTTTTCTCTTTCTTTCTCTCTCTCCCTCTTTCTTTCACTTTCTCTCTCTCTCCCTCTCTGTCTCTCTCATTTTCTCTCTCTTTCTCCCTCTCTCTCTCTCTGTCTCTCCCCCTCTCCCTCTCTCCCTGTACTTCAGAGTAGCCCATACTGGTCTAAGCAAAGCGTTCCTCTCCCAGACCGAAATAGCTTTAGAGTGGGGGGCCAAGCGGCACTGAGTTTGCTCCCAGGGTTGTGGACTCAGTTTAGAGAAACAGGCATCTTTCCTGTGCAGTGGGAACGAGGGGAACAAAAACAGGACCCTCCCATGTGAGATGTGTAATCATTTTCATCTCTTTTCTTTCATCTTCCCCCATTTCTTTCCTGTATTTTTTTTCTCGCTCTATTCCATCTCTCCTTGCGCTCTGCATCCCAATCCTTTTTTCTTATTTCTTTGTTTCTGCTTCCATCTCATCCATTCATCTCTCTTTCTCTCCTTTGGCATTTTTCCTTCGCCTTGCCCCCCTCCCTTCCTTTCTCCATCCAGCCATTACTGCACACTTCTCCATCTGCAGCTCTATCATTTACTAAAGACAACTTTATCGTCAAAAACAATTTGTATTGTAATAAATAGATTAATGTATATTACAAGATATGTCCATACATGTAGCTTGACTTGTAAGATTTGGTATAATAACAACAGACATGAACCAACAATCTCTCTCTCTCTCTCTCTCTGTCTCTGTCTCTCTATCTCTCCCTCTGTAGTCCCGTGTCCTAACCTGTACGTGCAGCTGAACGCTTTGCAGCTGGTGTTGGACCCGCGCAGCCTGGTGTGGCTGAACCTGTTTGCCCTGGACCTGCGGCAGAGCTTGGAGCAGTTCATGCAGCTCTACAAGCTCAGCGACTCACAGAAGCCCGACGAGCACGTAGACATCAGGGTGGACGGACTCATGCTCAAGGTGTGGGAGAACACACACACACACACGTACACACACAACACACACTCACACACACAGTTTTTGGGGTATTCATGCATAGTAGATCCTACATACACAAGCCCTGAAACACTCAAAGCACAACTCAAAAATACATCTGCAGTTTCTCACAAAGCTATCTGCGAGAGCAATCTCTCACTATGTTATGCACCACACACACACACACACAGTTTTAGGAGTATTTATGCATAGCAGATCCTACATAAACAAACCCTGAAACACTCACAGTGAGTGGAAAAACATGTGCCACACAGAATATAACCAATACACAATGATCTCTCTCTCTCACACACACACACACACACACACACACACACACACACACACACACACATAGACACACACACGCAAAGGGAAAAAAAAGGCTTGTTTCAGCTTCATGTAGTTGCACACCATGGTGTCCAGTCCCACCAGAAGCATGACTAATTAATTGCCATATCTCTGTTTTTAGCTTAATTAGGTAAGAGCGTCTAGACAGAGCTCTTACTAGCTACAGGAGACCCTGATTTATAAGAGATCTGATTTATAAAAGATGAAAAACAAGTTGACAAGTTTAAAAGTAAATATCTGCAATTAAATACTTTATGCAACATGTTTGGAACAAGATTGGGAATAAGGACTAGTTTTCAAATTTAACTGCCTGCAAATTAAAGCTAGATAAAGTTTATCTCTTGTAGGCTTTTTACCTTAAATCAGTGATTCCCAACCAGGGCCACACTGCATGGGGTACGTGCAAATATTTAATAATAATTATTTTCCAAGATGATAAATAAATATTCTCAGTCATTTCATATTAAGCTCGTCATTAAGCTCGTGTGTGTGTGTGTGTGTGTGTGTGTGTGTGTGTGTGTGTGTGTGTGTGTGTGCTGTTTTCAGCCGGTTAGGGTTATTTGGTCTCTGCATCCCTACCCTGAATTAGTGAGAGACACAGCCCATAGTGAACACACAGTGAGGGGAGGTACACACTAAAAGCGGTGGGCTGCCTGCTACTTCAGCGCCCGGGGAGCAGTGAGGGGTTAGGTGCCTTGCTCAAGGGCACTTCAGCCGTGGATGTATTGGTCAGGGATCAAACCAGAAACCCTTCAGTTTTAAGCCTGTGTGTGTGTGTGTGTATGCGTGCATGCCTGCGTGCGTGTGTGTGTGCGTGAGTGAGTGCGTGCGTGTGTGTTGTACCACAGCTGTGTGTGTGTTTGTTGTACTGCAGCTGTGTGTGTGTGTTGCACTGCGGCTGTGTGTGTGTTGCACTGCAGCTGTGTGTGTGTGTGTTTGTTGTACTGCAGCTGTGTGTTTGTGTGTGTGTGTGTTTGTTGTACTGCAGCTGTATGTGTTTGTGTGTTGCACTGCAGCTGTGTGTGTGTGCTTGTTGTACTGCAGCTGTGTGTGTGTGTTTGTGTGTGTGTGTGTGTGTGTGTGTGTTTGTTGCACTGCAGCTGTGTGTGTGTGTGTGTGTGTTGCACTGTAGCTGTGTGTGTGTGCTGCAGCTGATGATCCTGGCTGAGCTGGACCCAAGTGCATGTTGTAGGCTTTTTACCCCATGTCAGCTTAGAAAGTATTATGCATATTAAGCAGTTTTATTTAATGTTTGTGTGTGTGTGTGTGTGTGTGTGTGTGTGTGTGTGTGTGTGTGTTGTGCAGCTGGTGATTCCTGCTGAGCTGGACCCTGGCACCCCTCCTGAGCTCCCGCGGCAGCTGGCGGTGCAGACGTCTGAGATGGTGGCCACCAACACTCGTCACTCCACCTCCTGCTCCCGCTCCAGCCTGGAGGCTGTGCTGCAGGCCTTCCAGGAGGAGGCCTTCTTCATCACCTCCTCTTCCTCCTCCTCCACCTCCCGTTCTTCTCCTCAACCCCTCTTCCCGCGCTCGCCCGACTCCTTCCCCGTCCTGCACCCGGTCTTCCAGCGGCACGCGCACGAGCGCGACACGCGCCTCCACGAGGTCTACCGCCGGCAGGTGGCGCCCTCGCTCACGGCCGACGCGCTCAAGGCGCCCGCCGCCACCGACGTGTGGGCCGTCAGCTGCTCGCAGTTCTGGGCCGACTTCGAGGGCGCCCAGCGGCCGGCGCGCAGTGGCGGCTCCGGCTCCGGCTCCGGGTCGGGCTCGGGCCGCAGCCGGCCCACGCCCTTCGTGGACTCCTTCCCGCTGGCTCTGTGGGTGTGCCAGCCGGCGCGCCACGCCCAGCACTCGCAGCGACTCAAGGCCTCCGCCGCGGCGACCTCTGAACTCTCCGACCAAGCCCGGATGCAGCGGAAAAGGATGCTCAAAGAGTACTACAGCGCGGAGGCCGCTTCGCTGACGCCAGGCAACGCGGCATCGGCACCTTCCTCCTCTTCCTCTTCCTCTTCGCCTGGCAACGGCCTGCGTAAGCCTCGCTCGCTGGACAGCTTGGGAGCAGACTCCTCTTCCTCCACATCTTCCTCTTCTTCCTCCTCCGCCTCCTCCTCGTCCTCGTCGCAGCCGGACGTGCAGGTGTTGGTTCAGGTGCAGAAGGCCCTGAGCGCTCAGGTCAACCACCAGCAGTACGTCTTTCTGCTGCGGCTGCAGCGCACCGTGAAGCAGCTGCAGCAGACCCTGCAGCAGGACCTGGAGCGCAACCGCAGCGGTGGAGGCAACAGCAGTTTGAACGCCGCGCGCGTCGCACGACAGCAGGTACGAGAGACCCCGTTACAGTTTTGATTGAAGTCAGGTAAGCAGATGTGCTTTCACACATGTCTGATTTTTAGATGGCTTTGGGATCAACAGCTTTTGGTTTTGCGATAAATCATTTCTACGTTTATCTTTAGAAATGGCCGCCATGGATGGTGTAAAATTGTGAAAAAATAAAAAATAAGAATAATATTTGCCATAGTGTACCACACAGTAGATGCTGGGTGGAAACTGCCGAGGTGTAACTGTCCCTCTCTCCCCCATGATTGGTTGTTAGGAGCAGAATGATCCATCTCCATTCAGCGTGTGCGTGGGGATTTTGATGAAGAGCGCTGAGGTGTCTCTTCTCCTGAAGCCCGTTCCTGACCCCAGTGCCCCCAGCACGGGGGCCGCCAGCCCTCTGGGCTCCGACCTCTCGCCCTCTGACAGCCGCGCGACCCTGGAGCCGGGCAGCACCGATGGCGGCCTCATGGATGGGGCAGAGAGGCCTTCAAACGGGGCGTCAGTGGGAAAGCCCTCCTGTCCTGTGGAACAGCTCCTCTGTGCATCGGCTGCTGACGGGGGCGGAGGAGGAATGCCAGCACCTCTCCTTCCTCCTCCTCCTCAGCCTTCCTCCTCCTCCTTGGCGTCTCCGGCCGGCAGGAAGGGCTCTCTGGAGGAGCGGCGGACGAGCCTCGGTGCGGCGGTGAGGCGCTCCAGTGCGGAGGAGAGGAGAGAGGGGAGCATGGAGCCCGTGCTGGAGGGACAGGGGGGTGTGCCGGAGGGGAAGCCCCAGCAGGGTGAGCCCTCGGCGGACAGGGTGGCTCCGCTGGACCCCTTGAGCGACCCGCTCTCCAAGGACTGGAACGAGAGCAAGGACAGAGGCTCAGGGAACCGCATGCCCCAGTCCATGTCCAGGTAAGACTCAGGAGCTTCTTAAACATTATTACACCATCACAGCGCTAGTATTCTGTTCAACTAGAATTTACCAACTATTTACCAAAGGTAAAACATTGATTTTGCTAGATTCTTTCAGCTATGAAGCTAATCCATGGCATGGCACAGGCCTTTAAATTGGAATGCATCTCTTTTTTGTCATTCCACTTAGTCATTAAGGGCATATCTAGATATTTTATGAATGTATATTCTTGTTGCTCCTTTTGGCCTTTTGTTTACATGTAAAAAGAGCCACCTTAAACAGACATTTTTTTAAAACGCCATCCAAAGTGGAGATTTTTCGAAACGCTTCGATTCTGTTGATATGTGTAAACGTAATTAAAGGAGAAAAAAAAAAAAAACGATAAATAAAAAAAACTTCAGTTTATAAAAATATCTAAATACGTATAAACAAGCATGTAGTCACGATCTGATTCTGGGCCCAATATCAAAGGAGCCTATTTAAAGGACCACTGATAGCACCAGCTGTGTGGGGTATATTGCAAGAAATCATTTGTTGCCAAGAAGCATAACAGTGAGCATTTGGGCATAACTGGGCATTTGTTCAGCAACCTAAAAGTTATTGAGTCCTCAACAACTATTCTGTTTTTCCATCTGTGCGGAAATGCTTATCTGAGATAATGCATTCTCCTGTCGTGTGTGTGTGTGTGTGTGTCTGTGTGTGTGTGTGTCTGTGTGTGTGTGGGAATGAGAACATGTAATGTATGTGTCTGCTTCTGTGTTGACTATTCACACACACACACATATGACCATGCTGTATGGCTCAACGCTTCACGTGTGTGGGTGTGTGTTCATGTTGGTGTGTGTGTGTGTTTTCCAAATGCCTCTTGTTATCGCTCTCTGAAGGAAAGGCAGTCTCTCAGTGGTGTCTGACCTTCTGAGTTCCCAACACACCAGGTCTACCTCCTTATATTCTATATCTAACATGTAAGGCTTCCTATAGGGTCTCTCTGTTGCCCCCCTTCTGTGTCTATATGTGTGTGTGTGTGTGTGTGTGTGTGTGTGTATGTGTATGTATTTGTGCACGCCTGTATAATGTCACTGTGTCATCATGTGATGTTTGAGGTTGTGTGTATGATGGACTGAGAGTGAAACTGTATCCCGTGAGTGTGTGTGTGTGTGTGTGTGTGCGTGTGTGTATGCATGCATGGTGGGTTATGGTACGTGGTAACTAGCTATTTTTTGGTTGTGGTGGATAGTGTCTGCAGTTGTGTGAGTGTTTCTGATTGGATGTAGTTGTTTAACAATGTGCATTGGTGTTGTGGTGATCCGTGGTAGTGGCATGCCTGCCCTCTGGTACATAGTTTAGACTAACCCTTGTGTTAAGGTTCGAAGACTTGTTGAATTGTGTGTGTGTGTGTGTGTGTGTGTGTGGTGTGTGTGTGTGTGTGTGTGTGTCGCCTGTGTACAGTATGTGGGCCTGTGTATCTCTTCATTCTCATGTGGTTATTTTCTATAACAGCTGAACTATGTTTCTATAACTGCTGAATGTGTGTGTGTGGTGTGTGTGCGTGTATGTGCGTGTATGTGTGTGTATGTGTGTATGTGTGTGTGTGTGTGTGTGTGTGTTTCAGTGGCAGACTCATGAGGGACCGGTCTCAGTCCAGTTTCTCTGTGTCGTATAAGAACATGAAGAAGAGTCCGTCTCTCCAGTCCCTGGACAACATCTCCATAGACAGCTGCATGATGCTGGAAGATGGAGACGCCTACAGCCTGCTGGAAAGAGGTGACACACACACACACACACACACACACACACACACACACACACGACACACATGAACAAACAAGCATACATTCCTAAAATAGGCCAACAAAGGGCCAACAGTGAAGACACAAAGAGACTCTAGCATGCATAAATACATGCACATACACAGGTGCCCAAACAGGGCCAAAAACCACAGTTCCATTCCGACAAATTTCTTCCTCTTAGTCTGTCTTGTTTAATGGTGACATGTGTCCCTGTACTAAGTTGACGTGCAGCTCCAGTACTGTCCAGAGGATGGCAGCATTTTTCTGTAGATAGTTAGCATGTGGGCATGGCACACATAAGATCTTTGTTTCAGTCGTTTATTTGTGTGTGTGTGTGTGTGTGTGTAGATGATGTGTCTATCTCAGGCTACAAGGATGCCCTGAGTGAGCACAGTGCGGCAGAGAGTGCCAGTGAGTCATTGTTACCAGCTGCAGATGGGGCCGTCTCGCCTGATGCTGTCAGTGCCACCTCACAGAGCATCGACGAGCCCACCAAAGACTTGGTGAGTGTGTGTGTGTGTGTGTGTGTGTGTGTGTGTGTGTCTGTGTCTGTGTGTGTGCGCCTAACCACAAATTATCTTAAAGGCATACCAGGCAAGCCTGTGATTTTTTTTTTTTTTTTTTAATCCCCAGAGCATCCTGTCCAGTTGCAGATTTAAAAATATATATATATATATATAGAAACAGACCAATTAATGTGGAATAGGAAGCAGCAATGATCATTTTTGTAGAGTCATGTTGACTGACAATAGTCTAGAAATCTAGACATACTCTAGCAATAGCAAATGGTTTTGCTATGCAATTAAGTATGGAAATGAACCATAGGGCCTCATTAGCTGTTCTCCCAAGTTTGGTCGGACCAATCACATCGCTCTAGATTTGATTGGCTTGATTGGCTTGTTGAGAGTCGCCTAGACGTACCCTAGCGGTATCTTATCAGGCGTGCAGAGGCAGACAACCTCTGACTCCACCCCTTGGATTGAGCCCAGTCTATCGGTCATGGCCAGACTGTACATTTTGATGTTATAGTCTGGCTTGTCAGACGAGACTGACAAGGTGATAAACATGATTTCAGTTCCATTAAGTTTTTGTTTCACGTCGGCTTCCTGCTTAAGCAGATCACAAGTGCAGTAACTGCAGAATATAGGCAGAGCCATTTAGGAGCATAAGGAGCCATTTAACCATCAAAGTGACTATGAAGCTGGTAAATTAGCCTTAAAACATTGCCTGGTTTGCATTTAAAAAGACTTTTTTGTTTAAGGTATGACAACTAATTTCACTGTGACGTCTGCGGCATATCAATGTAATGGTATTATGGTAGGAAATGAACAATATACATTAAGCTACTGATGCCAAGTATTGATATATGTGTAGACTTATTCAAAATAATAATTGCTACGTACCATTAAAAGGATCCCTGGCTAGTAAGATATATTGACCTTATAAGACTGACATTTGTATCAACTGTATGTGACACAACGTAAAAACACCCCATGTTTTCTTTTTTACTGAAACTTCTAGAAAATCCCTTCTTTTGCAGAGCTTGTAAGCTGCCATGGTATTTACGTCTCAATGCCTTCTGGGTAAAAAGTGGCATCACCTGGTTATTATTGATGGTGTCTATGGGCAGCTACAGCTTGATTGGACCTTGATTAGATGCAACCAGGTGATGTCACTTTTTTCAATAATGGAGGCTTACAAGTGGAAGGATTTTCTAAACTTTTAAGAAGACAATCTAATAAGGCCAACATGTCTTACTTGCCCAGGGATCCCTTTAAATACAGTTGTGATATTGTTGTGAGGTTTAATTGAGACCCCTTTAAGTACATTTGTGATTTTGTTTTGAGGTTTAACTGAGATTGAGTTACATCCGTTATTCACTTCTATGAACAAAGCACCATTTTTATTGAACAAACCATGACATTGATTGGACAAAGGGTCAGTCAAAATGACCTGGATTTCCTAATTACTTCAGATGTCACCACTTCACCATAGTGCGAGACGATGTGTATACTATTAAGATTATGCCATTTTGGTAGCCTAGAAATCTGCACACACCCTTGCGGTAGCAAATAGTTTTGCTCCGCGGGTATGTCTAGCCACGCTCCACTGGAGCCTTAATTGGTCTTACACAGGCTTGGTAAGACTAATCGCAGCGCTCTATCTTTTGTAGAGTCGTTGGGCGGGCTTAGCGCTTTAATGACAGGGCTTTGACGGTGCAAATCAAATACATGGCCTAGCAATATCAGTCGTTTGCATCGATTTTGGAAGAGTTAGACTTGGGCTTTTCTTTGAAAGTTGAGCAGAAAAAGCTACTCAAGTCATTCATTTTAAACAAGGAGGTATTTGCTGTAGCGCTATCCAGTCTGAAAGACAATCGTCGATTCCGCCCCTCAGATTGAGCTCGGTCTATCGGTCATGGTCAGACTATCCATTTTGATGTTACAGTCTGGTTGTCAGGCTACCATTTTACATTTACGCAGTTAGCAGATGCTTTTATCCAAAGCGACTTAAATTTGTCAACTATCAACTACATCAGGGCCAGTCTCCCCTATAGCAACTTGCTCAGCCGGGATTCGAACCCACAATTTCCAGGCTGCTAGCATGCTGGCCAGGTTCCTTAACCACTACGCCACCACTGTCTCTAACATTGGTACTTTATGGCATGGATTGTAATTTCTTATTAAGGGGTCCCATTAGAAGTGAACATAGTCTGCTTTTAGAGGCCTGTGGGTTCTGTCCATTAACTGTGGATCTTATGTGTTGGTTTTGGGATCTGTCCATACAGGTGTCGGTTCTGGTTCTGAAGGTGAACTCTGTGTGCGGTTCTCTGGACATGCGGGGCGAGAACACGGCGGTAGCTCTGGAGGTGGGGCAGGTGCGACCCAGTCAATTGGGCAACGTCAGCCTGAGGCAGTACCTGAGCAACCGCAGCCTGGGTAAGAGACACACACACACACACTTACTCACTCACTCACACACACACAGACACAGAGAGAGAGGGAGTGTGTTACTGTATATCAAATTGCCAAACAAAAATGACCTTAATTGATTTTGGCTCTTTCATTTAAAAAAAAGCTTACATACTCTCTTCTCTCACACACGCACACACACACACACACACACACACACAGACACACACACACAGAGAGGGACACACGTGTGCACACACACACACACAACACACACACGCACATGGAATAGCACAAGCATGTTCTTTCTATAAGATTTGAAAGGGTAATAAAAAGCTCTCTGGAAAGAGGTCATTACACATCAGTACATAAAGCTAATAGGGCAACAGGCCGTTATTCCCCGTAAGAGTGTAACTACAGTCTTCCATTAACAAAAATATCACACATTTTATGCTCTGTGGACCGCCTACCACTGTACACTACAATGACCTTGACATCTCAAAAGCCTCAAACACAAACACACACAAACTCTCTTTCTCTCTCTTACTCTCACACTCTCTTTCCCTGCCTCTCTCTCTCTCTCTCCCTCTCTCTCTCTCTTTTTCTCTCTCTCTCTCTGTTTCGAATATGGCCGGTGTCATTGAGAGCCTCTCCAAGCTCGGCTGCCGCAGAGATTTACTGCTGCGTTTGAGTAATCAGCGACGCCTTGGACTTGGAAGCCTGTTCTAGCCGTCTAGCTTTACGGTTCAGTGTTTACCCCGGCTTCCAACGTTATGGTAATAAAGGACTACATCCCCCACTTTACGGCACTGCAACGGGCCAGCAGCTATTTGTCCTAAGTGCTGTTTGCCGGTGGCAGCTGTGCCGTTTGTTCAAGGGTGCAGTTTTCTATGCAGGATGCTGTGTGGAGACTGTCTGTTTTACAGCTAATCTACAGTGTGAAAGCCATTGGGATGGCTTAGGTTTCTATCACCATCATGTCAGCCTGACTCATTGTGCTACATTAGGCCATTGCTGTGGGGGAGAATTCCATTATTACATTCTTATTGCACTTTTAAGTCCTGGTTGCTCTTGCTGAGCATTGTTATACTGTGATTTGCTTGAACAATTAGTGTGTGTGTGTGTGTGTGTGTGTGTGTGTGTGTGTGTGTGTGTGTGGGTCTGTGTGTGTTTCTGTGTGTGTGTGTGTGTGTGTGTGTGTCTTTGTTGTTGTTGTCTATCAGTCTCAATGTGTATGTCGTAAGTAAGTGTGTGTCTGTGGACA
>PYXC01002464.1:240000-252500 GCA_015244755.2 Tenualosa ilisha | reverse complement strand
ACAGCTAGGGCCTGTGCTAGATGTGGGGTATGTGAGAGGGTTTGGTAGGGGGGTGTGGGGGAGGAGATGCGGCCTTGGGTGAATGTGAAGGCATCAGAACCGGTTCCAGACTTCATCCGATGGGATATCAGGCAGAACCACAGGCAGGTTCTGTTCTGGTTCTTTGGCCCTGTCTGGAGAGAATCTGGGTTTCTCTGGCGTGTGGCTCCGAGTGTATCGCCCCAAAAGAGACAGGAGGGACACGTTTGGCACTGCACTGTCCCCACTGTCCTTACCACGCGCTTGCTAAGAAGTACCGTCAGCTGTCCCACCATGGGGTCCCCCACGAGAAGTTCTTCATTTGGGCAGTTGGACTATTTGGACCTTGTTTTCCTTTTTTTTCAGCAGTAAGATTTTGCAGTTTGTAAATGTTGATTTTTCCTCCTGCACCATGGGGGGAAATGTTTTGCGATTTGGGGAGGGGAGGGGAGGGGAGGGGGGGAGGTGAAGGGAGGGAGAATTGTCCGCTGCTGTCCCTGCCTCATCATGATGGAATTGAGAAGAGAGAACACGTGTGCTAGTGCACGAGCAACACGTAAACACACTTGTGCGCGCTCACACACATACAGACACGATCAGATATACAGACACACACACACACACACACACATTACATCCGCATATGGAGACCTCTCCACACACAGGTACAAGTAAACACAACACAAGCGCACACACACCTATATCCACACACATCTCTCAGCAGGGGCTGGAGCAGCTTCTGATTGCTTTTGGGAGGAGCACATTCCACCCCACCCCCCCCCGCCTTGGCTCTCCTGTCGGGGGGTCGGGGGTCGGAGGAGTGACACTGAATGTCAGACCTACAGAGGAATGTCTTAAACAAACAAACAAACAAACAAACAAAAACAACTAAAACAAACTCTCTTTGCACTGCACTAAGAAATGTATCATGGTATCATGTACTTAGTTCTTTACAGAAAACAGAAGTGTTTTAGCTCTTAACAAATTGTCCTTCTATGTTTGTGTGTGTGTGTGTGTGTTAGATTATGGAATGCACTACTGATGTGCAGGAATGTCCTTTCTTTTTTTCTTTTTTTTTTTTGTCTGTACAGAATTGTGAACGGTTAGGCAGTGTTTGTCTCTTGTGTTTGTGTTTGTGTGTATGTGTGAGAGAGATAGAAAGAGTGAGTGTGTGTGTACATTCACCTCCATGTTGCTTTAGCTGACATTTCATTAGACTGAGAGGAGGGGTTTCTTTTCATAGTTCTCATCGATATTTGGTTCACCAGCCAGGCTCCTCTGGTCAGCTATTTTTCTACCTGTGAATACTTGTAGACACATCGTAGGCACAACTAGGAGGACAAGGAGATCGCTGTAAATATAAACCACCACAGTGATTGGCAGACAGCCCACCAATGAAACATCCATGGCATCCAATAGAAAATGAGAGCACAGTTGTGTAGAACTGTCCTCACTTGGCCTGTCCAGCAGAGAGCGGATTCACTTTACAGACCCGCTGATTCTGCCAGTAGACCTGTTTGCTGTGTTAGTTTACTTTCCTGAATGATCCCCTAGATCAGGGTTGATTCCATTTTTGCTGAGTCATCTTTGCACATGAAATAAGGGAAGACGGGGTGGGGGGGAGGCATTTACCTCACATAATGACGTGAGGTTATGGCTTGGTCACTTACAGGGCAGAATTCCTCAACACAGCGACATTACCATGTCAAGAACTGCCTTAAAGGATTCCATTGGCTCCGGTGAAGGAAAGACATAAAGTGTGTACGAACGTTGTGTGTCATCACCTCCCTCATACACACACACACACACATGCACATACACATAAGTGTTATTTTTGCTGTACAGCTCTGTCTAACACCTGAGACGTCACATGCAAAGAACATCCATCTTCACACATCTGACCCTGAGTGGATTTCATTAATAGGAAGGCTGTAGACCCATCCTTTTATCAACTGGTACCAAAGAGGCTCTTTCTGCAGCAGCTTATCCAAGTGCCTGGTACTGCAGGGTCCATCGCATGTCCTCTGTACTCTCAGGAGAATGGTGCTATCTGGAAACTCACACGCTGATTTTCAGCTCGTGCTCGGAGGAGAACCTTTCAAGAAGACTCCACCGAGAACCTTTTTGAGAGGATTCTACTGTGTGAACCATCCTGAGAGGATTCTACTCGAGTTCCGCAAGAAGACACTACTGAGAAACTTTCATGAAGATAACATGTTGAGCCCTCAAAACTGGAGAGCTTCAGCTGTCCTGAGAGCTTCATTTCACAACTACAGGCATTCATTTTATTCTCCTCTACAAGTTCCCCAGCCCTGACCAATACATCCCAGAGTTTCACCTTTACCCTGATGAATGTGTTCATCTGTCCTCATTTCCATGCTTCACCCTAGTCTCTGTGCTCAACAGTACCATCCGTTACGTGCTGTCAGACTAAACTGGTGGACATTTAGGATGGCGGTGCTTATACTAAATACATTCAATGCAACTATATGAGGAAAACATAAACAATTTTTTATGAAGTTGACACAAGCCATGTTAGAGGCCCTGTTGATGTGTGGTCTGTCTCAGACAGCCATTGTGTGATGATCATAGCCTTATAGAGTACTCGATGTCCTGTGGAGATGTGTGTACAGTTTGTCCCTGCCGTTATACCGTAGTTGCATTGAATGTACTGTTGGGTGTGGGAGTAGAGAGAGATATGATTGTATGACAGACTGAATAGAGGCTGCCTTTCTTTCCTCCTCTGCGTGACCTCATTTGCCCCCCTCTTGCCCCCATCAGCACAGCTTAGTCCTGGGTTGCCTTGAACCACAAAAAGAAAAGGAGCATAATGGGAGTTTATGTGGTGGTGTTTCTTCAACTACTTCCACCAACCACCAGGCGATGGTCAGAGATAAACAGTAATGTGATGTTTCTTACAGCTGTGTGTGTGTCTGTCAGTAGATGAGGCTGACATTGTGGCACACATCGTAGACACCACCTGTCAAATTTACAGTAAACTGTCTGGGCCTGGATGACAAGTCATCCCTGAACTTGTGATATAATGTAATGTATTTCTGTTAAAGCTGCTGAAATCACGAGGAAAGAAAATAATTGAAAATAAAACAAAGAAATGGTACGGTGTGTTTTTGTTGATTTAATGGGAAAAGGAATGCATGTAGTGGCTTCAAACAAGTTATTTATTCCGTGAACTGTTTGATTTTGATGTTTGTTATGATGCATAAACAACATGTTTTCTCATGAAACACTCTTATGAAACACTCTTTGGGTTGAGATTAATGGATCATTCAGCACAGCATAGCAATTCAACAGTGTTACAGTGCACACAGTCTGTGCTGTAGAAAGTAGAAATACTGTATTGTATAATGCATGGCTGAAAATGTTGCCCTCTAGGTGTGGAACGTGGAATTGCAGTGATCTGGAAAAGGTTAACAAGTCCCATTAGAGCACCTATTAGCAGCGTTTATGCCACAGCTGAAGGTAAAGCAAATGAGTATGCTATCGACACAAAGTGCTCTCAACTATAGAAACTAACAGCATACCATGTTGATATATAGACAGCATACTAACTACCCTCAGTGGTGCTATTTGGATGGGAAAGGTTGCTTGTAGGCTGCCTGATGGCCGTAAGCAAACTATATATCCTTTTTCATAGTAATTTCAAAGGTTTGCAAAGTTTACTGTGACATGAGGACCTCTGTAGGGACTTCTTGTCAGGTACACTTGATTTGTTTTCATTATAACAGTTTCTCTTCCCAATTACCTCCAAGTATCCATGTGGTAATGTTTGCAATATTGTGCTTTATCAGTCTGTGTGTCAAGGCAAAGTTATAAATATGGCAATACCTTACCTTACTGTGAGTCATTTAGTCAGCTTGGCCCCTGATGTCCCAGATGTGTGTTATGACAGCCTTGTACAGTAGGCCTATGTATAGAAACAAGCACTAACAAGAGTGTGGTTCTCCAGTTTGGCTTAGAGCTGAAATAAGAAACCTCTATGATGAAGTGTGTTTTTGGACCAAAATGTAAAGGGTGTTGGTTTAGAAAGTGTGTATGTGTGTGTGTGTGTGTGTGAGAGAGTCTGTGAGTGAAAGGGAGGGTTTATTAGTCTGTAATTCACCAGCAACATTAACTGCAAAAAAGCCAAGCTCAGATTTTCAATAGTGCCACAGTGTGAGTGAGTCATCTGCATTCACTGCAAATTGGTGCACTTCTTTAGGAGGCTCCTCTCATGAATGGCACCTTGTGTGTGTGTGTGTGTGTGTGTGTTTGCTTGCATATTCCGGGTTAGGGGATCGGCATCATTCACACCAGATACTTTCCATTGTAGATTAAAAATATATTTTCTCTAACCAAGTGTGTGTATGTGTGTCTAAGATTGAGAGACAGAGATAGTTTCTGACCAAGTTACAGTGTGTGTGTGTGTGTGTGCGTAAGAGAGAGGAGTGAGAACACATCTGTGATCTGTCTGAGAGTGGGTTCTGGAATAGATTTGGCCAGTGAGATCAGTTTCACTACATCCTGGCAGGAGAGAAGATTGTAGTGATTCAACACCCAATGGGTCTGCAGCTGCCTCTCTCTCTCTCTCTCTCTCTCTCTCTTTCTCTCACACACTCACTCTAATACAAGCACCCCCCCCCCCCCCTTCATTTTTCCTTTCTGTCTGTTTCTCACTGTGGATTTGGTATTGCTGCACAGGAAGTGATGCTGCTGAGCCAGTTCTGAGGCATAAATGAGCGGAGCCAAAGCCACGTCCACACAGCTGTGTGTGAAAGAGAGGAGGACGGAGAGAGAGAGAGAGAGTAGCCTTCGTTCCTCCTGCATCCTTTGTGACTAACCAAATGACTGCCTTGAGGAGTCTGATATGGGGGGCGTGTCCCTACTACTATCAATGGTTGGCAAGTCACAGCTGAAGCGAGGCGAGGCGGCTCCATGGACTGGGTGCAATGACAAAAATATCGCGAATACTGTTTCCCATCTGCCACTAGTGCAGCTGCCATAGCTAACTGTACGGGTCATAAATGTTCAAGGAGGAAAATCCATTTAACATGCGGTTAAAGTGCAGATTAATAAACCGAGATGGATGTCGAAAAATTATACTGGCGACGAGTGGCCTCTTAGTGACACAAACTTTACGAATTATCCTCAATAACGACGTCTTTGTGTATAGCCTATAATTGTAGCCTACACACCCAACGTGCACAATTTTCTTTCATAAAGCCATGCGACGGGAATGTTAGCGCGTGCCCTGCGCGCCGTGCTTTTTGTGAGAAAGCGAGGAGGAGCGCAAAAGAGTGACACCGGTACTACAACAGCTCGCACACGCAGAGCGTAGCCAACAGAGCGAGTGTGTGTGAGGGGAGTGTGCATGTGTGTGAGGGAGAGAGGGAGAGACAGCCCATACAGCAAGAGGAGGAAAACCCAAGAGCGCTACGCTTGACTGGTCCGATAAAACAGCGTTTCTAAGCAACCGGCCCGTTCGGTGAGGCTCTCGTGCCACTCTGAAGTCAGTTAACGGCGGGTGCCGAGCTAAATCCGCTATTTACGGTACACCCCATTCCATTTCATCATTGCGTTCCAATATGGACTAGCGGGGCACTCACTGCAACACAGCGCCGTGTAGGTGAGACGTCCATTCTCTTCTGCACCACCAACAAAAACCCAAACCAGCGAGCCTGCGTCTCGACTCGGACCTCTCCAGTTGGCTTGAGCGCACAAATCCTATGATGATTGTGCACAGAGGAACACATTGATTGGGCTGTTTTTGTTTAGCACCGGATCTGGATTATCGGTGATTTTAACTTCGTCGGGATGGGCAAGGAACAGGAACTACTGGAGGCTGCCCGTACTGGGAATGTTGTATTAGTGGAAAAACTATTAAGTGGCAAGAAAGGATTACTGGGTTCAGGTTCCGGATCCATACCTCTTCCTAATTTACTGAGGTAAGTAAACAACTCGTATATTGTGCCATACTGTGTGCGCTGCTGTTGCGTACCTTTGCTTTAAGGGGGTAGCCTATAGTTTCTAATCGTTATGTGTTGCATTTACTCAAATACATTCAGTATTCTTTCCAAACATTGGATCACCGTGCGCTCAATTGCTCCGCGACCTTGCTGTTATTGTAGTCTACAGTCAAATATATTGCTGTACACACCCACACACGGTATGCCTGACCTGCTGCAGCCCCAAATTGGGGGCTTTGAAGACCGAGAGAGATCCCTTTAATAAGTGGACAGTGTTGTCTGTCAGCACTCGGCTCCATTCACCTTTGGCTTTGTTCAACTTATGATTTATGACTCCTGTGAGCTCCTTTCAAACCCTGCGCTTTCTTCATCCTCTCAAGTTAGGAGAGATCCCCCTTTTGATTGTGGAATGATGCGTCGGGGTTGCCCCCGCTAACCACCAAGGAAGGGTAGGCGCGTCAACAGTACCCGGTGCCCATATACAGTGCGCAGCGAGCAACAATATGCGGAAATCATTGTAAAGCAACATATTCGACATGTCGACTAATGTCACGTGCACGGATCAGAAAAAGGGTCATGCTGGCGCTGGTGCGGAGAGGACGCGTAATCATTTTCACCTGCACCCCCCCGTTTCAGCGAGTAGCTAATGAATGGGGTTAATTGATCGGGCAGTTAGTCCAGGTCTAATTCATCTGCTGATTAAATGCTAGCCATAAGTGTCCCATGGGACGGTAGCCAAGAAGTCAAGAAAGAGATATTGCTCCGATAGCACATTCAGCTTAGCCTTATCACATCACATCTCATCTGTTCTGTACTGTTCAAACTTTTCCCCCTCTCTCCACACATCGACTACGCCTTAGGGATGTTGAGCTGCCCTGTATTTATTCCGTCTGCCGTCCACTGTTCTCTCTCTCTCTCTCTCTCTCTCGCTCACTTTATATGGTAGCCGGTGCTGCCCAGGCCTAATTTGGTTGTCCTGCACAAACATGTACCCGGTGCACCTGCATTCGAGCCCGACGGGTATGTCAGTCAGTTAGTCAATCAGGCAGGCAGATGAAGGCATTGGTTGTCGGGAAACACGGCGGCTCGCCACCGGTAGCAGTAAGCTACACACACTCCCCCCTACAAGACACCGTCACCCGACAGCTGTAGTGTGCTGTAGCGGGGAAGAGATGTGCACTTCAGGAAGAGGCCAGAATGGGGGAGGGGCGCCTGGGAACGGCATGTCTGGTTGTCTCTGTGTGTGTGTGTGAGTGTGAAGAGAGGGGAAAAGATGAGTGAATGGTGTCATCCAGCACCTCCATCCTGACAATATGTTGTAGCGGCCCCGTATTTACTGACTGACTCTTAAACCCCTTCAGTGTGTTTGCCCTGGACAAAAGAGCCTCTCTGCTCCTTCCACTGTGGCTGTGTGTGTGAGAGAGAGAGAAAGAGAGAGTGAGCAAACTGGAGAAGCCTTCTCTTGTCTTACAGAATGTGTCCTGAGATTCCTGCCAGGCATTGTTTCATGTGTGTGGTCTTTGTTTTGAGGTTATGTTGCACATGCCCATGCAGTGTGTGTGTGTGTGTGTGTGTGTGTGTGTGTGTGTTGTACTGTGATACAGGAGGACCTCCTGGAACTCAGTAGATGTTTCCAGGTCAGCGCTTTCTGACGTGAGGTCTGTTGATCTGGTGGGTGGTCTGTCTCTCCAGCAGAACCCGCTTTGGACCGAGCCCCTCTCTCTCTCTCTCTCTCTCTCTCTCTCTCTCTCTCTCTCTCTCTCTTTCTCTGCCTATTTCACAAGCCAGTCACTCACTCACACACACACATGCACACATACACAAAAACTCTTGTTTTCTCATGGTCTCTTTCTGACTCTTTATTGCTTACTCACTTAGACACACACACATAGAGACAAACTCACTCTCTCTCTCTTTTTGTCTTGCCTTTCCCTATCTTGCCTGAAGTTTATTTTCAGGATTGAGTGATGGGACAGTGCCTCAGGATGCCCTCCTATCGACACACACACACACACACACACACACACACTTTCTCTCTCACACAGGGGTCAGAGGGGAGAGCCCATAGGACGTTTGTAACCCAGGGCAACGGTTCTGTTTTTCCCCACAAAAAAATGTGGGGGCCGCCACTGCGACTCACAGGACATACCAGAGTAGTGATGCCTCCCCTCAAACACACACACATCAGCACACACACACACACACACACACACACACACATTTCCTGTGTATTATGATGTATATGAATGTATACTGTATGTATGTGTGTGTTTGTGTTTGTTTGTATGTGAGTGTGTGTGTGTGTGTGTGTGTGTGTATGTATGTATGTAGACAATCTCACACATGCCAATCATGTTGAGCTCTTTTTATAGATTTGTCCCTTGGGTGCTCCATCTCATACATGTACTAATATACATTGTTACCACACACACACACTCTCTCCCTCTCACCTCCTCCCATAAACATGTCTCTCTCCCTTTCCCTTTCCCAGACACACACACTCTACTATTACCACACCCTCTCCCTCTCTCCTCTCCCCATAAACATGTGTCTCTTTCCCTCTCTCTCTTTCTCTCTCTCTCTCTCTCATACACACACACACACACAGACGCACACACACACACACACACACATATATATACTGGTGGATGGAGAGGATGGCTCAGTGTGCATGTGGGTGCTTGTCTGTTGAAGCTGGACTGGGGAATCGATGTGTGGTGTCCTCCTTGCCGTGTAATGGCTCATATATCATTTATGGGAAATGCATAGCCGTGTGCTGCTGATTATGTACCCCATGTGTATTTCCTCTCCCCTTGTCTGTGTGTGTGAGTGTGTGACTCAGTGTGTGTGTGTGTTTGTCTTGTATGTGAGTGTACGTGTATTTCCTCTCCCCTTGTGTGTGTGTGTGTGTGTGTGTGTGTGTGAGTATATGCGCGTACAGAATTACATTATTGATGATGTAATATCAGGTTCATTGACTGATAAAGACTTTAGTGCCTGATGATGCAATCCTAATGAGAAGTGTTTAGCTAACAAGAGACGGGTCTGCAGACAGTCATTACATGCAAACCTTACATCATTGACAGCCATCATCATGACATTGATGATTATTACATGGTGGATGAGGAGGAGCTTCCTATCTGTCAATCACTGTCTGTCATTCATAGCGATTGGATAATGAGATTTTACATTCCCATATATAAAATGTCATGAAGGACTGTCGCAACAAGCAGGTTGAGAGAACTTGCAAACACAAGTCCCACGTCTATGGGTCCTTACAGACGATTAGTCATGCATGTAACATGATCACCGAAGAATGCATGCTCTCATTTGGGTCACAATACCAGCTCAGGCAGTTTATATAAGAACTGCTTATGCTCTGTAGAACAGGACTGAGGGGCTGTATTTTTGGCCTGTTAGGCTATACGGCTGGGCGATAGGACCGTGCCAAACATTTAAATAGCTCCCACTATAGTCCACAGTCTTCATGGTGGGGTGGCTGACACTATGGTTGGGAGTGAAAAAATGCACTAGGAATAGCAAATGTGATTTATCTTGTTTTTTAGTGGAGGGAGTCTCTCTCCCTCCCTCTCTCTCTCTCTCGACTCTTGATTCTTTACAAGCCCCAGAATCTCCTGTTTGTTTGCCCTAAGAGCAAATAGGCTCTGTATAATTGCCCTGTCCAGTGGCTGGGGTTGATGTGGCAGTTCTAAGCGATTGCTGTTTACTCATTGCCCTTGTACATGCATTTCAAACGTTTCAAGGCTATTGTGGCCCGACCAGCTCATACGCTTTCTGTACTTTAAACACACACATATGGGATAACTTTGATCTAGGAATGAAAAGCTTTCGTAATGCCTATAGAGAGAAAAGGTCTTGTGTTTGTTTGTGTGTGTGTGTGTGTGTGTGCCTGTGTGTTTGTAAAATCACAGTGTTTCTCCCCAGCTTTCCTTGTCAGAACATTCAAGTCATTTTTCATCCTTGGAGATGCTTAAAATAAATGTCACATTCGATTCTATGTCATCTTGTAGAACTTCTAACCACAGCACTGAAAAACTTTAAAATCTGTTCGCCAGTCTTTTATGACTTATACCAGGCACACCATGTGTGTGTGTGTGTGTGAGAGAGAGAGAGAGGGAGAGAGAGAGAGGAGGCCGCCCTTCCACCACACAGTGTTTCGTAAAGGACTCCCACCATGCTTCATGTCAGAAGGGGAGCCCCACTGCAGATGTGTGGGGGGACAACAGCCTGACAGAGGAAGACAGAGAGGAGAGAGAGAGAAAGACAGAGAGAAAGAGACAGATAGCGAGATCTAGAGAAAAGGGAGGGGTGGCTTGAAGGGGACATTTATGTCAGAGGTCACCCTTGGGGAATGTTTGTGTGGTATGCAGAGAATTACAGACTTGATCTGTAGGCAGACACAATGCCCCTGGGTACCCTCCTGGGCCCTCCTGGTTAAATAAATACAATTCATAATGATTATTAAAAAAAAAAAAAAAAAAAAAAAAAACTTCTGCCAGTTGTATCTCTCAATGCAGTGTTTCTGCATGTAAAAAAAAAAACTATTAGTGATAAGGGATCTGAATATTTTAACACTATTATTATTAATTACGGTAGTAATTAATCTGTCCCCCTCAAAAATCTCTCCCCCTCTATTCATAAATCATTCTACCCACAGTGTTTTAAGCTGTATCACTAATGCTGTATGTCGTCACTTATTTTAGTAACATGTTTGAATTATTTGTTAAGAGCCCTAGTTTTCCCTGGCGGAGCTGCCAGTCTCAGCTAGCTGTTATGCACGCCTGCCTAAGTCGGGCATTGGCGGGTAGATATTTCAAATGTTATGGTGTCAGCTGCCAGTCGGCTGCCAGTCTGCAACGTGCCAAACAGAAGGCTCGTCCCATCTGTGTGTGTATGAGACCAAGCAGCTCGGGGAGTCTGAGGTTGGCACGCCAGCCGGGGGAAAGGGGAGGGGACGAGGGGACACACGCACACCGTGTGTCTGCCTGTCCTGTCTGTCTGTCTGTCTGTCTGTCTGTCTGACTGACTGACTGTCAGCGAATGAGACATCACTGCTTCTAAAGGCCACCAGCGTGTCAGCAGTCTGGGCATGCATGTGTGATACATAAATAAATACTTATATTTGCAGTCTGAGACAGTAGCTGTCTGCCCAGTGTAATAAATGTCAGGTGATCTTTACTCCTATAGCAGACAGGCTTTTTTCCCCTGAGTAAATAGGGGAGAGTATAGTGTAGGTATAGATTTCTGTCAGTAGGAATTAATGCCCCTTGATGTTAAACCAATGGCCCTACTTTACCCCTTTGTTTACTGATAGATTATAGACTATTGGATGAATCATAGACTTAAATTCAAAATATCTGAAGAACAGTTCTTCACCCCAAAAAATATTTTTAAAAACTGGTACAGCATCTTTGATTATTTAAGAAAATTGTATATTATTATTGTTGTTGTTGTTGTTGTTTTAAACAATATGATGAACATTAATTATTAAAAAGCACTGGAACAGTGGACATTCTGGCCTCTCATATGTAGTGGATGTTATATAGTGGACCCACTGAACCACCATGGCACTTATCACCAAGATGCATCTGAGTGGATCTGATCTTAGAGCTAGATCCAGCTCTCGATCTCAGTCTTGCGGATCAGCGCCAGTACCCACCACCTTCCACAGCCTGAGCTTGAAGGCCAAAGGTTACGTGACCTCTGCTGTTTTTATTAGCTCAGCTAAGTACCAGAACCTGATCATCTGACACTCATATGAAGTTATATTGAGCTCATCCTGCTGGGCTTTAGCGTAGAAACACACACACACACACACACACATAGACTTGGGTCTTAGGTCTGAGCTAAAGTTGATTGATTTTGGGTCAGGGGCTAAGCATTTTGGAGTTAACTTAACTCCCTTGCATGTGAAATCCTAACAGCTCGGCGCTGCTCTGGGGGACCAGTGAGCGAGCAAGGCCGTCCGCCCACGCCTGATGTGAGCTCGTGGAGGTGTGAGAAGGATTCCTCCTCTCTCTCCTACTGCATGCACATGCCCCCCCACGCCCCTCACCACTGCCCCTGTGCTCAGGCGGAGTGTGAAATAGCCTGCAGGTGGAGGCGCAGATAAGTGTTGTGTCGTGGTCTTCCTCCATGTTTTCCCCTGCAGTGGAAGCAAGTCTCATTTGAATGAGGCAGTTGGAGTCTCTCTCTCTCTCTCTCTTTCTCACTCTCTCTCTCCTGCTCTCTCCCTATCTCTCACTCTTCCTCTTACCCTCTTAGTGTTGTTCCCTCTCTCTCTTTCTATCTCTCGCTCTCTCTTTCTCTTTCTCTTCCTCCTCCTCTGCCTTGATGAATGAATTGGAGTCAAGGGACGGCCACATTCCTCTCCCTTAATCCAGATAGCTGTGTGTCTGCAATTTCACACGTCACCACAGACGGGTGAGGTTTATGAACTTAGCCTGACTGCTCTGTTGTAAGCACATTAGACCAGCTGAGCTGACTGCCGGGGAGAGT
>PYXC01002464.1:230000-237500 GCA_015244755.2 Tenualosa ilisha | reverse complement strand
GCTAACACTGGACATGTGATTTGCTGCTGTCAGAGCACAGGCTAGTGCAAGTCTTGAGCTAATAAGGAAGTAGCATTGAGTTAGCATGGCGACAGCCAAGATTAGGGTTGTATTAACATTCCCTTAGCCCAGTTAGCAGTAGTCGGTGGGCTGTGACAGTGATGGAAGAGGTGATGACCTGAACACAGCACAGGAAGCGAAGCAGACATTCCAGAATGTTCCACTGGTGCACTCTGTCACATTGAGTCAGTTTTTAAAGAGCAGCATAACTCTTGTTTAAAAGCAGTACGTGTCTCCTTGTGTGTATGACTGTTCCAAAAACAGAACCCAGTGGTGTGTTAATGATGGTGTGTGTGTGTGTGTGTGTGTGTGTGTGTGTGTGTGTGTGTGTGTGTCCGTCCATCCGTGTGTGCGCGCGCTGATGTTTGAGTGAAAATATGTGTGTAAGCCTGTCTATAAGTAGTACTTAACTGAGGCCTATATTTTTTGTTTGTGTTGGAGGGTATAAATCCATAGCATTTTTTTTTAGCAAAAGTTGTGTGTTGTGAACACAAGTTTGGAATGCAGCTGTTTAATTGCATGTCAAGAAACGGTGTGTATTGAGGTAATTGTCATCTCGGTGAATAAACAACACCCTCTCACTCTGGTTTCTTTGTCCTTCTGTCACACACTCTCTCTTTCTTGCTCTCTCTCTCTGTTTCTGTCCCTTTCACACACATGCACTCAGGCTCACTCTTGTCTGTAACAGCCTTCTACTCTGTTTTGATGGAATGCATTGTGTGTGTGTGTGTGTGTGTGTGTGTGTGTGTGTGTGTGTGTGTGTGTGTGTGTGTGTTAGTGTGAGTGTGACTCTCTCTCTCTCTCTGTGTGTGTGCGGGGTACTTTCTGACAGTCTTTGCTCAGTGTCAGTGACTCAGCATCAGTAGCAGGGAGATCCAGATGCTGCCATACTCCAGCTGATCTCTGATCTCTTCTCTCTAATCAGCATCACACATCCACTCTCCTCACATCCACTTTCTTTAGCCCTTTATTCATTTGCTTTTTTCTGCCCTCTCCCCCCCTCTTTTCTGTCTTTTTTTTCTTTGACCTTAGTTTTCCTCTCTCTCTTTCTCTCTCTCTCTCTCTCTCTCTCCCTCTCCCTGTGTGTGTGTGTGTGTGTGTGTTGTGTTGTCTAAGAGACAGAGAGAGATGGATAGAGACAGAAAGAGAGTTTTTCTCCCACACACACTGTCACCATTTTCTCACTCACTCCTGCACTTTCTGTTCTCTCCAGGCATCCTTTTGTTTTTCATCCTGTCAATCTCTCTTCTCTCTCTCTCTCTTGTCTCTCTCTTCTCTCTCCCTATGAAGGGAAGAATATTTAACCGTCATGGCAACCAGAGACATTCCTTGAAACATATATGAAGAAAAATGCACACACTCACTCTCTCTCTCTCTCTCTTACACACACACACTCTCTCTCTCTTACACACACACACAGTCACACACACACAAGAATATTTAACCATGACAACCGAAGAGACATTCCTTCAAACACAAAAAATGTATACATGCACGCACACACACACACACACACCACACACACACACACACACACACACACACACACACACACACACACACACACACTGTGAGACTGATGCAAGTACTAGGAGGCGAGTCTGGGCATTTGCCTCCTCAGTCTGACGTTGATGCAGTCTGCCTCCCATAAGCCTTGCTCTGTGCCTCCCCCACTCAGTCACAGGGGATCAAAGCTATCGATCCTGCTTCAGGCCACTCCACTGTGTGTGTGTGTGTGTGTGTGTGTGTGTGTGTGTGCACATCTGTGTGTCTGTATGTGTGTATAGGGGATGGCCTCTTTGGCTCACTTTTCTATTTGAATCCATACACGTGTGGACAGAGAGCACATGCCCTTCAGTTGCATTGTATCTGTGTGTCTGAGTGAGACAGAGAGAGAGAGAGAGAGAGAGGTGTGTCTGTGTGTGTGTGTGTGTGTGTGTGTGTGTGTGTCTGCGTGCGTGTGTGTGTGTGTGCGTGTGTGTGTGTTGGGTGCTGTTTTACTGCAGTGTTGCACTGCAGCAGTGACAGTGTGGATGGGAGTACATGCGGCTCAGTGTGACAGTGAACTCTGCTGATGACATTTGCATTCTCTACACAGATGTTCTGCAAAAAAGTATTGAGTGTGTGTGTGTGTGTATGTGTGTGTAAACATGCACTCTTTGTAAACCATATTTATTTTTATGCACATTATGTAATATACATCGCATTTTAATATAATAGGTATGTAATATGTATGTTATTTATATATTGGTGTATGTATGCAAAGGTAGTGTTGTATATAGGATGGAGACCCTGCGTTATTAGGTTTGTATTGGTTTATTGCATCAAATCTCTCTCTCTCTGTCTGTGACTCAGCTTATTCTTGTAACAAGTCTGCAACCTCCTGAGGCAAGAGTGACCTACAGCATTATCACACACACATACACACACACACACACACACACACACACACACACACACGCACGCACACAAACATACACAACTATGCACACACACGCACACACACACACACACACACTCACGCTCTCTCTAGATTAATGAATGAGGTCTTTGCCTCCTTGCCTTTGGGGCCCCTTTCTGTCCTTTCCACCTCCTACACACACACACACACACACACACACACACACACACACACACATACGCACACACACACATACACACACTCACAAGTTCTTCCTGTCTGACTCAGAAGAATCTTTTTGTGTGTGTGTGAGGCGATGCGTAAGATGGAGGGGGGGGCTGCATCATGATGTGCTCTTAATTCCCTGCAGTAATTGATTTCCCATTTGTACGCCCCTTGTTGCCGCTGGAGACGGAACGTGGGCAGGCGAAACAGGAAGTGAATTACTCTGGCTGACATCCCCGAATGGCCATTTATATAATTTGGCCCCAAACAGGCCGCATATTATAGCTACAGCCATTCACACGCACATACACACACACACACACACACACACACACACACACACACACACACACACACATATACCATCAGACACACAGAGATATATGATGTGTGTCCGCTATTGGGAAGAGTAATATTGTAATTGGTCGCCTCCCAAACCGAACGTCAACAAAGAAGATTCAGCTCATCAGTTTGTCAGCTTGTTTCCACTTTCAATGATATTCCATTGCAACATGTGAATGGACTACATGTGAACTGAGGTGAAAAACATGGATCAGACGCACAAAACCTATTGATGCTGACAGAGCTTATTATTTTGCACTGATGATGTATGAGAAATCTGACCTCTGAATGTTGGGCATGCCCTTGCAAAGTTAATGGAATGCACTGTAAAGAACTATATAAGAAACAGGCATCCTATATATATTCTAAAAAACTAATAGGCATCTCCTATATATCCTAAATAGTATATTTGTAGTACACTAGGCCTCCATGGAGTAAATAGTTGTAATAAACAAATACATACAGTATTTGTAATAAACTAGACCTGCATATACAGTATGTATTTGTAATAAACAAATAAGCATACATGCACTACATATTTGGAAGAAGCTATAGGCCTCTATGCAATTTGTATACACCCTGTTATTTCATAGCCAGACCTCATACATTCACCAATGATGAGAGGAGACACAATGAGAAACATGGTTAACATACACACATGCACTGATCACCCCTCATGGTGGGCGAATAAAGTATACTCAGGTTTATGTCATTGGCGAGACCTTGACAGTGACAGACCACCATATGCCCAGCATTTTCTCTCTCTCTCTCTGTCTTTGTCTCTGTCCCTTGAACACACACACACACACACACGTCAGAGAGTTTATGATGAAGTGCAGTTTCATTAGTGTACTGGCATGGTGTTTTAATAGTGTAACGTGCTGGAGGGTCCTGTCCTAACAAGAAGCGAATAGCTGTTGAAAGATGACTTTTTGAGTAAAGAAAAAAAAAAGACTATTAAGTATTAATTTCTCCATAAGCTTCCGTCTGGGAGCTCTGTTCTTCAGGAGATCATTTTTAACCTTGATGAATTTTAGATGGTGATATTCCAGCCCAAGAATCAGACGGGAGAGCTTGTGCATATTAAAAACGTGGTGACCGAGCTGATCGATAGAAATATGTCCAGAGAAAAGTTGTGTGTGTGGTTGTGTGTGCATGCAAGCGTGTGAGTGTATTCTCTGTGTGTGTGTGTGTGTGTGCGTGCATGCGTGTGTCGGTGGGTTGTATAAGTGTGTGGATTGCCTGTGTAGGTTTGTGTCCGAAGTGATATCTTTCTCTTAGAAAAACTCATGAGGAGCCAGGGAGACATGGATAAAGTGTGTGTGTGTGTGTGTGTGTGTGTGTGTGTGTGCGCATGCCTTTTGATTGAATAGATGTGAAGAGAAAATAAAACTAGGATGAAAGATTACAGGTATAAAAGGATGAACTCTCAGCAGATGTTGTTTGTTTGTTTGTTTGTGTGTGTGAGTGTGTGTGTGTGTGTGTGTGTGTGTGTGTGTGTGTGTGTGTGTGTCTGTGTGTGATACTTACACAGCAAGACAACTAAGGTGTTCGTTGTGCACACTTTATGTGTATTCTCACATTTCTGTGTGTGTGTGTGTTCATACTCTAAGATGGACCACAGCTGGGGGTGTGTATCTGAATCAGCAGGAAGAGGATGGAGATTTGGAGACACTTATCCCAGGTCTAGTGATTCCGGTTGGGAATATTTTAGGTGTGTGTGTGCACATGCGCTTGCACAGGTGCTTATGTGTGTGTATGCTTGCATAGGTGTGTGTGTGTGTGTGTGTGTGTGTGTGTGTGTGTGTGTGTGTGTGTGTGTGTGATTGCGATTGCGTTTCTTTCTCCAGATAGGCCTCAGCTTAAGCCCTTATTTGATTCCCAGCACTGCAAGGACTAAAAATATATCAGCTCTGAGATCCCCACCACAGCCACAGGCAACACAGCCCCAGGATGTGTTCCCTCTCTCTCTCTCTGTGTCTCTGTCTTTCTCTCTCTCTATCTCTTTCTCTATCTCTATTTCTCTCTCTCGTTCACTCTCTTTTCTCTCTCCATCTCTGTCTATTGTATGCATCCTCCTCTTTCCTTCACTCACTCTCACACATTCGTTTTTTTGTCTCCCTTACTCTTTCTATCACTTGCCTACCTTCTTTTTCTTTATCTCTCGACCAATCTCTCTATCCACCTCTACTATTCTTTTACACATTACCTCTCTCTCTCTCTCTCTCTCTCATCCCTCTCACATATCGTTCTCTTCCTCCTATCTGTGTATGCATGCATAATTGAGAGTCTTTGTCTTCTGCCACTATAACCGGTAATCATGGAGATCAGTAATTATGTTCTCTGACATAATCATGGGTAGTGGTGTGTACAATACAGATGCACACACACACACACACACATACATACAACACTGAGACATACAGAGAAGCAGATAAGCTCTTTATTAAAGACATGTGTTGAATTTGATATATATGCATTGTCCATAACTGATTTTATCACACCTCCACTGTGTGTGTGTGTGTGTGTGTGTGTGTGTGTATGTGTGTGTTTGCTTGCATTTCCTGATTAAGAAGCAAGGCATAGTGTACTTCATTTCTGAACACAAGCATCAACATATCTTGCTGAGAACATACACATACACACTACTATACTGCTATGGTGCGCTGTTATGACAGCAATTCTCCAAAAGCATCAAGCATTTACCTCTAGTGCTTATTTAACTCCGGGCCATTCTGACCACAGGGCTCATCATGAAAACGACCCAGGAGTAGTAGTAGTTGTTGTTGTTGTTGTTGTTGTTTGTTGTTGTCTTGTTGATACGGAGCACATCTTCCAGGGCTGCTTAGCCATTCTCCAGCAGTGGGACTTCAAAAATGCCTGCAGCACAAAGACCACAGCAGCTGGGCTTCTCCCACCACAAGAGCTGATGTGCCTGGGGTTGAAATAACCTGCACAGCTCTTCAGCTTTTTTGTCTGTGACTCTCACCCAGCTAAGTCTCACCAGAGAGGGTGAAAGCGCAGCAGGAGGCACAAACGTTTGCTAAGTTCTGTGTTCTGTTTTCGCAAGGGGGAAAGAAGGGGGAAAATCCCCCGTTATGCAGACCAGAGTCGAGCCCTCATACGCTGATACAGAAGATTGTTGAAGAGTTGATATTGTGACGTTATGGGACACTCTCACCTATGCAGGCCAGAACTAGTCACAACGTATTGTGTTGCTCATGATCTTCAGTGATCTTTGGTCTCACTCCTTTGCCAGGTCCAAATGCATCCATATAACCCCACATTGTTTGAATCTAACTCACAACGTGGACACCAGTGTGTAGATGCCACCCCATCACACATATGAGATATTGAGTTTACTTTATCTCACAAGGAGTGTTCAGAGTAGATGGTTGGCAAACCTGGAGAAGTTAACCCAAAGACAACTTGCTAGTAGTTTAAGTGCCTGGAGTCCTTATGCTCTTAGCTAAACAATGCTAGCAGGCTGCTCTATCAGCAGGTTTACCACTTTCTCTAGGATAACTTGCCCAGGTTTATCACTTAACCATCTACCTGGAACCCCCACCCCCCCAAAGTTCCACCAAGTGCTATACACACTGGTTAGCATTCCAGCTAGGCAGAGCATCAGTGAATGCCAGAGGTGTGTTCAGAGCTGTAAGCATGGGCAAGTGTTTGTGAATATTTGCAAACTGTTTTTTTTTTCTGTTTGCCTTGAGCCCTTCTGCAAACATTTGCAAAACTCTCTGCATATATACATATGGGAGGTTACCAAGAGGGTTACCACTGGTTATTGACTGTTTAAGAAAACAAACAAACAAACAAACAAACAAACAAACAACAACAACAAAAACATGTTCACCACGAACTTCAAACACCATTTGCCAAATCTGAACCCTTGTCAGTTCAGACTAGCACTCACTGCAGGGTCAGCACAGGCTGTCAGGCTGTGTTTTTCAGTTTTAGTTGGGATCAGGAGAAAGGTTGAACTGTGTAGAAGTGTGCCCTGCAGCCAGCCAGTCTGTCCAATTACCCGCCAGTGTGTGTGTGTGTGTGTGTGTGTGTGTGTGTGTGTGTTGTGTGTGTGTGTGTGTTGTGTGTGTGTGTGTGTGTGTGTGTGTGTGTGTGTGTCTATCTTGATTTATTAAGATTGTAATCTCTTTGTCCTCTTCTGTCTTTCCTGCTTACTGACATGCAGCAAGATGAGAGGCAAGTCCTAGTCAAGTTTGAGGGTTTGGTGTTAGACGTTTTGAGTAGATGTCGACGGTAAATGTGGGCAACGCAGGGTCAAAGTGCAGACAGTTTGTTGGTTGTTGTGTGCATGCATTTTGTGTGAGTGAGTGTGTGTGTGTGTGTGTTGTGTGTGTGTGTGTGGTGTGTGTGTGTGTGTGTTGTGTGTGTGTGTGTAAAAGGAGACCTGTAGACTAATACTGAGGGAAGTGTAAGGGGAAACCAATTATGTGCCCTCTAAC
>PYXC01002464.1:225000-227500 GCA_015244755.2 Tenualosa ilisha | reverse complement strand
GCTGCAGTATCAGTGTTACCATCAGGAGGTCTTTTCAACCTCTGTTGAGCATTCACTCAACCCAATGCTGTCTCATGCTGCTGTGGTCGCCAGATATGATGGAAAATCCCCCTGTCTTTCACATTCATTTACATTTATGCATTTAGCAGACGCTTTTATCCAAAGCGACTTACAACTCAAGTTCTGGGTCAGTCTCCCTAGAGCACTTAGGGTTAGTGCCTTGCTCAAGGCACAACGGTGCAGCCGGGATTCGAACCCACAACTTTTCAGGCTACTTACACGCTAGCCAGGTTCCTTAACCACTACGCTACCACCTCCCCACATTCACATTCAGTCGTAAATTTGTAAGTCCTGTTGTCTAAGGCGCCCCGTTGTAAATTGAAATCCCTGTGTTGGGTTTCCCCATCGATTGATCCTGAAACTGAGCACTGCCTCAAGGTTTCCTTTGGAAAACTACGGTTGCCAGATGTGAGTAGTACTCCCTATTCTCTCTGGGGTTTTTCCTTCAGAGGATTCCCACAGACATCTGGCAATCACTGAGTATGATGTAATACTCTTGAAGAGGTAGCGGGCCTCTGAACAGGGTAATTAAAAAAAAAACAAAAAAAAAACATATTAGTCTTCAAAGACACACACACACACACACACACACACACACACACACACACACACACACACACTCACAAACATTTACATGCACAGCTGACAAATGCATCTCAGTTTCACTCAGCTTTCCTTTGCTCCATCTGTTCACCTTTCCTCCCACTGCTCGTTCCATTTGCCTGTTCATCCGTCACTCAATTAACCCATGACATCAGCCCTGTCCCGCCCTCGCCTCCTACATCGTCATGGAAGATGAGATGATCACATAACACCTACTTCCCCCTACTGTGTAGGGCAACAACAATGATCAGTTCTTGGAATAGGTGACATCCCGAGTTACTTAGGCTGTTGTCAGTGAAGGGAGGGTCCCTTGACTGGAATAGGGCATTGACTTAAGTAGAGATAACCCAAGGCCCCCTTTTTCCATGCCTGGATGGCCTTGATGGCATGATGTAATTGTGAGTCAGATCCATTAACTGCCAATTACCAGTATGTAGTGGACTAAGGTTGACACATGGCTTTGTTCTTGTTGTGTGACTACATGATTGCATAATGTCCATGATAATGATGCTTTGAGTAAAGAAGGCCATGTTGTTAACATTGCACACATATTAGCATTTAGCATTTTAGCAGTTCTCACACAACTGCTGCCCACTACAAAGGCAAGTGGCTAAAGGTAGCCTAAAGGACTTGTCTCTTCCACCCCAGTTAGCAAAATCAGATTTGCCACTATCTGACCACAGGTGGCCAGCTCTTGCTGACTTGCCTCATCTGATCCGCTATTGGATGCACATAGCTTTAAATCAGACTCGTTGACAACATAAAACAATACCGTAGCGGAAAGTAAAAGTCGGACGGCAGCCCACCAGCGGACTGCAGGAGAACCAATGAGCAAAACACTAGCAGTCTGCCAGCTTGGCCTATGCTGGGCAGCCAGGGGATTCTCAGCCTCTAGCCATCTGGGACCTTTCAACTTGGCCTCCTGTTGCGCTGGGGTTGCTCTCCAGCAAAAATGTATTCTTTATCTGTGTGTACACTGAATATTGGCTTTTAGCTGTGTTTTTATTTATTTATTTATTTTCCATTTGTTGTTGTTTATTTCCCTTGGTTGCTCCAACATCTCAGCAGCACCCAAATGCCTGTCTCTCACAGCGAAGAGTAGCTGGAAAAGTCTGCAGTGCACCGGATGCCTCCTAATCTTCCCCAAGCCGTCATTAGACTCAGTCCAGATCCTCTGGAGAAGAAGAAACAAACACAGCTGGCAGGGTTGTCTGGAGGAAGTGAGCTAGCCTGTACATAGCCTAGCTTAGCCTAGCCTTGCGCTCCTCCATAGCAGTGGCGCTAGCTCTCTGGCCTTAATGCTAACCCTATTGTAGAGGCCCAGACCGGAGGTTTATAACATAATGAGAGCTCATTACCCTGTAGTCAGGTAGCGACTCTGAATGAATGGGCCTCAGATTGAAGACGGCAAAAAGCCCATGACTCATGGCTGTGTACAAAACACCTTTTATGGGAGTGTGTGTGTGTGTGTGTATGTGTGTGTGTGTGAGAGAGAGAGAGTGAGAGAGAGAGAGGTGGTGCATGGAATGTGTGTGTAGTGGTGAGATTTGTGGATTTTAGGATCAGCATGATGTTGATTTGATTTAGGGAAACACCTGAGTAATATTACCATGTGCAGGTCAGGCAAGGTTAGGGGGTTGTGTGTGTGTGTGTGTGTGTGTGTGTGTGTGTGTGTGTGTGTGTGTGTGTGTGTGTGTGTGTGTGTGTTTGAATTTGTGATCCTGAGAAAGAAGACTAATTTAATTATGCTCCATGTATTATTTTATGTAGGCAGTTTATGGCTGCCTGGTCACACATAAACTGTCTTAGTCTCACCTTCCACCCCTCTCTCTCTCTC
>PYXC01002464.1:212500-217500 GCA_015244755.2 Tenualosa ilisha | reverse complement strand
TGCAGATACTGCAGGTGTCTTCTGTGTGTGCGTCTGTGTGTGTGTGTGTGTGTGTGTGTGTGTGCGTGTGTGTGTGTGTGTGTGCGCGTGTGCTTATTTTTGTGTGATAGACTGCTGGAACTTAAAGGTTCTGTTTGTGATTGTGGTTAAGGTTGTTGATATTGAATCACAGCATCCCATCCATGACTGCCAAACCACATGCTGATTGGCTGGTCTTAGTCTGAGTCTGTCTCGATGTCTTAAGAGCAGTGTGGGCTTTTCAGTCCACTGGCTAGTTCGCTCAATTCCCAATCCGATGTTGCTGTGAGAGTGGGGCAGGACCATGCAGGGTGACCTTGGTTATAGTTGCACATGATGTTTTCATTTTAAGTGCACCCTCGCGTGCTCACACACACACAGAGAGAGCGAGAGAGAGAGAGAGAGAGAGAGAGAGAGAGAGAGAGAGAGAGAGAGAGAGAGATCATTATATCAGTTATCAGATCATGAAGAGCTGTTTTCTGAATTTCACCAAAAGCTAATTTAGCTGGTGGATCAGCCGTGGACTACACTCTGAAACTGTCCATTATAGACAAAGGCAGCCAGTGGTGGTATTGTGTTGTTTTGGCAGCGGGCAGAAATTGCTTTGTGTATTACTGTTTAATGAGTCGGTTAATGATTTCATAATGATTCATAATGATTTCATAATGATTTCATAATGATTTCAGACATTTTTCTATCCAATCGTTCTCCTGTTGTCGCTTCTGTGCCCATGTCACCCTCTGCGCCCCACATTGCCACCCATATCAATGAACTCTTTCAAAGCCTCTGCTGGATTCGATGTCAGCTGTTGATTAAGATGTTAGTGTGTGTTTGTGTGTGTGTGTGTGTGTGTGTATGTGTGTGTCACACTGCAGCTAACACCTATGGAAACACAGCAGTGTTTTCACCATCCAAAACCTTTGCACAAGCTGCATGATTCACACACACACACACACACACACACACACACACACACACACACACACACACCACACACACACACACACACACACTTGTGAGAGTGTGTGAACATCACCAGCTGCTAATTGAGATGAGAGGATGAGTGTGAGTGTGAGTGTGACTGTGTGTGTGCGTGTGTGTGTTTGTGAACTTTTAAGACCACAGGGCATTGATGGGTCCTAGTATTTCAATATTTCAATATGCAACTGTGTCTTTATTGGGTGTCTGTGGTTGGGTCTGAAAATAGTAACTGGTCTATTCCCACACACTGTCCACATCTACAGCGCAAGATAAGCATAGAGCTAAGCTAGATTTGAGACTGTGACGGTGTGGGTGTGTTTGTGGTGTCCTCCTTACACACATGAACACACACACACACACACACACACACACACACACACATACACACTCATTCCATGTGGTGAATGTAAAGACACACTGTGGTTTCATCAGGCAGCCACATTGAGACACATGCCAACCATGGAAAAAAAAGGGGATTTGGTTTGGGGGTCCATGTGTCACTGTAAGGACATCTCTTTGTGTCTGTGTGTGTGTGTGTGTGTGTGTGTGTGTTGGTTTCCACCTGTTGTTATCTGTCTGCATTCCTGTGTGTTTGAGAGAAAAATAAAAAATGCAGAGAAATGTGAGAAAGTATGAGTGGAGTTGTGTACAAACCACAGCTATAAATCATTGTGTGTGTGTGGTGTGTGTGGTGTGGGGGGGTGTGGTGTGTGTGTGTGTGTTGTGTGTGTGTGTGGCAAGTTGAGGTAGAGACCCTTTCAGACACTTTCAAAGCTGTTTATTTGTATGTGTTAGCCTAATGTTTGTGTGTGTGTCTGTGTGTGTGTGGTAACAGTGTGGGGATAAAGTACCAGTGGGAGTGTAATGTGCACTGTGCACTCGCAAGAGATTTCTGTGTCTGAAGAGGGAATGTTTTTCATCTGTTTCAGATGCCTAATATAGTGTCTCCTGTTGTGCGTGTGTGAGTGCATGTACGTGCGTGCGTGTGCGTGTGTGTGTGTGTGTGTGTGTGTGTGTATGATTTACAGAGAGGGAGAATGTGTATGTATTAATATTTTCCACTACGATAAGCCAACAGCAGTGGAAAGGCACTGACAGTACTGTGGCTCTGTAGGCAGGGCTCAAGAAACAGAGACAAGAAAGAAAGAAAGAAAGAAAGAAAGAAAGAGTGAAGACAGAGGGAATAAAAGGTCTTCTTTGTGAACTTCAAGTGAATGACAAACACGCTCATTTGACGCATCACTTTGAAATCGCAGCTGTATTCTGGTTTTCTGGTTTGTGTTACATGTTCTTTTCTGTGCGAGAGACAGACAGAGACAGAGGAGGGTGGGCTAAGGGGATTGTGTGTGTGTGGTGTGTGTGTGTGTGTGCGTGCGTGTTTGGGGATGAGGTGAGGTGACTACAAAGTTGTGACTTATTTATGTGTCTGAACTGCCTATTACAACTGTCTCATGACTGTTCATCGTCATAGCTTTTTATGGACTACATTTCCCAGAATCCATCACTTGCTAATGTCATTATGCACTCAGACTGGATGTATAGTCATCATAGTTGGGGTTGGTCTGTGTAGTAAAAGTAGGATGCCAATTGAAATAAACATCCCAGTCCTGTGTGAGTGTGTGTGTGTGTGTGTGTGTCTTTAAATGAGTGTGCATGCTTTGAATACTATTGAGAGAATGTGCGTGAGTGTGTGTGTGTGTGTGTGTGTGTGTGTGTGTGTGTGTGTGTGTGTGTGTTCGTGCGTGTGTCTGTGTGTGTTTGGGGGGTTTGAAACAGGCTTTTATGCAGAGCTAAAACAAGTTGTTTGCGGCATTCCACAGCATGTAAATAGAAGCACATGATGCCAGATAGGAGAGCAGAGGGCAGTGGCATGGTCTGAATAGCGGCTAATTAGAGCTTAACAAGACAAAACACACACACACACACACACCACACACACACACTCACTCACTCACAAACTACTCTATTCTCTATTCTACACACACATACATACTCTACAGCCACTCTGCATGTCACATGTGCATAGAGATGCTATGAACTTTTCACAACTGCTATTGCAGAAAGAAACAGACTGTAGATATGGAAATGTAAACCAACTATAAGGGATGTGAGAGCATATAGAGGTGTGTGTGTGTGTGTGTGTGTGTGGTGTGTGTGTGTGTGTGTGTGTGTGTGTGTGTATAAAGTTGCTTCCATGTGGCTGGTATTTTGGGAGAGTGCAGTTTGGAGTCTGATGTTGAATTAGTCTACACAGTATACAAGTGCATACTTCTTAATTCTTATTTTAATGAACTTGGTCTTGGTTAGTATTTTAAGTGAAAGACTGTTTAGATGGACATCTGTCCATGTTCTGTAATTATGTGTGTGTGTGTGTGTGTGTGTGTGTGTGTGTGTGTGTGTGTGGTGTGTGTGTGTGTCTACTCTGGGGTTTTCCCAAGCTGGAATGCCAACCTCATCTCACCCATAACCCCTTGTCCCGTCTAGCCAAGAGGAGCTGGCTGTTCCCACGCCTCATGGGCCGCACACACACATTACAGTCTCCTCAAGTCAAGTCACTGTGTGTGTGTGTGTGTGTGTGTGTGTGTTGTGTGTGTGTGTGTGTGTGTGAGAGAGAGAGAGAGAGAGAGTGTGTGTGTGTGTGTATTTAATTTATGTGCATAATACAATCCATCTCCCTGATCTGTGTCAGAATATCCGTTGGTGTATGGCTGTGTGTTTTCCCCTTTAATGAGGAGGTGTATGGCTGTGTCTTTTCCCCTTTAATGAGGAGGTGTATGGTGTATGACTGTGTGTTTTCCCCTTTAATGAGGAGGTGTATGACTATGTCTTTTCCCCTTTAATGAGGAGGTGTATGGCTGTGTGTTTTCCCCTTTAATGAGGAGGTGTATGGTGTATGGCTGTGTGTTTTCCCCTTTAATGAGGAGGTGTATGGCTGTGTGTTTTCCCCTTTAATGAGGAGGTGTATGACTGTGTCTTTTCTCCTTTAATGAGGAGGTGTATGGCTGTGTGTTTTCCCCTTTAATGAGGAGGTGTATGGTGTATGACTGTGTGTTTTCCCCTTTAATGAAGAGGAAGCTAGACACGTTTTCTGTCTCCCTCCTACAGCTACCCAAACTGCTTATTTGTGTGGCTCCATCTATATTTAAGGGACCTCTTATAGCATAATGAAGACATACAGCACTTCTGCTATATATCAAGGCATATGCTATATATGTACATATATACATATACAGGGTGCTGTCTCTTGCTCTCCCTCATATTTCTCATATTTGTGTGTGTGCGTGTGAGCGAGAGAGAGAGAGAGAGAGAGAGAGAGAGAGAGAGAGAGAGAGAGAAAGAGATTTGGTGCTGCTAAAATCAGCTCCATGATCGTGTTCATGGCTCATAAAAAAAAAAATTAAAAAAAATGTCCTGGCTTGAATGCTTTAAAACAGCCCTCCTCTAATACACATGGAAGTCTAGAATGTTCTTCATGTTCTTCATAGCTCGGAGTGAAATGGATGAAGGAGTCCTAATAATAACAGGAATGTATCGGCAGCTGTAACAGTGGGGGCACGTGCATACTGTCTGTGCATACTGTATGTGTGTACTAAAAGTGTGAGCTGTACTTGCTTACTGCATGTATGTACGAGATGAGAGTGTGCACAGCATTTGTGCTGTATGTGTGTGTGTTTGTGTATGGATAGTTACAGTATTGTATCAACACAGAACCACAAGCAAAACTTTAATAGATGTGTTCACAATATCTGGTAATACAATGTTACTATGTTTACTGCGTTTGTTTACACACATGCTTTGTTTACTTTATTTGTTTATGATACCGTATGTGTGTCTGTTTATGTGTTGTATGTGTTTACTGTGTGTGTGCACAGCACAGTGTGTGCTCTGTACACCTGTGGAATATGTTTACGCATAGAGGCTTTTCGTAAACACACCCAGGCCTGGTGGAATGCCATGGTATGTGTAAGTCGTGTGTGTGTGTTGTGTGTTGTGTGTGTGTG
>PYXC01002464.1:202500-210000 GCA_015244755.2 Tenualosa ilisha | reverse complement strand
TGCTTAGAGGAGACACAGCTGGTTCTGCACAAATAACTTTGCACCTCCTTAATAATCCCATCAAGAATGCAATCATTTCACACACACACACACACACACACACTTGCAATCTCGCAATGTGTCTCTTACTCTTCTTCTTACTCTTTGGAAATCAAATGGTTAGAACTGCATCATTCCATAACAATGTGGAACTATGCTGCTCCTGTCAACAGTTTTGTGTGTTTGTGTCAGTGTAAATGTGTAAGTGCATTCACTACTCGCACACGTGCGTTCTTTGTGAAGTAATGATTGTCACTGTTTATGTTTGTGTCCTCTTTGAGTGGTACATTGGAACAAGGGTCAGTGCGTGTGAATGTCTGTGTGTGTGTGTATGTGTGTCTATGTCTATGTCTGTGTGTGTGTGTGTGTGGTGTGTGTGTGTGTGTTTCTGCTGTTTATACAGGTCCACGTGAGTTACAGGGACATATGTCTATATTAGGCCATCAGTGTGAGTCTCTGCTCAGTGTCTGGTGTTCTTGTCACTGATCTCAGTGCAGAGAGAATCCAGAGACCTCACAGCCAGATCGGCTTCAGCCCTGCCCCCAGTGTCTCACACTCTCCCCGGTGTGTCTGTGTGTCGTACACATGCGTGTGTGTGTGTGTGTGTGTGTGTGTGTGTGTATGGTGTGTGTGTGTGTGTGTGTGTGTGTGTGTGTGTGTGTGTACAATGGCCTTCCTCAAAATGATATTGTCAAAAAAATATAACAAATATCTCTGACACTCACCAGGGCCTAAACGAGATCAACGAAAATAAAACACCTTCCGCTCTGTTTGTGTCAATGAGGATACTCAGACAGAGTAGGTCTATAGATGTCAGGGTGGCCCTAATCGTTTGATTAAGTGGGTCTGTTGTTTTGGTTCACCAGGCTGATCCTGAGCTTTTGAAATCGCTGCTGCAAAACAATTTGATTTCTTTCGGTGCCTTATTTTATTAGCTGTCTCTCAGGGGGGAGGGTTTGGTCCCGTTTGATCTGTGTTACAGCACACAGTGTATTCCTTCTTCTGGACCACTCTCTCTCTCCTCTCTTTCTCTCTCTCTCTCTCACACACGCACAGATACACAAACAAACAAACAAACAGACAGACACTCACATACACACAAGCACAAACAAACACACACACATACCAACACACACATACCCTTGGATAGATTAGCATACACACACTTGGACATACACTATGGTAGACTAGGTATACTGATACACATGCACACAGACAATCACACACACTTTGTCTTTCTCTCTCTCTCTCACTCTCACTTTCTCCCTCTCTCTCTCTTTCTATCTCTCTCTTTTTGTCTCTCTCTCTTTCTCTCTCTCTCTTTGTCTCCCCCCACCCCCCATCTCAAATATCAGTGAAGTGCTCGAATCGACCTCTCTCAGATCAATCCATGACAGATCAGGTGTCCGGGGTGGGGGGGGGGGGGTTCACAAAAGACCTGAAGAAGCCTCTTCGTGTCCCGCGTCTCACACATCAAACACACTGCCACTCAACATGGCTGACCTTAGCAACATCCAACACGGGCTGACTTACAGCAGCAGTGCCTACCATCATCAAAGCAGGGGATCTGGGGATGGGCCCTGTCCCCTCTGGATAATAGATCTTGTCTGTCTCTCCAGATGGCTGATGGAAGTGTAGCAAGCACCAGGTAGCTTTTGTTTTTTTTAGATTGTCAGCAGTTTTTCCACTGACTGGAGGCTAATTGAAAGCCTTTGCATTACAAATACACAGTTGCAATAAAGTAGCGTCTTAGCAGTTTTAATGGGTGGGGGCCTGGTTAGTTGGTGCCAGAGTAGATCACTGGTTCTCAAACTGGGATCCATTTCTGCTCCATGAAGGGTTCCCTGGTCCAATAAAGTTTGAGAACCCTTGCTGTAGATGAGTGTTAATGGAGGATGATAACACCTGCTGCTTTTCAGACTGGTTGCAACCAAGCAACCCATTCAGCATTGTCCTTGTCTGTAATTATTTGAGAATCAAGGTAAAAGTACAACTTGTCAGCCATTATTAGTTGCCATCATATTATTGCCACTGAGCACACACACACCACACACACACACCACACCACACAGGCTTTCTAACCTCTACTACTGAGCACACACACACACACACACACACACACACACACACACACACCACACAGGCTTTCTAACCTCTACTACTGAGCACACACACACACACACACACACACACACACACTCACACACACACCACACAGGCTTTCTAACCTCTACTACTGAGCACACACACACACTCACACACACACCACACAGGCTTCTAACCTCTACTACTGAGCACACACACACACTCACACACACACACACCACACAGGCTTCTAACCTCTACTACTGAGCACACACACACACTCACACACACACACCACACAGGCTTCTAATCTCTACTACTGAGTACACACACACACACACACACACACACACACACACACACACACTTTCTAACCGCTGCTACTGAGTACACACATGTGCGCACTCCTATTTTCCGTGGCAGCCTGGATTAAGATACACTCCTGGTCACTGTTTTGGGTTGCGTCCTGGCCTGGTGGTGAACCATGACAAATGTAACCAACCCGGAGTGGTAGACTACACACAGGACCATCATAGGGACCCACACAGAACCCCAAACTGGTGCATTGTGGTATACTGGGTGTCAACAACTCCAGGAGGGAAGGCGGGCGAAATCCACTGTGCTGGTCACTGACTCGGCAGGGCAGCAGTGCATTGTGGTCTAGTGGTGGTCAGTGGCAGAACACTTGTGTCCACCGCAAGTGATATAATCACCAGTTCGGCTTTATTACTTTTCAAGCAGAGCAGATTCCCACAGAGGTCTCCAAGCTGTGAATAACCAGTAACCAGCACACACACACACACACACAAACAAACAAATACACAAACGTGTGTGTGTCATACATATATCTATATATATATATATATATATATATATGTATTTCTCTGTCTTTTTTTCTCTCTCTTAGGCTCTCACTCTCTCTCTGTCTCTCACACACACACTGGCACTTTGTTTTAAAGCCTGGCATGGCGTGGCGTGGCTGAGTTGTGCAGGGCCTCTGTGCATCAGAAGAACAGCAGTTTGTGCCGTGCCGGGCACACACAGGGCATAAAAGTCTAAAATGGGTTGAGCTGATTGACCATCGGGGTGAGTTAGACGTAAAGAGACTGTAAAAAGCTCCCCTCCGCCCAGAGACAGACCCTTTCTCTTTCCCTTGCTCTCTCTCCCTGCCTCTTCCACAGTCACATGAGGACAAGCTCCAGTCAGTGAGTGTTTGACAAACAACCAGCTAGTTATAGCAGTGTGTGAGTGTGTGTGTGTGTGTATGTGTGTGTGTGTGTGTGTGTGCGTGCGTGCGTGCGTGTGTGCATGAGAGTACATGCACAGGAGCATTTCTGTGTATTTGTGTGTGTGTATGTTTGCTTGTGCGTGTGTGTCTGTGTTTGTGTATGTATATTTGAGTGAGAGGGTGTATACGTTGTATGTGTGTGTTTGAATACTCTCTGTGTCCGTATGCATTTGTACTGTGTGTGTGTGTGTGTCCGCATGCGCAAGAGCATGAGAGTGCATGCACAGGAGCATTTCTGTGCATTTGTGTGTGTGTGTGTGTACGTTGTATGTATGTATGTATGTATGTATGTATGTGTGTTTGTGTGTATGGGTACTCTCTGTGTCCATATGCATTTGTACTATGCCTGTGTGTGTGTGTGCGTGTGTGTGTTTGTGTATGTACATTTGAGTTAGAGGGTGCATACGTTGTGTGCGTGTTTGAGTACTCTCTGTGTCTATATGCATTTGTACTATGTGTGTGTGTGTGTGTGTGTGTGTGTGTGTGGGTTTGTAGGAGTGAAAGTCCCCGACTGTGTTTCTAATTGCGCTGTCTAATTCGCAACCCATTGAGGAGAGCTGCATGAGAAATATTGGAATGTAGCTGTCCTCAAGTGTCAGTGTATGTGTGTCTGAGTACATGTGCGTTGGCGTGTGTGTGTGTGTGTCTGTGTGTGTGTGTGTGTACACAATGTTTTGTGTGCATATGTGTGGGTGTAGCTGTATGTGTGTGTTCATAGATGCATGTCCATGTTGTGTGTGTGTGTGTGTGTGTGTGTGTGTGTGTGTGTGTGTGTGTGTGCTGTAGAGAGAGTAATGAAGTTGTGTCAGTCATCGGTATTTGAGAACAAACTGTGTTCTGCTGCAGTACACTGAGCCATTCACAGCTGCACAGGGGAGCAGGGTGTTAATCAGCCACCAACACCTCATATACGGCACTATGCTGCCCAGGGCCAACAGACAGACACACACACACACACACACACACACACAGAGGGACACAGACACAATCTCTCTCTCACTACTCTTGCATGCACACACATGCACACACACACACACACCTTTACAACTGCACCCTACACTAAGGTGTATGAATGATTACTTTTATTCAAATACACACACCTATACTTATAAATAGCTGTAACACCTTATGAACTGTTCTCAAGCACATAAATGTCACACACACACACACACACACACACACACACACACACACACACACACACACAAGAGTGAGCTTGTTTTAGCATAGCTTGTGATATTATGTGAAGCTGGTGTCAAGGGTGTCTGTGAATGAAACATATTAATTTAAAATCTTCTAGGGGAACCAGTCATGCCTGTCAGTACAGTATTCCTTCCATTCCATTCCATTTCCCTTCCCACTTGCTACATTACACAGTGAGAGTCACCTGATATGTGGATATTTATTTACAAATGACCTCAAAATTAGCAGCAAACACCATTCTGAGATAATGTTCAAAACACATTTCAGCTCAGTGTTACCCAGACAGGTCGGTAACACTTTCTATGAAGACCATATCTACAGTTCAACAGTTATAAATAACTATAAATCTAGCTTATAATGCCTTATAAATCCAAGGGTGTTATGAGTGTTCATAACTGGTCATAAACTATAGGCTGGCTGATGGGGCTTATAGTACATTATGACTACTAATACCCCTCTATGCACACACCTGGATGATCAACTGTTGTAAGGGCTCATAAGTTGCTATAATGTTCCATGTGGGATCATAAGTTGTCAGAGTGTGCTTTAAATAAAGTAAAGTTCATATGGATGCATCTATAATGCAGCACTATAGGTCTATAGCAAGCCAATAATAAATAAAAGAAATAAATAGTAATACAAAATACTAAATTATAGGAATAATCTGGCATCTTTAAATCCATAGTACTGTTCTAGGACGGATGTGTTTTACTGTCTGAAGACTGAAGCAGATGGGCATGACTTTGTGTTTATCCCCTTTTACACCCTGACTGCTTTTATGAGAAGGAGGTTTGATTTAACAGTGTGTTTTGTCATTTGCAATACCAGTGGGCAAAGTATGTAGAAAATGTAAAGGAAAGTGTAAAGAAAGTGTAAAGGAAAGTGTAAAGAAAGTGTAAAGAAAGTGTTCCTCCACTTGTAGAACTGTTTGATTATTTTGAACTCGTGTTGATTGAAATGATTATTAGAGAGCTTTTGGGAAGTCCAGCCAATGCACTCTGTGGCAAAGAGTATGGCCACTTAAGAGGGCATGTAAATGTGTTAGCTACAGGTCAGTCGGTCGGTCGGTGGCCTCCTGTCTGATGACTAGAGACAGTCAGGCTTTTCTGCAGGTAGTGTCAGTCAGGTGAATGTGCAGACTTTTATGCCTGTTCACTCATCTTCCTCTCTCTCTCTTTCCTGCCTTTTTTCCTTCTTTTTTCCTTCTCCCTTCATCTGTCTTTTACCATCTCTCCTAAGAACTGTGTATAGTGGTAGTGTAGCTGGAACAGACAGGCAGGCAGGCAGGCAGGCAGGCAAGCATTGGGCCGTGGGCTGTGGACGGCTGGCTGTTAGTGAGGGTGTAATGTCAGATTTGAGCCCAATGGCTCGGCCCCAGTAAAAGGCCCCTGGTTAAATGGAGCAGAAAAGAAGGCCGGCTGCCTGACCCCTTTTGCCCAGCAGTGGTGCACTCACACTGGGCATGGTCCTCAGCTCCCCCCCCACCCCTTGTTCGGCTCCAGCTAGAGATCTGGACAGGAGGTAGGAGGTCCACACACGTGCACACACACACGCATACACGCATGCACACACACGCACACACACACACCACCAGGCACTCTGGAGACCTAGTCAAAGGGCAAGTACATTAAACATGAGAAACTGCTCTCTCTCTCTTTCTGTGTGTGTGTGTGAGAGAGAGAGTGTGTGTGTGTGTGTTTACATGATGCCAGTGTGTAAGGAAGCCAGTGTTTTGGGATGGATGTGTTTTTGTTTTTTGTGCGCATAGCTGATGGTGACATTTAACAAAAAGTGATCTTGGGTGAGTGGTTCTATTGAGTGTGTGTGTGTGTGTAGGGCTGTGTTATAAGACACACATTCAGTCAAGTGAAGGCTTTGCATACTGATGATGTAGTCTGTGTGGTGTTGGCTGATGGGTGAGCGTGACTGGTCTGCCCTTTTCACCACATTGGCTTTCTGCCTGAGTGAGAGACTGAGACACTTCTCACATCTTATAACAGCTTAATTGTTGACACAATTTGAATTTGTCTGTACAGCAACAAGTATCCCTCGGATTATAAATCAAACTACCCTTGCCTGATATCGTTGGCTACTTTACTGAAACATACATTATCTATGCATGTAACAACAACCGATTACTCAACACATCTGGATAAATATCCTGAACGATCATTGAACTGTATTCATTTTTTCATTTATCAATGTACTGTATATAACCGTTGTACTATTACCACAAAAACAGTCCAATATTTTTGTTTGCCATCCCACTTAAGTATCTCCTTCTGGCAGCACCATACCAGTCTGGGGGAAATACTGTGGATAGTGAACTTACATTAGAACCTTGGTGAAATAATTTTAATATATATATATAATAATTGTAATAATTTTATATATATATATATAATTAATTCAACATACTTTAATTATACTGAGATAGTGCCAAGAATTGTGATACTTTTGTCACTACATTACTTTACATTTACATTTACATTTACATTTACATTTACATTTACATTTACATTACATTACATTACATTTACATTTACATTTAGGCATTTAGCAGACGCTTTTATCCAAAGTGACTTACAACTTGTCAACTATCAATTGTTCAGGGCCAGTCTCCCCTAGAGCAACTTGCTCAAGGGCACAACGGTGGCAGCTGATCTTGATGGAGCTCTCTCTACAGTCATATTTTTTATTTTTGGGGGGGAAATCACACAAGTGTCCTCAAATTCTTGCCAAAACGTGGATTTGTTCACAAACTAAAGAATAGGAACCAACGATTTTTCAAAGAGTTATGTTGACTGATGAGGTCACACAACCTCATGAGGCTCACATGTGGGCTACGTTCAGATGCGTCCTTCAGCAGGGCGACACGGGTGCCT
>PYXC01002464.1:185000-197500 GCA_015244755.2 Tenualosa ilisha | reverse complement strand
GTCTAGACATCCGTCCAGTCTAGACGTCCGTCCCGTTTAGACAATTGTCCTCATATTGATGGACTTGTTTTGTGTTGATTGCAAGAAGTGTGTGTGTGTGTGTGTGTGTGTGTGTGTGTGTGTGTGTGTGTGTGTGTGTGTGTCTGTGTGTGTGTCTGTGTCTGGCCTTGGGCTCTCACTGGATTGAGCGTCTGGCTGTGTAAGTGAAGTCTTTTCAAAAGTGGCTGAAAACTGGTAAATCTTTTTTCTCTCTCTGTCTCTCACGCAGACCTCTGATTAATCTTTGCTTATAAAAACACAGTGGGAGGCTCAATGTGTGTGTGTGTGTGTGTGTGTGTGTGTGTGTGTGTGTGTGTGTGTGTGTGTGAGAGAGAGAGAGAGAGCGAGTGCAGCTGAGGTCCCTTGAGGTTGATGAGAAAGTAAGAGACTTTAAGAGTGAACTTCCTTTGCTAAACAGCCTAAAACCACAATTTCACTATTCTCTCTCTCTCTCTCCATCCCTCCCTCTCTCTCTCTCTCTATCTATCTATCTCTATCTATCTCTCACACTCACTCACTTACACACACGTGCACACACGCGCACACACGCACACGCACACACACTCACCACACACACACACACACACACACACACACACACACACACACACACACACACACACACACTGTTATTCACACCCATGTGCAAACTGTTCTCCAGAAACCGTTTGCTCTCACTCACTCCATATATTGCATAACTCCTGACACTGCAATATGTGTGATAAAAATGTGTGTGTGTGTGATCACAAAGTGTGTTTTCTGTTTTTTACAGTATCTGGAGAGGGCTGAATGTGAACTGTGCTGATAGTTCAGGATACACTCCTCTTCATCACGCTGCTCTGAATGGACACAGGTAAGACACACACACACACACACACACACACACACACCACACACACACACACACACACACACACACACACACACACCTCACTCATCAATACATGCATGTTTGTAATTACACACCTAACACTAGGCAGACTGGCCTCCTTTTGACCTTTGTCAGCATCTGCATTCTGCCTTCCAGGTTGCTCATGAACACAACCTGTCTCTCACACACACATACACACACACACTGCTCCCAAAGGATATACACAGTAAACACAGCTGGGAGGAACACTCACGCACACACACAGACACACACAAAACACAGCTGCAGGAAGAGAAACAAACCTGCGGGTAAAGTATGTGAGAGTGTACATGTGTGTCTTCTGCACTGACCGTAGACAGTGTGTGCGTGACTGTGTGTGTGTGTGCGCGTGCATGCGTGTGTGTGAATGTGAGACATTCACTGTTCATTCATTTAGTCAGTTATTCACATTTTGAAAGCCACGTTTGAACCACTGTCCTTCATACTCTGTGCTCCAGGTAAAGTTGCTTAGCTGTAGTAATTTGACAGAGAGCAGGCAGGTCTAATACAGACTGTGTGGATGCAGTCACAGCTATCTTGGGCTCTGGCAGCCCAGCCAAACACAATGAGCAGAAATCTCATTAGTATAATTAAGATGGACAGTCACATATTACTGCAAGGGCGTCACTCACAACAAATATAAATTAGACAACCTCAACCATAGGCACACGCGCACGCACACACACGCGCACACGCACACACACACGCACACACACACGCACACACACAAACACACACACACAAACACACACACACAAACACACGCACACACACAAACACACACACACGCGCACACACACACAACACACGCACACACACACACACGCACACACAAACACACACGCACACACAAACACATGCACACGCACACACACAAACACACGCACACACACACACACACAAACACACGCACACACACAAACACACACGCACACACGCACACACACACACACACACACAAACACACACGTGTGCATACATGATTCTTGCAAAGAACAAATGTTTGGTCCCGTTGTTCCCCTTGCCAACCACACACACACACACACACACACACGCACACACATGTGTGCATACATGATTCTTGCAAAGAACAAATGTTTGGTCCCGTTGTTCCCCTTGCCTGCCACACACACACACACACACACACACACACACACACACACACACACACACACACAGTGCAGTCATGTAAATGTTTTTCAGCATGTAATGGTATAGCAATATAGTTTTAATAAGTGAGTCTGTCGTCTGTCTCCTAGGGATGTGGTGCTGAAGCTACTGCAGTTTGAGGCCTCCACTAACATGGCCGACAGCAAGGGCTGCCTCCCCCTGCACCTGGCTGCCTGGAGGGGAGATGTGGAGATCGTCCGCATCCTCATTCACCACGGCCCCTCACACTGCAGAGTCAATGAGCAGGTACACACACACAAACACACACACACACACTCTCTCTCACACACACACTCTCTCTCTCAATCCTCACACACACACACACACACACACACACACACACACACACACACACACACACACACACTCTCACTCTCTTTCACTCTCTCTCACACACACACACACACACACAACCATATGGACCCCTGTACACTACACACACACACACACACACACAACCATACAACGATATAGACCTGTACACCACACACACACACACACACACACACACACACAACCATATGGACACCTCTACACTACACACACACACTTCAAAAGCCCACACACAGTCTGAAAAACATATGCATACTTCTGTATGCGCTCGAACACACAGATACGCACTCAGTGTCTCAGGGACGTATGTTTCCATTTGGAACCACAATAGTCATGACTTTAAAACACACACCTACATACCTACTTATTTATTCATTTATTTATAAACCACAATCACACTCACACTCTCTCACATCAGGGGTATGAAATGTGCTATATGAATAAACTTGCCCTCCCTCGCCTAAAAATCACAGAACCTCATTTACACACACACACACACACACACACACACACACACACACACACACACACACACACACATGTGCACATACATTATTCTTGCAAAGAGCAGAGATCAGATGTTTTGCCCCTTTGTATCCCTTGCCAACCATACACACACACACACACACACACACACACACACACACACACACACAGATTCATCTCTGTTGCAACCTGCTGATGGTGTAATACATGCTACAGATAGATTTGCACCTATGGAGGGTTATGGCAGAGGTTGGTGTGTATCAGCGAGTGCAGACTAGACCATATGGCTACTCTCCTCTGCTTTGCTCTCCTCTGCTCTCTGTCTGGGCCCGTCTCCTCCCTGCTGTCTGGGCCTCTCTGGCCAGCTGTCTTCATGATGGCCTAGGCAGAAGCTCATAGGAAACATACTGTACTCCTCTTTCACTCTTCTCTCTGCACATCTCATCTCATTTCATCTCCTCTCCTCTTCTCACCTCTACTCTCCTCTTCTCTTTGCTCCTGTCTTTTCTCCTGTCCTTTTCTTTTCTCTTCTCTTCTCTAATGTCTGCTTCTCTTCTCCTCTCATCTCCTCCCTCCTCTCTCTTCTTCTCTCCTCTCCTCTCCTCTCCTCACCTCTTCACTTCTCTTCTTTCCTCTTCTCTTTTCTCCTCTCCTCTTTGCTTCTCTTCTCTCCTCTCCTCTTCGCTTCTCTCCTCTTCTCTCCTCTTCGCTTCTTTTCTTTCCTTTTCTCTTCTCTTCTCTCCTCTCCTCTTTGCTTCTCTTCTCTCCTCTCCTCTTCTCACCTCTACTCTCCTCTTCTCTTTGCTCCTGTCTTTTCTCCTGTCCTTTTCTTTTCTCTTCTCTTCTCTAATGTCTGCTTCTCTTCTCCTCTCATCTCCTCCCTCCTCTCTCTTCTTCTCTCCTCTCCTCTCCTCTCCTCACCTCACCTCTTCACTTCTCTTCTTTCCTCTTCTCTTCTCTCCTATCCTCTTCTCTTCGCTTCTCTCCTCTCCTCTCCTCTTCGCTTCTCTCCTCTTCTCTCCTCTTCGCTTCTCTTCTTTCCTCTTCTCTTCTCTCCTCTCCTCTCCTCTTTGCTTCTCTTCTCTCCTCTCCTCTTCTCTCCTCTCCTCTTCTCTCCTCTTCTCTCCTCTCCTCTTCTCTTCGCTTCTCTCCTCTCCTCTCCTCTTCTCTTCGCTTCTCTTCTCTTCTCTCCTCTTCTCTCCTCTCCTCTCCTCTCCTCTCCTCTCCTCTCCTCTTCTCTTCGCTTCTCTCCTCTCCTCTTCTCTCCTCTCCTCTTCTCTTCGCTTCTCTTCTCTTCTCTCCTCTTCTCTCCTCTCCTCTCCTCTCCTCTTTCTTCCCGGTTGCAGTCCTCTGATGTAGAGGCGGCCCCAGCCATCAAAGCCCGTCTCTGTAGCAGGCTGCGAGAGGATGCCATGGGCACTCTGGTGCCCTGCCCAGCTAGGCTGCCTCAGAGGCAGCAGCGGGGGCCTTAGCTTTGGGCCGCTACACACACACACACACACACACATACACACACACACTCACACTCACACACACTAACCTGCCCCACAAACAACAAGACACACATGTAAGAGCCTGTTTTGAAGACTACGGGGCAAGGAGGGTAGTGTTCTTGGAGAGAGAAAAGAAAATGAAAGAAATAAAACCTAAAGACAGAAGAAACTAAAATGTGCTCCTGGTTGCTCCCCGGAGAAACAGAAATATTTTCATTGATTCCTTTAACTTCCTCTTCAAAAATTGCCCGAACTTCCCACCATTGGAGGACAGGGTTTTATTGGTGCTAAAAATCTGCTGTTTGCAGTTGGATTAAATGCTTCTGAATTTATCATAGCAAGGGCAATGGTCAAGCATTAGTTGATCTCAGTGAGTGCGTGTGCCTCTGTGCGTGCATGTGTGTCTCAGAATGGTGAGTGAGTGAGTACATATCTGGTGTGTGTGTGTGTGTGTGTGTGTGTGTGTGTGTGTGTGTGTGTGTGATCCGACTGCTGAGACACTCTCCACATGCCTCAAACGCCCCCATTTCTCAGTGTTTTAATGAGGCCAGCTCAGACCTTCCAGCACACTGCTAATGATGGAACCAGGCTCGCCTGCAATTACCTCCAATTGATTCCCTCTTAAAGCACTCTCCAAATCAAAACACACACACACACACACACACACACACACACAGACACATAACAAACACACACCGATAGCCAATGCATCTTTATGTTGTATATCGATGTGACACCAAACAGCACATATGCTTACTTTATCATTCTCAGACAGACCCAGCCTGTGCACACAGACACAAACACGCACACACACACACACACACACACACACACACACACACACACACACACACACACACACAGAGAGAGAGACAGAGAGACATGGCAGAGATGGATAGGCCTTTGCTGGTACAGGCAGTGATTTTGGCAGTGCTAAGCAGTGCTCATAATTTCAGTTGCCAGACTGTTTGTGATAATTCAGGGGACAGGGACGAGGCCAGAGAGACTCTTGATGGGGGACGCAGGCAAGGTAAAACGCTCCCAGAGAGCCAGAGTGTTGCTCACTTAGAATATTATCTTAATCAACATTTGGGAGCCCCTGATTGATGCATAATGGAAAGAAAGCCACAGGGATGCTCGTGTCCTTATGTGCAGATGATGTATTTTTTGCGTGTGTGTGTGTGTGTGTGTGTGTGTAAAAACTCTACACATATGCTCTCATTCTTTATCTGTTCTTGCATAACCAGGAAATCTCTGGTGATTGAAATGGATCCAAATATTTAATCACACACACACACATACACATACACACAAGCAGACTGTGTGTCAGTGTGATAACGGCACCTACATACAGTTAAAACACACACACACCTACACACCTATACACACACACACACACACACACACACACACATACACACACACACTCAGAGAGCGTGTCAGTGTGACCACACCACGTAGATTACGGAGAGCTATAGTATGGCATGCATAGCCTGAGCATTAGTCATTCTGCATGTGAGTTATACCCAACTGCCAAGTCTTACTGCAGACCCCACAGCCACCTCTTAAATCTGCTCATGGACGGCGGGCCAGCTCTTTACTGAGGCCTTTACACAGCCATCACATCGAGACAGCGCTAAATCTATGGGAGAATAACACACACACACACACACACACACACACAAATATAGACACACGTGTACTGCATGACACTTTCTGATATATATATCATGTTGGCACATTATGACGGTAAAAATATGTAGACATGCATGATACTGAATGGGTAAGGCATGGACGCTCTTACACACACACACACACACACACACACACACACACACATAGACACACACACACACACACACAGTGGTACTGTTAGAGAGGTCATAAAGCAAAGCGGAGGGTGTGGAAGCTCAATTAGCTTCTTGCTGAAAAGTTATTGGCCGGTCGTAAAGCATTGTGTTTACTTTAAGAGTCTGCCTCCCACAGTGATGTAAAGCAGAGAGGGAGATGAGTGAGTGTGTGTGTGTGTGTGTGTGTTTGTGTGCGTGTGGGTGCGTGTGCGTGTGTGTGTGTGTTTGTGCGTGTTTGTGCATATGTGTGTGTGTTTGTGCGTGTTTGTGCGTGTGTCTGTGTGTGCATGATTGTGTGTGTGTCAGTGTGAGTTTGTATGATGCTGATGATGTGAAGCAGAGACGGAGATAAATGTGTGTGTGTGTGTGTGTGTGTGTGTGTGCACATTTGTGTGTTTTACCCAGGGGCTTGTCAGACTTACGCATTTGAATTTATGTATGTGTGTGTTCCTGATTGTGTATGTGTGCTTATGTATATGAGTATGTGTATTTTGTGTGTGTAGGTGTGTGTATGTGTGTGCATGTCTGTGTGACTGTGTGTGTGTGCGCGCATGTCTGTGTGACTGTGTGTGTGTGTGTGTGTGTGTGTGTGTGTGTGCGTGCGTGCATGTCTGTGTGACTGTGTGTGTGTGTGTGTGCGCATGTCTGTGTGACTGTGTGTGTGTGTGTGTGTGTGTGTGTGTGTGTGTGTGTGTGTGTGTGTGTGTGCGCGCATGTCCGTGTGAGTGTGTGTGTGTGTGTGTGTGTACGTGTGCACTCATATGGTTTGAGAGCTCCTCGGTCATAGAGCAGCACAGAGAGAGACTGAATACCACAGAGAGAAGGGCCAGTCTATTAAGCCTCTGTGTTGTGGTCCTATTCACAGTCCCTCAATTAGGGACACTCTCAGTAGCGGGGTGGGAAAATAAAATCCATACAAACACTTAATCATCCATCTCAGGAACTGAAAGCGAGTGCGCTGTCTCAATAATAATGCTCAAAGAGTGCTTTTCCCTTTTTGTGGAGGTACACACCAGTGTAAACCTTCAACCTAATGGTGTTTATCTGCTGAACATGCTTTGTATATTTCATTCTGTATACGTGAGGGCTAGTGGCTGCTGAGGTATTCTGATATATGCAATTAATAGACGAGGTGAAGGCAGAGATCTTACATAGATCAGCACTCTCCCATTGCAACTCGTGTGTGTAGGCAGTAAGCATTTGTTTGCTGTGTAGGCAATGGGCATGTGTTTGCTCTGGAGGCTTGCTGTAAAATACCGTACATAATAGACACATGCTGTTTAGTTTTAAATGGAGTTAACCAGTTTGGTTGCTATTTTACTTTATTTGTTTACTGATATCAGTGGCTAGTTTGGGAACAGCTGATTCCATTTTGGCTTTTTTGTTTAAGCATCGTATGTCATTATGTAGTTATGAGACACATTATAACGTTTTAAATGAGCATGGATATGGAATGATGGTTAAACTGTTTAACCAGATCTACCTTCATAGGTGTCCCTGATTTACTGTAATTCAAATGTATGTCTCATTTAGATCCACATTGCTTCCGGAGTCCAAAAAAACTTTAAGGTCACACTTTATATAGCTGTGTGTGTTTGACTTAACTGATTCACTGTTCAGGCGTCTGACGGAAGGTCCTTTTTCTGTTTGATTGTGTGTGTGTGTGTGTGTGTGTGTGTGTGTGTGTGTGTGTGTGTGTGTGTGTGTGTGTGTGTGTTTGTGAGTGTGTGTGTCTGTGTGTGTGAGTGTGTGAGTGTGTGAGTGTGAGTGTGTGTGTGTGTGTGTGTGTGTTTGTGTGTGTGTGTATGTGTATGGGGAGGCAGGTTGTTAATGGTGTTTTCTTTCAGTGCTCTGGCCATAGTAGAGTGGAGTAGCACCGGAGAAACAAACAGGAGTCTCTCTGAAGGCCATATGAGGAGAGGAATATTCTCCACACCCTCACTCGCTTTCTTTCTCTCTTTCCTTCTCTCTCCCTCCATACTTGTCTCCCTTCCTTTCTCTCTCTCCCCCTCTCTCCCCTCCTTCCCCCTCTCTCCCTCTTTCTATTTCTCACTCTGTTTTGTTCTCTCTCTCCCTTTCTCAATGTGTCTCTGTTATGCACAGACATTAACACACACACACACACACACCACACACACACACACACACACACACACACACACACACACACACACACACATTTACGATTCTGGTCTCTCTGTATCTATCCCAATCTCTTTTAGTCTCTCTATTTCCCCACGGAATTCTCTCCTTAAATGGAAGACATTTCATTGATTGAACCAATAGCAGCTGATTTGTGGATGGAATTAAATCTGTATGTGTGTTTGTGTGTGTGTGTGTATGTTTTTGTGTGTGCACATGCGTGTGAACATACATGAAAGTACATTAATGTGCACATACATGAAAGTGCTTGTATTTTTGTATGATTGTGTGTGTGTGTGTGTGTGTGTGTGTGTGTGTGTGTGTGTGTGTGTGTGTGTGTGTGTCGCAGTCTGCAGTGGACACATCTCAGGAATGTTTTCTTTTCAAACAGAGAGAGGAGGAAAGGTTACTCTATTCCCTAACTCCCTGACTCCCTCTTGAGACAGAAGCAAGAGTGGCCTGCAAATTCCTCTGTACATGTCACACACACTTTTTCACATGACACACACACACACGCACACACACACACAAGAGTGTACACATAGCCTCCACACAGAACATTAAACATGCACCGTCATGGACGGTTTATTGCATTGCACACACAGAACCTATTTGTGTGTGTGTGTGTGTGTGTGTGTGTGTGTGTGTGTGTGTGTGTGTGTGGGGGTGTGTGTGTGGTGATTGAGACAGGGGGACACTGTAGAGAGCCTCTGTTATCCAGGTGTGGACAGGATGTTACAGAAGGGCACACACTCTCATGAACACACTCAGACACACTCAGACACACACACACACACACACACACACACACACACACATACACACACACACACACACCCTCCTCTCTGTAGTGCCGGGGTCAGAGCTGTGAGGTCACTTCCTGTGGTGGCGCGCGACGTTGCCATGGCGACCCCTAAGTGAAAGCACATGTCTTCACACGGGTCCCTGGCAGTGGAATGGCGTTCCCTGGGAAAACATTCCCGTCTCGGAACGCTGGCTGCCCATGGGGTCACAAGGGGTGTCTAAACGATCATGTGGTGTTTGCATGAGAGACCATGGAGTTCCCATGTATTTTATTTTTGTGTGTGTATGTGTGTGTGTGTGTGTGTGTGTGTGTGCATGCATATATGTGCTTATGCCAGGATAGATGAATGTTGCAAATGCTGCAGTATTATTATTATCACTATTATTGCATAACACACACACAAACACACACACACACACACACTGTATCTCTCTCTCTCTCTTACTCTGTCTGTCTCAATCAGCAAAAGTGTACTCAAAGGAGTTGAGGAGCATAAGTGTAAGTGAAGGCATGGTATGGTCATGCATGAAGCATTGTGTGTGTGTGTGTGTGTGTGTGTGTGTGTGTGTGTGTGTGTGTGTGTGTGTGTGTGTGTGTGTGTGTGTGTGTTTAAAAGCGTCTTCCTTAAACTCATGGCATAGTGGCAGACAGGAGGGAGGGAACGAGAAACTAATGAAAGAGATGTTTTGGTGTTTTGATATTAATGGTGGTCTCGGAGTCTGTGGTGTTTCCTGGCAGCCCTGAGAGTACAGTAGTCAGTCATCAACCCTGAGGAGCGGCCTGCACTGTGACAGGAGAGGGGCTCAGCGAGAATGACTTGTGTCCTATTTAAAGGATTCGTTTTTCATCCTCTGTCTTCTGTCTGATTACTCAGTGTTTCCTCCTCGGAGAGACGAGTTTGTTCTCCTCTCAGTGTCTCTCTCACTTACCTTCTCTTTGTCATCTTATTTCTTTTATCTGCCTCACTCTCTTCCCATCTATCCCTCCTCTCTGTCTGAATTTCTCCCTACCATTCTCTCTCTCTCTCTCTTTCTTTCTCTGTCTCTCTCTCTTTTCTGTTCCTCTTTCTGAATTTCTTCCTGTCATTCTCTCTTTGTCTGTCTCTCTCTTTTCTGCTCCTCTATCTGAATTTCTTCCTGTCATTCTCTTTCTCTCTCTCTCTCTCTTTTCTGCTCCGCTATCTGAATTTCCTCCTTCTCATTCTTTCTCTGTTTCTCTGTCTCTCTTTGCCACCCCCCCCCCCCCCCCCCTCTCTCCATCTGAATTCTTCTTCACTTCTGTTGTCCCAGACTAATTAGGTCTCACTGAGACACCTGTATACTGGTGCATGCTAATGTCACTAGCGCTCCTCATACATCCCAATGCAAGACTCATGCTACCGCTAACGCTCTTCCTGCAGTACATTTGAATGCAAGGCTCATGTTGTGTAATCTTTAGCACGCTAATTGGAACTTGAGGTTTCCCATTGGCACCAATGTCACTACTGGGACCTTGTCTGCTTGCTTGTGTTTCGGTGTTGTCTTGCCGTTTTTACGGGAGTTGGGAAAATGAGCGAACGAATGGGAAGAGGCCAAGGTTTGGTTACACTGTAAATGTTATTAGGATTTTTGGTCCGATATCTAAGACTGTCATAGAAAATAGTCAAAAGTGTCTTCTCACAGTGTGGTTTCCCTTGGACATGATCTTTGTGTGAAATTGAGCTTTAATACTGCAATCTGATGAAAGTTCAGATACCGGACATTTCATTAGCCAGTAATAGTATAATCTAGCTTATCTAAAGAGATATTAAGATTATACACCAGGCTTGTTCCTGAGTATTATTGATTATTGTCATTGCCATATGCTTAAAGATCAGTTGTATTGATTATTTCTACTGTTGCTATATGCTTATCAGTGTTTGTTTACATGCTTTGAGTTGACTAAGTTACTGTAAGTGAGTATGGGACACAGATTAGGTTTCTGATCAGGTTTCTATCAGGATGCGAGTGTGAGGCAGTGACTGCATATGCCCAGGTCTATAAGAAGATGAGAGAAAAAAAAAGCCTTGGGATTTCATCAGCCAATGAAGCCCAAGGCTGCTGCCTGCTGTAGTGAGACTGTGTATGTGTGAGGTGTGTGTCTGTGTGTGCGTACATGTGTGAATGTGATGTGTGCATTTGTGTGTTTGCGAGAGTGTATGTGTGTGCACATGAATGTAATGTGTGTGTGTGTGTGTGTGTGTGTGTGTGTGTGTGTGTGTTTGTTTTGGTGAGATGTGCGTTCTGGTTTTCTCCATTAGATTGACAGATGAACGTGCTGCTGGACTTCACTGGTCAGTGAAGCCCAAGGCTAAAGTTGCTTCAGTGTGATTGCTTCTTTCTCTTTCTCTCTTTCTCTCTTTCTCTCATTCACACATATACCCCCACACACACCCACACACGCACACCCACACCCACACATACACACACACACACACACACACACTGTGTTAGGCATGTGTCAACAGATTGCTTCCATAAATGGACTCTCTCTCCCTCTTTCTCTCTCGTTTTCTCTTCGTCTCTGCCTGCAAATCCCCCCCCCCTCCCCCCCCCCCGCCATCGTGCTGGCTTTCTGAATTTCTCCTGCCTCCTCTCCTCTCCTTGTCTGAACACTCTTCTCTCCCTGCATCTTCCTCTCTTTCTTTCTCTCTCACTCTATACCCCTCTTTCTCTCTCTCTCCCTCTCCCTCTCCCTCTCTCTATCCCCCTCTCCCTCTACCCCTCTTTCTCTCTCCCTCTCCCTCTCCCTCTCTCTATCCCTATCCCTCTCTCTCTCTGTGACTGTACAGAGTGAGGGAGATTAAAGGAAGTAGAAGGGGCCTCTGCTGTCTATCATGGCTGCTGCAGAGAGACGCCTCTCATCCACTCCAGCAGGGAATAGAAAACATCCTCAGGGGAAAGAGGAGTGTGTGTGTGTGTGTGTGTGTGTGTGTGTGTGGTGTGTGTGTGTGTGTGTGTGTGTGTGTGTACATGTATATGTATGTGAGTATGGCTGATATCAGCTGAAGATGTTCAACTTTCTGTGTTGTCTCCACTTCCCTTGCTAAAGCTGAAATACCCACATTATACCACACACAGAATGTTTACACACACACACACACACACACACACACACACACACACATATTCAAACATGATCATCTGCATGTATACACACTCTCCTTGAACTGATGTTCCCACACACACACACACACACACACACACACACACACACACACACACACACACACACAGTCCATCTTGCCTACACGT
>PYXC01002464.1:165000-170000 GCA_015244755.2 Tenualosa ilisha | reverse complement strand
AATCCCAAAAAATGTCCTCACTGTTTGCTTCAGTAAGATGTTCTTTGGTGAAAAGAGAACAAAAAGAGGGACAAAGGTCGCTTCTTTACTGAATGGACATGCCCTTAAACGACAAGATTAAAAATGCCCACTCACTAGTAGTGGCGTGTGTGCCCTCGTCTGATGCACCAACCTGTGTTATGATCTGAAAAAGAAGTTTTTTTTTGTTTTATGTTGGCATTTTTAATCTGTCCAGTCAAGACATGTCCATTCACAAAAGGCTTTTTAATATAAGGAGTGTCTTTTTTTTTTTTATTCTTTAGACTTGAATGCATTTTATTTACATGATTGTTTCATATCAATGGCTGAATCTCTATTCCTAAGCCCTTAAGGCCCAAGGACTTAAGTGGAATGAGTCAGTCAATCCCAAAGTCTTTCCATGGAAATGAAGTCTTTATGGATTCATGTTCAGGGCTTAGGAGGTTCAGTGGGATTCAGTCAGTATTTTTTTTTTTTTACATGTATTATTGCAGTGCTTTTGAATAGAGTAATGGGGCAGTGTTGGCTTAAACACAAAAAAACAAACATTAGCTATAGAAAGCAGCATGTCAGTCAACTAGCATTGTCTGTAACATCACATTCTACCATGGGAGTCTGTCTGCTGTATGTTTTTTTTTTTTTTTCAATGGCTAACAAACTTTAAACTTTACTTAAAATATTTTTTTAAACTCTTAACACAGCAGAACAACCACATTACACAATTACCCAAACAGTTAGTTTTTGTTAACAAAAGCACATTTTCTCAAAATCAAACAATTCTACCAGACACTAGCATGTGTTTCCTTCACACAGTCAGGTAGTCAGTCGTAGTACACTAACTTTCAAAATAGTACACTAACTTTCAAAATAGTACACTAACTTTCAAAATAGTAACAAGTCATGGCATTTGTGAAACTACATTAATTTTCTTGTCTTTCAAATCCATGACTTCATGGACGACATTGACTTCAAAACCCCGCTTCCATTTATGTTATAGTTTACCTTATAGTTTACTTTCAACTTTGCATTTACTTTACCAATTATATCTGTGTGAGTGTTTACAGCGATGTGTCAGTTATTTTACATCATATTATGAACGTTCCATAGAAATTCTTCAGGAATTGTTGCAGGTGCACAGGTCTGCAGTTCTCTCTAGCTGCCAACATGCTTTTTTTATCCACTCTCTAATCACTCTTTTCAAAGCTCCAAGTACAACAAACCATCTGTCTGTTCACCTGGCAACTTCTCCAATTAAAATTGGAGATAGTTTGTCTATTTTACCTTCTCTGTGTTGTGTAAATGCATTCATTGATTGCATATAGTATGATCACAGCAAGAAAAGCAAAGACACAGACAGATGGTGTGCTGATTGTATTTAGAGTTTAGAAAATGAGGCTAAAGGTCAGACAGAAGCTTTAGGAAATTGCTGAAAAAAAATAATAACAATAATAATAATAATGTAAAATTTAAATAAAATAACATAAAAACAAAACAAATAAATGTCTCCACAGACTACATGCTGGACGAATGTGACCCGAGTCTGCTGGAGGAGCCCGTCCGCCACTGCCCCATCCCTGCCCCGCGCACCAACATGTCCTCGCCTGCCGCATCGCCCTCCCTCAGACACAAGAGTAAGTCTGTGGTTTGTGTGTGTGTCTGTGGTGTCTATGGTTTGTGTGTGTGTGTGTGTGTGTGTGTGTGTGTGTGTGTGTGTGTGTGTGTGTGTGTGTGTGTTTGTTTGTGTATATGCAGTTTTTTGTAATTGTCTTTATCATGCTTGTTTCTCTATGTATATCCTTATGGTTGTGTATATGACTCTCTGTGTGTGTGTCTGTGTGTGTGTCTGTCTGTGTATCCTTGTTGCATCCGTCCTGTTGCCTAAACTACCTGCAGTTATTTGATAAACTTGCGCTGACAAACAGGAACGGTAATTGCATAAGCGTCTGCAGTCCTCTTGAGCCCTGGCTAACATCTGTTGAGTGAGACTGGAGCACACACACACACACACACACACACACACACACTGCATACAGCACAGTCAAGCTTATAACACAGACATACACAACACACATACACGTAAAGTGCATACACTCCATATGACTGCTCTACTCCACACAGCAGATCCAAACCACTTATAGATGACTGGTCCCCTATTAGCTTTGTCTGCACTATTCACCCATTGGTCACGCAGTCTGTTGAAGTTTTCCATTCTGTGGATCTGTGCACCCTCCAGTGGTCAGAAGTGGGTACTGCAGACAGTGCAATCAACAGCGTGCATTCAAAAGACAACACTGCCCCTGGTGGTGGTTCTGCGGCACAGGTGTCTGTGTGTGTGTGTGTGTGTGTGTGTGTGTGTGTGTGTGTGTGTCTCTGTGTGTGTGTGTGTGTGTCTCTGTGTGTGTGTGTTATGGTGTAATGTGTGAGCTCTTTGTGTTGCTGGAGCCATGCGTCTCAATCAGGGCTGTGTTGGCAGACCTTTGATTATCTCTGATTCTGCAGAAGGTAGCAGGCGGTCAGCTGGAAAATGAAGGCAGCCACATGCTGCTGCACAACAGCACCACAATGCATTTACACACACACACACACACACACACACACACACAGATGTACACACAATGACACATACAGTGTACTCTCTCTCTCTCACACACATACACACACACAAATACACACAGATGTACACTCAGTGACGCATACTGACACATGCAGATACGCACACACGCTCACGCTCACACACACACACACACACACACACGTGTCGCTACACGGCAGCACCCCAGAGACAGAGAGACATTTACACACACACACACACACACACACACACCACACACACACACACACACACACACACACACACACACACACACACACACACACACACACACACACACACACACACACACACACACACACACACACCACACACACACACACACACACACACACACACACACACACACACACACACACACACACACACACACACACACACACACACACACACACACACAGGGGTGGTGGTAGCGTAGTGGTTAAGGAACCTGACTAGCGTGTAAGTAGCCTGAAAAGTTTGGGGTTCGAATCCCGGCTGCCACCGTTGTGCCCTTGAGCAAGGCATTTAACCCTAAGTTGCTCTAGGGGAGACTGGCCCAGAACAATTGATAGTTGATGAGTTGTAAGTCGCTTTGGATAAAAGCGTCTGCTAAATGCATAAATGTAAATGTAAACACACACACACACGAATGCTGATGCACTGCAGTACCTTAGTGCAGAGACAAGGAAGGCAGAGATGAATGCACAATCACACATGTTGACACACACAGAAATACAGAAACGCACACTATCTCTTTTTCTCACTCTCGCTCACACACACACACACACACACACACACACATTGCTACACAGCCCGGAGGCAAAAAAAGCACCCAAACTGAGGTGTATGTGCAATCACATACAAACTGACAGCAATACACACATACACTACATGTGCACTTTAGTGCATAAGGGCACAATCACACAACTGACTGGTGGAGCTTATCTCAACTACCTTTGTGTGTGCGTGTGTGTGTGTGTGTGCGCATGTCAGTATATGTGTGTGTGTGTGTGTGTGTGTGTGTGTGTGTGTGTATGCACATGCATGTGTGTGAGAGGATCCAGCATTGCCCCAGGCTACACTCCAGGCCTTTGGGTGAGTGTGCAGCAGGGTTCTCTCACAGAGCCTCAGAACATGCTGAGAACACGTGTAGCTACCGCAGAACAGCACGTGCATAGAATACAAGAACAGGAGCCGGGTCTGACAAACAGGCCAGTGGGGGGGAATAGCTCACTCTCCTGTTGTTGTAGGACATCTCAAACTCTCACACACACACACACACACAAACTCACAAACGCATCTTACTCACACACTCACACACACACACACACACACACACATACACACACACACACACACAAACTCACAAACGCATCTTACTCACACACTCACATACACACACACACACACACATACACATATGCATCATTGCATATCTGAAACTAATTACAGCAAAACATGTCACTACATGTATGGAACTAATTCAGGCTAGGATTACACTGGATATGTGATGGAGCCGTCACTTTCAAAATGAAGATTTTTTTGTGTGTTCACTGCAATGTCACATCTGGTGTACCCAGCTCCATTGACTAGAGTGGAAGCTAATTGTTACAGCAGATATGATTTTGACTTAACCTTTCTGTCACATATCAAGCGTAGCCCTAAGGTAAGACAGTTCACTACCTGTATGTAACTAATTAGCGAGCGGTTGCCTAGTATGCCGTCTTCGCTATCTGTGACGCGTGTAATAGATGTTGCGTCTGTGGATCAAGCACACATGTAAGGTCAGTCATAAATGTCAGTGTATCGGACTGTTCTACGGGATCTGAGGGGTGCTGTGATTGAACATGGCACGTTATTCAATTGCCTGCAGATGGTTTGCCACGCGCGAGAACAAGAGCAGGTACAGCTGTTCCCACTGTAGAATAGAGCCTCACACATTTGATTGAACTGGCCTTATTTAGTTATTTGCTTACTTACTTATTAAAGTATGTTGTTTCAAACTTTATATTGGTCAAGACAGCCATTTTAAGTTATAAAATATTGGAATTCTAGTAGAATTAGTCATGAAAAGAAGAAGAAGAGGAGGAGGAAGAAGGAGAAGGAGAAGAAGAAGAAGAGAGAAAAGATGAAGAGACAAAACCTTCCTCTTCCTCTTGTGGTTGTCACTCTGAATGATAAGCAGACTGATTGGGGGTCAATAGAAGGCTGTTATTCATTCACTGACTATTGAAACAGACAGATTTGGATTTTATGGCTGTTATACAATTGAACATTCATGAGATGGGATTATAATCTTGAGTGACATGCCCCTGATGATAGAAGAGTCCTACAAATGGTTTAGAGGACAAGATACAATCACACATTCCAGACACTGTTGCTCTCTCAT
>PYXC01002464.1:152500-162500 GCA_015244755.2 Tenualosa ilisha | reverse complement strand
GGCAGATCACGTCCACAGATGCTTTGAGGTGTGCGCACGACTCTTTGCATTAACAGAGCAGCTTCCAAACCATGCAGTAATGCCTCCGGTCAGGATGCTCTTTGTGATATCTCTACAAAAGGCCTTTAGGATCTGGTCAGAGTGGCTCTCCCCGGTCAGGTTTTCTCTGATGTTAACACAAAGGAACTTATTGAGTTGTATTTAGCTCTGTTTTAGCCCAACTGTTCTCCAATCCCCCTTCATTGACAAGCTGTTGTTGCCCTGACAAGTCATGTGTGGTTTACTTCTGCAAGCTCTTTCGCCTACCCGACAGAATGCTGCAGTACTATTCCTTTACCTGTAGAGGGCATTCTTTACCCACTTACTACAGCAACAGTTGCCAAGTACACTTGTTTATGTAACCACGGGATACACATTTATAGAACAGACAACTGTGTTCTCTTTTGAGCACATTTGATCACTGATGTTATTCAATAGGGATGGCTGTCTCCATGAGGATCTATGTGTTTCAGCTTGTCAGAGGTGTACCTGCTGCTTTTGCAAGCCAGCACATTACTTATATAACAGAGAATGAGCATTGAGCATGCAGCCAGCCGAAGAGAAAGAGTATGTGTGTGTGCATGTGTGTATGCGCGTGTGTGTTTGTGTGTGTGTGTGTACGTGTGTTTGTGTATGTTGCACCTGTATTGCATGTGTGTGGGCATTGTGCTCAGACAGTGTCTGCACTGAATGATGAATGTGATTGCACACACACACACGCACACACACGTTAAGCCCTCCCCTGTGGCTTTGCTCCTGTGGTGTTATAGGATACATAAGCAAGGCCACTGCTCAGGGGAAGTGATGTCATTCATCATGGCCAACATTCCGCCGGCCCGGGGAGCTGGGTCTGGCACTGGTTGTCATGGTGACAGATGGTATTCACTCATTGCTCTGTTCGTCATACCAAACACACTGATTGATTGCAGACACACACACACACACACACACACACACACAGACTCTCTCTCTCTCTCTCTGTCTACAGAAATACACATGGACACATACTGTATGAGCACACACACACACATACACACACACACACACACACACACACACACACACACACACACACACACACATACACAAACACTCATATCAGAACAGCAGGGGACTCCATAAGGCAAGAATCTAATCGATACAAGTCTTAGCAGGCCCACTGGGCGTCCACGTTGTTTGTCTGTGCAAGAGATCGGTGGGGTGTGAAGAGAAATGAGAAACGGAGAGGGAGAAAATCAGCACCAAATTAGATAGCAATCTGTTTTTAATAGCTATGAATCTCATTTTAAAGAGTGAATGTTTAATCTCTCTCTTTCACTCTCTCTCTCTCTCTCCACACACACACACACACACACACACACACCACACACACACACACACACACACACACACACACACACACACACACACACACACACACACACATCTGAATTATTCTCGACACCCAGATCCCAGGGCAAAATATCCTCACAAAGCAACCCCTGACACACACTTCACACACCCGTGCGTAAAATGCTTTGATTTGCTGTGGTTTGTGTGTGTGTGTGTGTGTGTGTGTGTGTGTGTTTGTGTGTGTGTGTGTATGTCAAACAACTATTACATCATTCATTCATATCAAGGGCATCTTTTTCAGTACTCACATCAATACCTATCCTGATAAATGTGTGTGTGTGTGTGTGTGTACACTCTTACCTTAACACCTTACATCCCAACACACTTGACTTGTGTGTGTTGCACCACTGTAGACTAGTCTAGTGTGTAGCTTACTGCATAACTTCTCTCTGTCCTCCACTCCCCAGCTTAGATCTCTATCTATATGGATCTATTGAGTGTGTGTGTCGGGGCGGGGGGGGGGGGGGTCTTGTAGGTTTCCTGTTTGTTTGATGCAGTGCACCAGTGGAGCTCAGACAGGAGATTGGAGGCACATCTACTGAGTGTGTGTGTGTGTGACTTGTATGTGTGTGTGTGTGTGTGTGTGTGTGTGTGTGTGTGTGTGTGTGTGTAAGACTTGAGGCACACCTACTGCAAGTCTTCAATTATGGATTTCCTCTCTCCTGCACAGAAGGAGAGGAGGGAGGAGGAGGCGGGGAGAGAGAGAGTGATTATTATTCATTAACTGGATATGGTATCACAGGGATTTGTGTGTGTGTGTGTGTGTGTTTGAGGTTTATGTGTGTGACTGTGTTTATGTGTGTGGAGTGTGTATGTCTTGTATGTGTTACTGAGTATGGTATCATAAGGATTTGTGTGTGTGTGTGTGTGTGTGTGTGTGTGTGTGTGTGTGTGTGTGTGTGTGTGTGTGTATGTTTACATGTGTATGTTTGTATGTGCATGCATGTATCCTATGCAACACATGACTCTCAGAGAACACATCCCCAGAGCAACGCCCTGTGCAGCTGCCATTAATCTAACTGCTATGAGACCCCTATGAAACTCCCCAGCTCCCTCGCCTCCACAGAAGAACAAGCTGGCTGATTGTGCATAGAGTACATGGCCCAACACTGTTGTGCACCAGACAACAGCATCGTGATTTGGCACACAAACACATAAGACATAATGAATGACACAGCGTTCGTATGCTGTGTCAGAAAATAAGGCATCACTGAGGTGGTATTAAGGCCACAACACATAATGGAGGAAAAAGTGGAGCTGCTTCATAGATGTGCGGTTGTCAGACAGTAATGCACATTCTCAATAGCACATCACAATAGGACATTTGACCAAACAGCAAAAAGATGTAGGAGATCATTTGGACTCAGCCATCTTAATTATGATTTTGTTATAAATATAAATATCAATTATTTTGTTTATTGTAAATTATTGATAGGTTCTCAGCAGACACTTTATCCAGAGCGATAATAAAAACTTATAAATACAATAAAAACTATTTCTTAAAAACACATAAATTCTTGGTATATATTAGTTAAATGTCAAAAGCCTGAACATCAATTAAGCATATTTTCTCCCAAGTGCCAGAGGAAATTGTCTGACAACAGATGAATAAATAAATAAGATATAAATATGACAAATAAGGTTTTAGCATTAATTCTGTAATAAGATAAAACATCTTGCCGACCTCTCACCACTGGCTGTTTATGAGGCTGTCAAACTGTCAGATTTGATATAGCGCCCTATCTGCAGTGTTAACAAATGGGAGTGAATGAACGTTAGCTGTGGTAAAAGTCATGGCACATGTGGTTTCATCACGTCCTGTCAGGTCAGTGCTACTCCGCAGTAGCTGCAGATAGGGCTCAGAGTAGCAGTGGATGGGTGTGGTGTTGAGGATATCAGCCATTGTTGGTTAAATTTCTCTCTCTCTCTCTCCTCCCTCTGTCTGTCTGTCTCTCTCTCTCTCTCCTCTCTCTGTCTGTCTGTCTCTCTCTCTCTCTCTCTCTCTCTCTCTCTCTCAGAGGGGAGAAGGCGATGTTAGTGTGTGCCTGTGTGTGAAAAGAAAGTTTGTATCACACTCTCTCTCTCTCTCTCTCTTTTTCTCTTTCACACACACAGAGAGAGAGAGAGAGAGAGAGAGATACAAACTTTCTTTTCACACACACATTAACATTTCCTTCTCCCCTCTGTATTTATCGTCCAAGTATGACCCTGGTCATAATTAACTGAGTCTAATTTATGATGGATAAGTGCCTCTTATATGAGCCTCTCACCTGCCACATCTTTCACCCTATGGAATTAATGACTCTGTGTGTGTGTGTGTGTGTGTGTGTGTGTGTGTGTGTGTGTATAATGGACCGTGTATAACCGCACTTATGTGTAACACTTTACGGGCCCCATTTATAAAGAAGTGCCTTAATGTGTCATGTGTGTTAATGTGTCTCCTTGAAGTCTATACCTTAATGTAGCCATAAGGCGAAGCTCAACATCGAGGCATTTACAGTAACATGTTATGTGTCCATATGCAGAAAGGATTATGGGTATGATGTGTGAAAGTGACTGTGTTTCTATGTGTCACTGTGTATGTCTTGTGTGTGTTGTTACTGCATATGGTATCATAAGGATGTGTGTGTGTGCGTGTGTGTGATGCTACACGGCTCACACAGAGTACATCCTTAGGCCCCTATGAATCTCCCCTACTCCCACAGAGAAACAAGTTGGTTGGTCATACTTAGAGTACATGGCCCAACACCGATCTGCCCCAGACAACAGCATCATAATTGGACACACAAACATGCAGGAGATAATGAATGACAAGGCGTTCATAAACTGTGTCAGAAAATAAGGCATCACTGAGGTGGTATTAAGGCCACAACACGTAATGGAGAAAAAAGTGGAGCTGCTTCATAGGTGTGCAGTTGTCAGACAATAATGCACATTCTCAATAGCACATCACAATAGGACATTTGACCAAACAGCAAAAAGGCGGCCAGGAGGCCATTTGGACTCAGCCATCTTTATAGTAAACGTGTGCAATTTATTTTTATGTTTGTGTTTATAGGTTTTTGTCATATTCTTTTATTCAGAGCGAAATGCAATATAAGAAAACTCAAAGAATACTTGGCTAAGAAAGATACCATTTCATGAAGCAGCTAAATGGCAAAAGGCTGTGAACATCAGGTAGCCATATTTTTGGACCATATTTAAGTGCTGGGGGAAATTGGCTGACAACAGATATAAATAAGATATAAATATGATATCATCATATGTCATATTAATGAGCCTCACCTGCCACATCTATCACCCTATGACAGCCGTAACAAATAAATAAATAAATATATTATGTAATATATATATATATATATATATATAAGTTATTGTATATAACAACACTTACTGTATGTTTTGTGCTTTTTGGGCCTCAGTTATAAAGAATTGCATTAATGGTGCAGTAGGTGATGCTGGCAAAAATTGTGTTGGTTTATGCTTACATTTTTTTTAACAGATGTTTTGGCCAATAAAGTCTCCAGTGTAATAGATCTGAGGGCAGAGCAAAACATGTCAGAGATGTAGCTCGCTCTTTTCTTCAGTCCTCCTGCAGATATGCTGTGCTATTGTTTTGGGTTTTGGGTGGTTGATCTAATGACCTTGTCTCAGTTTGTTTGAAGCGACTCTTTTATTATTATTTCTTAAATTAATTGTTTGATTTAGCGCTTCGTTAATCCAATTTCACTGTAATAATCCAATACTTAGCTCCCAGAAGACAGCTCATGACAAGCATTTAACGTTAGCATAATTAGCACTGACTGACTGACACCCCCCTATTAGCGTGATAGTCACAAACTAGCGGTGTTGCACTGTGCAGACAAGCTGAGCAGACAACATGGCTAGCACAACACACAAGGCAGTCTCCAGTCAGCACCAGCATCATACACACAGCACCCACCACAGTTAAAGGTGTGCCTGGGAAACCTGAGTGATAACAACAACAACAGCAAAAAAGGTCTTATTCTCATGATGGAGGAAGCAAATTAATTCTGAGGTGAAAAAACAAAGATTGAATTATATTATTATTATTATATTATATTATATTATATTATATTATGTTATATTATATTATATTATATTATATGTAGTGTACAGTTCCACAGGAAGTATCAGCACTTAGTGAAGGTATTGTCTGCACTATGCTCTGGCCTAGGAGAGTGTGATAAATTGACATGTAAAAGAGCAGCAGCATATTATTGCTCTTCTGGATGCAGCCCATGCCTGTTGACTCGTCTGTTATGATATGTCTGGGCTATGAATATCTAATGAACATACGCGTCTATCTAAAGAGGCTGCAGTATAAGCTCCATATGGAAGAGAAAATGAGACCACAGATTAGCCTTTTGTCTGTGCAGAGTCTGTGCTCAGTGCAGCTTCTGTGAAACAAATTGGGTTAAAATCGCTGCTAATACTCTGAGTTTAGCATATGAGCACGACTAGCGTATTACTGTAACTACAACTACTAAAACCCCTCACAGCAACATCACAGTTATTAGGTGAGTTAGTATGCAGTATGATTTAAAGAATGCTTTCAGAGTTGTTCTGTATTAGTGTACAATTCTGACCAACTCAAGTGCTTAGTATAAATAAAGAGGTAAAGTGATGACTCGCTTCCACATTGGTAGACGACCAATTTTTTTTGTTTTTTTTTGAGCCTTTTAAGCCTTTCCTGCTGGTAAAGCAGAACCATGTAGAACAGTAATAAGAGTAAAGTCCCTCAGCCTAGGTGTAAAAAAGCAATAACTCAGCAATAATTAGCCAGGGGAGGCGTCAAGAGCTAGGCAATTAATACAGACTGACTTATGATGAAACCTCCTCTCTCAAAAGCCGTCATCATCTGTCGTACAGCCAGAATCTTTGAATTTTATTACATGACATATACGACTAAGGAGATTAATGATCTCCGTGTGTTAAACATTTTATGCACCACATTTGGTTGCTTTTAATTTTTAATTTTAATTTTTAAAATCCAATTTAAATGTTCTGAGCACTTCAGTGATAAATTGGTAGTCCAATAATAAGTCAGGGCTGTATATTTATTATATATTTTCATAATGGGACATACTTAATGCAATAGTAATCTAACAGTTATCTACATCTAATTGCCTTTGTGTGTGTGTGTGTGTGTGTAATTGTACTTACAAATACATGTGCATTTTTTGTGTTGAAGCCTGCAAATACTTAGCTTACAGACCATGGTCCCTTTTATGCATTTAGTAGACGCCATTATCCAGAATGATTTACATTTGTCAACTATCAATTGCTTCAGGGCCAGTCTTCTGTAGAGCAACTTGGGGTTAAGTGCCTTGCTCAAGGGCACCATGGTGGCAGCCGGGACTCAAAGCCACAGTTTCCAGGCTACTGACGTGTTGGCCAGGTTCCTTAATCGTTACACTCTCACTGCCCCCTCGCCTCCATATGTGTGGAGATATGCAGATGGTGGGCGTTAGCTTGATTGACAGTTTAATTCATTACTTGAACAAGATTTGCGAAAGCAATCTAAAATAAAAAAAATCTAGTGGAATAAATGTGTGTGTGTGTGTGTGTGTGTGTGTGTGTGTGTGTGTGTGTGTGTGATAGCCTATTTGGTGGGGTGCTGGTGGTGTTGCCCAGGGCAGCATCATGTGGGAGGGGAGCTTGAGATATCACACTCACATGACTCTATAAGCTGCATAGTAACACATACACACACACACACACACACACACACTTAACTATTATTACTTAACAACGTGCTGACTGATACGTCAGTACTCAATCATCATAATGAAGTCATCCCTCTCTCTCTCTGTTTGTTATACAGTACACTGAATCATTAATCAGGCAGCTGGAATGGAAAATGCTAGGAGCCAAAACAAGTCCAACACCTGAATGCCCCTCATGCATAAGAAACACAATGTGCTTACAGTTTCTTCATCAGAACCAGCAGACAGACAGACAGACACACACACACACACACACACACATACACACACACACACACACACACACATACACATACACACCCATGCACACACACACACCACATACCCGCCCTACATTCCAGCCCTGCACACAAGCACACTGACACACACACACGCGCACACACTTTGAATAGACACGCTTCAGTACAGATGATCATGTTCTCCATCAGAATCAACCCATTCATTTATAGCTGGTCATATGATCAGAGATGCCACTTAATCACCCTGACTTATTGGCTTTGAAGTCTCGAGATTTAAGATCTAAACACACACATGACTGCCTCTCTTCCCTCCTTGTCATGGGACTGAACTGAAAGCAGAAAAAAGCTAGCGATAGTCAAGAGCTATATGAAATACAGGGGCACTGCGCTGCACTGTGTGGCATTTGGTCTCTCTGTCAGCCTCGTCTCTCTGGTGCATTTTCTACTGATTGCTGTGTGCGGTTTGATCAAAGGCTTAGCTGAGTGGACAGGTGAGCTTTGCATTTGAAGCTCATTCTGTGTAATTGAAAGGTCTATTGATTTAATGATCCTCTGAGCTGTGCTGAACTGTGTTTTTCATTTTTTAAAATATTTTTTGCTTTGTCTCTGTTTGTCTTTTTTGTGTGTGTGTGTGTGTGCGTGTTTCTGTGTGTGTGTGTTTCTGTGTGTGTGTGTGTGTGTGTGTGTGTGTGTGTGTGTGTGTGTGTGTACAGAGGCCGACTCCCCCACTGCCCCCAGCATTAGAGGAAGAGGAGAAGAGCTGTGGCCCTGCAGGCTTTTGGGAGGTGCTCACCCCCTGCAACGGATGCAGAAACCTGGGCTTCCCCAGCCTCTCTCAGGTACACACACACACACACACTCACACACGCACACACACACCACCACACACTCACTCACACACACTCACACTCACACGCACGCACGCACGCACGCACGCACGCACGCACCACCACACACCACACCACCACACACACACACATTCACTAGCTTACTCAAGTTCACATCCTCACAGAAATATGTAAGAACACATATTGATCTGTTTTTCCTACCTCTTTACTAGAAGGCTAATTTAAAATCTTAAGTTGGACAATAAAACTTTTTTTTTTTTGAAAGACAAAGTTTTAAGAAGCAGTATTTTCTTCTGTGGTGCTAGCCTGGTTCTCACACATGCTGATCTGCTATGCATCTCAGTCTGGCTCCTTTCATGTCATGTGGAGATGTATGAAGTACAAGGGCACCTTTGAGATACAGAGGTCTGTCTGTAGCAGTCAGGCCAGGGTGTATAGTGAGTAGAAGGTGTGTATCTCTTCTTTATAAAATAAAAGACCTCAGACATATGATCTTCTTTATAAAATAAAAGACCTCAGACATATGATTTCCAACCGTTGACTAAACAAGCTTATCCTAATTAGCGCAAAGGAGGTAGAAAATCTATTTGGAGATGATTCCATATGTCAGGTATATAGTTTGAAGCAGTGCATGTCTATTTCTTTCAGAGGCACTGTCAAGGATGTTTCATCCAAACAAACCCCTTTAATGCAGCTTCAGCTCATTAGTATGTAAACACACAATCTCTCTCTCTCTCTCTCTGTGTGTGTGTGTGTGTGTGTGTGTGTGTGTGTGTGTGTGTGTGTGTGTGTGTGTGTGTGAGAGAGAGAGAGTGTGTGTATGAAAGTGTTTAAATAGCTTTCTGAACACATCACTGCGCATTGTAGAGCCAAACATTCTCTTTAAATGCATTTAAGCACATGATTTCCAGTCAGCCTTTTTTTTCCTGAAGGTGTTTAGAGAGAGAGAGAGAGAGAGGAGAGAGAGAGAGACTGTGTAGTTTATCTGTTTCACAAAGTCATTGGGCAGGTATTGGGCAGTTCACATCACACACACACATATCCAAGAGAAATCACATACTCAAGCCTTAGGCTGTGTATAGCTGGCTCTTTGTGTCATTCAGACATTTGGTTTTGTTTTTGTTGTTTTGTGTTGTTTTTCCCCCATCTTGTTTCTTTGTTTGTTTTGTTATTTTATTATTTTTTAGAGAATGCATCAGTGTTCATTGGGCAAAAAAGGCTCCCTTTTAAATGTGTTTAAACACAGAAATTGCAATGAAATGGCTCTCTGGAGCCACTCAGTTGTGTGTGTGTGTGTGTATGTGTCTGTGTGTGTGTGTGTGTGTGTGTGTGTGTGTGTGTGTGTGTGTGTGTGTATCTGTGTATGTGACTGTGGGTGTTTGCAGTTGTAAATGTCAAACTTGTTTTATCTCAGAGAGACCGTCACCGTGTCCCTGAGGTTTCCATATTCCTCTATGACCTTTAAATACTTCAACCCAGATACACACACACATACACACAAACACACACACACACACACACACACACACACACACACACACACACACACATAAAGCATGGGAGCATCAGAGATGAAGGACCTGGATGGTCTGTCTGCTTGAATCTTTGCTTGTCAACTGGCAAGTGTTTAAAGGAACTGCATGGTCATTGATGGAATCTTATTTATGTGTGGAAATGTTCGAGTGAGTGAGTGAGTGAGTGAGTGAGTGAGTGAGTGTGTGTGTGTGTGTGT
>PYXC01002464.1:120000-140000 GCA_015244755.2 Tenualosa ilisha | reverse complement strand
ACCTGTGTTGCCATGGTGTTGTCATGGCTACCGTGGCAAGTAGGGCACAGGGGTTGCGTGTGCTGGTGTATGTCATGTTGTAGTATCTCAGAGGTTGGTCCTCGTCTTTAAATAGACCCAATTTTCCTGTTCAGTGATGGAAAAAAGACTCTTGTTTCCCTCTATCTTCACCTCCTCTCCCTTTATCATGCACCTCTTTCTGTTGTTGGTCATGGCTACTCCATTCATCTCAGTGTAAATTTCCTATGTCTTCAACAAGTCCCAGACGCCACGTCCTCTTCATACACACAATGACCTCCAACCCAATTTATTTCCAACATATATATATATATATATATATATATATTTTTTTTTTTTTTTTTTTTAATCATTCCAAACCACTCAAGTAATTCCCTAAAGCGACACAAGGTTAAAGGCTTTAAACGAGAACACTGGGACCAGCTTCATGCTACATTAAACTGCCTTGCTAAGCAACTGAGTCCATAGGGGCCATTTGTTTCAGTCATGTAGTACAAGCCATAGTCGGGTTTCTCACGCCGAACACACCTGCATGTGTTGGCTGTCGCTCAGGGTCTCCTGATAGCTATTCGTCCTCTTGGGAATGCCTTGGATGAGTCTGTTTGGTGGATATTGTAGAATTCTCTTTTCCCCCTGCTCCTTTGGGCCATCCACACCAATTGCTCAGCTGAGGGTTCAGTTTGAGGTGAATCAGATTCATTTGTGAGTTGAACATACCAATGATGACAGATTTATTTAGATAGGCACGTGTCCATGCACAGACAGTGGGGAAACGATGAATTTATGTCATTTCCTGCTTGTCTATTAAAGTACTGACATTACATGTTATTCTGTATTAGTCTGTATCTATGGTCACTGTAATAACCCATAATGACAGTCTCAACATGATAATGTAGTTTCTGGAAAAAAACAACTCCTGATTGCATCAGTATTTGTCAGTGTATTGATTGGTGTTTCATCTGTGCTTTGAAGCCAATGGGATACTGTCATACTACATATTTTAGGTCACTTTTCCTGAGCCTCGGATTTAGCATTGCTACGTTTTTCTGCGTATGAGACGTTGGCTCATAACTAAATGCTAGTGCTAATTTTACAAAACAGCCTTCGATTTAGTAAATGACTTAGTAAAGTGAATGCACAATGTAGTCAAACAAGCACACATTCTCTTGATGCAAAATTTTGCTCCCAGGTTCCTTAAATGTCATATCCAGTACGTAGTACAGCAATATGCAATTTCAGGATCACAAATTGGCAGTCTCCCAAAGTGCTATACTACATGCATCCAATTTAGTTTGTGTATGTTTGATGTTTGATGTAGTTTGTGTATGTTTGCATCAGAGGCATGCTGGGAGTCTGTTGTGCATTCCTCAACATCAGCACCTGTTTCAACAGCTGTCATCTGGCCTAGCCAGAAACTGGAAACATTGTTTTGGTTCTGCACTGGCATTCACACAATTCCCAGCATTTTTTATTAATCGTTAATCTGCCATTGATCCGCTTCATCTTACTCCTCTAATCATCATCCTAAATGCAGAATGATTGGTCACACTAAATCACTGGTTCTCAAGCTGGGATCCGCAGCGCATTGCCAGGGGGTCCACGAAAAACTTTTTTACAGAGTATCATCTAGCATTTAGCTGAACTAATGGATATACTTCTCTATGGTCAAGTTTGTGTTATGAGGGGTCATTGGAAATTTTTCTGCTCCTGGAGGGGTCCCCAGTCCAATAAAGTTTGAGAACCCCTGCACTAAATGAAAGAATGAAATTTAGGTCTTGCACTTATAGCAGGGCTACGGTGTACTTTTATACCCTAATACACTGAGATGATGGGACGTTCAGTGTGTCCTCAGTTGATGTAGCATTGAAGGCGTTAAAGGCATATGGCCTGGTGCTAACTGGTTTGCATGTTAACTCCGTTGGACATCATGTAACAACACAGATATAACGTCAAAAAGTTTGTTTCTTTAAATGTTGGTTTTATTTCTAAGTCATTGTTTTAAACATTTACATGAACAAACAAATACAATCTACACAACACCTTCAAATGGCAGCCAGTGATCTAACGCTGTGGTTATACTCTGTGGTTAAGGTCTGCCCTCAGTTCTAATCCTTAATTCTGTTCAAGCCATCCAGGGCAATTGTTAACAAGGTTAACAGCCTTTCACAGTTTCTGTGTTATTCATTTCTCTCTCTCTCTCTCTTTCTTCTCCCAGGATTCCAAGCGTTCTGGCGAGATTGTGCCGTCCCCGTCGCTGGACGTGTTTTTGCCAGAGGACGAGGATAATCCGTATGAGTCGGTGGCGACTGCCGTCACGCGCAAGCCCTGCTCGCTGGACGTTAGCCGTCTGAACTCATGCCCCCGCAACGGTATGTTCCCATGCCAATCTCCACGGTAACAACTGGGGAAAAGGTCCACTGCTTACCACCCCGCCACTGTTTGACTGGCCCCAAATTGTTATTTTGTTCTTCCTGAAGTTGTTTCACTCTTTGTTCTTGGATTTTAGGTGCGCCTTTGTGAGAGCTGGTAGCTTAACAATTGTATGGAATTCCATATGTGATTTTAAGCCTCATACCTTTGTAGATGAACAGTGGAAAATGCTGGCCCCATATTGTCCTTGTTTTAGTTGTGTGTCAAATATAAACTGAGTGCATTTTCAACCCTATTTCTTCAAAAGTGTTCAGATATTGCAGTCTGGGGCATCCGAACATCATGGTCATATTATTTTGATATTGGTGGCTGCACCATGTTGGGGTCTATTATGAAATTGGACAACAGTAGCATTGTGCCATGTTCAGATTCCACTGGCCCCTTTCATTAGATCTAATAGTTATTTTTTAGTTTTTCTCTCTCTTTCTGTGTGTGTGTGTGTGTTACATTCCAATACACACACACACACACACACTGCAATCCCATCTATATTATCTATCCAAATGTAGGTCACAGGCAATTTCACAGTATTAATGGGGGTCTTAACACAACTGCTGCACCATTAGTTAAAAGATTATAGACAAATCAAAAGCACTTTTAACTGCAAAAACAACACACACACACACACACACACACACACACACACAGGAACAGATCATCATAGGAGAATAAACGCTCAAGCAATATTTGCTCCCCTGAGAATAAAAAGGTGACCTAGAACCTCCCACACAGAGCCGGAACGCTCACCACCTTGAACTAATTCATCTGAATCATTTTAGCTAAAACTGACATCACTGGAATCATTTGTAATAGAAGGCTTCACATAGGTGAATAATGCCAATCAGAAGACCTTCATACCACAAAGGTTTTTCAGCAATGCGAGTTTTGCAGAGCAGAGCTTTATTTACAAAAGATAAACTGCGTCATACTGACTCCGTATTGCCTCAGTAAATGCTAGGGAGACGCACTGGTTTAAATCAAAAGTCTCTCAGAGTCACCAATTTAAATACCAAGTCACCATGGAAACATGGTGCAACCTTTGAAGTAGGCCTATTGTTACCATCCCTGTGATTGTGACATCACAATAAAGGCATCTGGTGTACCCTACCTAGCTCTGTAAACACAGGTTAGCCGTCGACATGCTGTGATTGCAGTGGATGTGGTCAAATGACCTCTTGGTGCTTTCAGTCTTCATTTGGTCTGTTGTTTTTCGTTGTTAGTCATTTTTATATTCATATGTGTTATTGTGGCAAAGTACACTCGCACAGGGTGTTGTCATGGCAACATTCCCCAGTGAGATGTATTGAGGCTGGTGAGTCACCTGGTGGTTGCCATGACAACTAGCTGAACTGTTGCCTGGAGGCCAAGTGAATCACACCTGATGTTTACTGCAGAGGGATTGTGTGTGTGTGTGTTTTCATGTTGGTGTATATATTGCTGTGTTCGTGACATGTCACAGACTTTACTCCTCCTCATTGTTAGTTGTTGCCATATATATTTCCCATATTCACAATGATGTCAACACAGATGGGTGCTTCTATTTAATCATGTTGAAGTGTTTGAGTGCATCCATGAATTTGACTGTATGAATGTGTGTGTGTATGTGTGTGTGTATGTGCATGTGCGTGTGCAATAGGGGTTTCACAACATGTGATTTTTACTAGTCGACTAGTTTTACCTAACAGTAGTTGCTAATTATTTATTGATTAAGCTGGGCGGTGGTGGCGTAGTGGTTAAGGAACCTGCCTAGCATGCTCGTAGCATGGAAGTTTTTTGCCCTTGAGCAAGGCCATAAGTTGCTCTAGGGGAGACTGGCCCTGATGTAATTGATAGCTAACAAATGTAAGTCGCAATGGATGAAGTGTCTGCTAAACGCAAAAATGTATAAACTGCCGCTTTATAGAAGAAGACACAGTGGGCCAAATGTACAGAGACGGATGCTGTTAACAATACATTTGTCCGCATTAACCACATGCCATTCCTCCTTCCTTTCCCATCCTGTTTACCAAAGCTAAATCTCATCTCGTAAACTGCATTTGGTCACAGCCTCTTGTTAGTAATCGGTGCTGTGTCTACATCATGCTTGGATGGGTAGATGAATGGCAGAGAACATGAGTGGATCGTGAAGCATATGAAACTACAGTGTAAATAACAGTGTCATGTTAATTTCATCAGTGAAATAATGCCAGACAGTAAGTTTACTCTCCATGTCTAAAGAAAACATAAAATTGATTTGTGCAACTATTCATAGCTTCGAAGGCAAACAGGCCTATAGACGTGCATGATGTGAAAAAGTGAAAGTAAGACTTAAAATGACAATCAAAACAATACAACATTTTGCCGTTGATATGGCACAACTAGCAAGGTGCTTTGAATACTGATTCCACTCTTTCTGAATGCTTCCCATCTTCACACATTTGACCATCGTCTGGATTACTCCTAATTTTCAAAATATTAACGACTACTTGACTACAGCCTACAGCGCCGACTAGTGGTTGTAACAGTCGACTAGTTGACTAGTTGATGTAACCTCTAGTGTACAAACACCTACACCGTAGTTTTCATCCTTGTTGCATCACCCCAGAGCACCGTGATGATGCTAACCACCCATCATCTCTTGGTGCTGCGTGATTGCAGGCCTGCTGGCCCTTGGACCATTTTTAGGACAGTACTGTGCTTTTCATACACTTTCAAATCACAGCCTACCCACTATCTCTATTTTCTCTCTCTCTCTCTCTCTCTCTCTCTCTCTCTCTATCTATCTCTATCCTTTTCTCTGTGTATGTGTGTTTTGTGCGGATATGTGAGGGAGGCTGTTTTTGTTTTTGTGTGTGTCACCAAAGCCTCCATTCACTGCAAACAAACGCTGTCATCCCAGTTTCTTGACAGGCAGCAACAGTGGCCTCAGTGAAAGCTGAGTGCTTTCTACATACGGTAAAATGGAATGTCGAAATGGGATTGGTCTGTCGCACGAGGCTGTCTCTTGTGTTCCTCTGCCGCGAGCGTCTTAAAGGCTTTTGTCACTTCATTTTACGGTGCTGTTTTCAAGGTTTGAAATTTGTTGGGCTCCATTGGTTGTCCTTGTCAGTCATCATCATTTGGCTCTCTTTGGTATTTTGGTAAAGAGCTTTTGTCTGTGAGAGTGCTTGTGTGCACGTGTGTGTATGTGTGTGCTTGTGTCTGTGTGTGTGTCTGCATGTGACAGATGATTGGAAATACCTATGTGTGTGTTTTCCTTTTTTCTTTTGTTTTGTGTGTGTGTGTGTGTGTGTGTGTGTGTGTGTGTGTGTGTGTGTGTATGTTAGGGCTGCATGATAATAATAGAAAAAAAAAAATCGTGCAAAGAATTGTGACCTCTTGTCAAGAAGAAAATCGCAATTCACATTTTTTCCAGAATGCAGCTCTAGTTTGCATGTGTGTGTCTGTCTATGACTACGTATGTGCAAATGCTCTCTACACACACATATACAGTAAATACACAGCAAAACAAACAAAACAAACAAAAACACATTTGCTCCTGTCTCCTCAAGTGGGTGAGAGCTGCTTTGCATTATTGTCATAATAAGGGTCTTGGGAAGTTACGGTGTGCAGGGGTGTCGGCGGCGTGTCTCTCGTAACCGGCGGGGTCTCTTCTCTCGTTCCACTTGTATTAAACACCATTAGTCACCGCTGTGTTCACTCCGCCACAGTTTCAAACGCCACCGATTTCGGAGAGTTCTCACCATGAGTCGACCTCTTATGGAGCAGCTTACGGATGTGTGTGTGTGTGCGTGTGTGTGTGTGTGTGTGTGTGTGAGAGCGTGCGTGTGAGCGTGCGTGTGTGTGAGTGTGCGTATGCTTTCATTCTTTCTTTCAACATTCCAAACCTCTTTTGTTTTCATGCTTCTTACCTCTTTCTTCTACTCCTTTATCTCTCTCTCTCTCTCTCTCTCTCTCTCTCTCTCTGTGTGTGCAGTGAGTCAGTGTGTTCATTAGGCAGGCATGTGATCTGTTAAATGCTTCCCATCCAGGTTCCAACCCCCAACCTCGTCACCCCCACTCACCCTGGAGTCATTGGATCTCACGTATCCCTGCCTCACCCCTGCAGAACCAAAGAGCAGAAGAACCTTAATAAAAGATAATAATAAAAGAGTATCTGTAGTACCAAAGTAGGAAAGGCCTGCAGTGACTGTAGAGGCTCTGTATATTCGTTATTTTCACTCCATGTAGTAGTAGAAGGGACAGATGTATGGTGTGTGTGTGTGTGTGTGTATACATGTGTGTGTCTGGATCCAGTCTGTCAGAAGCATGAGTGGTGGGTTGAAAATTAAGGTGTTATTTCTGTGTTATTAGGGTTTGTGTGTGTGTGTGTGTGTGAGAGAGAAAGAGAGATAGTGTTTGCGTCAAAGATTGGACTGGCTTTGTTGATCTCTGGGTTACTGACATCCCTCAACCCTGATGCAATTTCAAAAAAGTAGGAACTAAGTGTGTCTGTATGTTTGTGTGTGTGTGTATGTGTGTGTGTGTGTGAGAGAGAGAGTGTGTGTGTGTGTGTGTGTGTGTGTGTGTGTGTGTGTGTGTGTGTGTGTGTGTGTGTGTGTGAGAGAGAGAGAGAGAGAGAGAGAGAGAGAGAGAGAGATGTTTGTGGGTGTGTAAGGTTGCTGCAATGACAGACAGAAAACTGGCCCGATCGGTCAAACACCTTCTCCAATTAGCTCTCACATTTACTCAATTCTGGTGAGTATCTTTAAAAAAAACATGGCAAATATAACCTTATGCATCTGTGATCAACAAACTCTGTGTGCGTTTTCTGTGTATCTGTGCATGTGTATACGTTTGTGAGTCATGTATCATGTATCTGCTCTCGTTCTCTTTCTCTCTCTTCCACACATATACACACTTTCTCACACACATACACACACACACAGGCATGTGTAAACACATGGAGTGAGACAGCCCGTGTACTGCGGCAAACTATTTCAATTCAATTCAATTCAGTTTTATTTATACAGCGCCTTTTACAATAGTATTGTCTCGTGGCGCCTCACAGAAGGAGCACCCAAGAGCAACAGGGGCAAGGAAAAACTCCCTTATGTTCAGTTAATCTAGGAAGAAACCTTGGGCAGATCCACGACTCAAGGGGCTAACCCAACTGCCAGGGGTCATGCAGAAAAATTACAATCAGTAGTAACCATGACAGACTACAAGTTGCCTATGGTTTTAGCTAAGGTTCATAATAGTTCATAGTAGACCATTATCCTACTTCACATTACATGGTAGGCAGTCTATAGGTGTTTATCAGGAATTATGGCTGGACAATGTAGCAGCGGCCAGACTCAAAAGAGTGAGATTGGTCATGGGGGTAACAGGAGGGTCCATTTGACAGTGCCATTGTGAGGGGGGTCAATCACAAAGCCTCAAGGAAGGGGAGTCGGGCCTAGCATGGGCGTCAAGGAGGGGTCTCTATGATGGAGAGTCGGTCCTGACATGGGCCGCCCGTAGTGTTGGTTGTAGTCCACTCAGGAGGGGAGGGTGAGAGGAGTCTGCTGGAATGAGGCAGGGATGACACTCAGCAGAGATAATTGTGGACAGAGGAAGAAAGTGAATTAGGCCAGGCTCACACATCAGAGAGCAAATGTGTAATTTGGGAATATATATATATATATTGAGAGAGAGCTGAAAGAGAGAGAGAGTTATACGGCATGACACATGAAGCTTGTGTGGCGGCACTAAGGTATGATGCATGACAACCCAGCACCACTGCAGGGATGGTCAGTGGCCGCAATGCCTCGCAACTGGGGGCAAAAGCAGAGGCAGTTCCTCCCAAAAGACCCATGAGAAGTGATAATTTGCCATGCACCATCCCTAACTATGGGAAACAGTAAAGAGGAAGGTTTTGAGTCTAGACTTAAAGGTATTGAGAGTGTCCACTTGTCGAATGTGGAGGGGGGAGATTATTCCACAGGAGGGGTGCACGGTAACAAAAGGCTCTTCCTCCTATCGTAGATTTTCATATTGGGATTACAAGGAGACCAGCATTTTGGGATCTTAGGGTTCTAGGAGGGTGGTAAGGGACAAGTAAGTCTTTAATATATGTTGGTGCATCACCCTTGAGGGCTTTGTAGGTTAGGAGGAGTATTTTAAAATCAATTCGACTTTTAATAGGGAGCCAATGTAAGGAAGCAAGGATAGGAGAGATATGTTCATATTTTTTTGTCCTGGTGAGTGTTTGGGCCGCAGCATTTTGTATTAGTTGTAGGTTTTTGATACAGGTATTACTACACCCAGAGAACAGAGCATTGCAATAATCGAGCCTGGAAGTAATAAATGTGTGTATTAATTTTTCAGCATTCTTAAAGGATAGGAACTTTCTAACCTTAGCAATATTTCGTAGGTGGAAAAAAGATGTTTTTGAAATGTGTTTTACATGACTATTTAGAGAGAGGTCCTGGTCAATAATTACCCTGAGGTCTTTAACTTTTGCATTACATGACAGTGACAGGCCACTGAGTAAGTTTTGGTGAAGGGGTAGAGTGTTGGTCAGCTGTTTAGGGCCAATCATCATAACTTCAGTTTTATCAGAATTTAAACATAGGAAATTAGTCATCCAGGTTTTTATGTCTAGGAGACAGGCATCAAGCTTAGTTATTGGCATATAGTCATTAGGCTTCATAGAAGGGTAAAGCTGGGTATCATCAGCATAGGAGTGAAAAGTAATGCCATGTTTCCTCATGACAGATCCAGCAGAACAGCAGGAGACCTAGCACTGAGCCTTTGGGTACACCAAACTTTACTTTGGTATGGGTTGATGACTCATTATGAGCATGTACAGACTGGTAGCGACCAGAGAGGTATGATTTGAACCAGGCTAATGCAAAGTCTTTGATGCCTATCATGTGTTCAAGCCTGTGTAGTAGGATACCATGGTCAATAGTGTCAAAGGCAGCACTAAGATCCAATGGGATTAATATTGATATATATCCATTATCAGATTAGTTCTAAAGCCTGACTGGAAGCTTTCCTGGATATTATTTTCATTTAAGAAGCAACAGATTTGCTTAGACACTATTTTTTCAAGTATTTTTGATACAAATGGGAGGTTAGAAATGGGTCGGTAATTAGCAAGGACATCAGGATCACGGTTTGGTTTTTTAATTGATGGTTTAATAACAGATGTCTTGAAAGATTTTGGGACATGCCCAGCTATGAGTGAGTCATTTATAATTTTAAGAATCGTCTCAGCCAATAGAGGGAGAGCAGCCTTAAGAAGATCAGTTGGGATAGGATCCAATAAGCATGTTGAGGCTTTAGCTGAAGAGATCAAAGACGTAGTTTCTGATATATTGGTGGGTGTGAATGAATCAAGGTATGCTACAGGTTGACTAGAGCTAGCTGTAACCATTACATGTGGTCCAACTGGATTTGAGGTTACAAGGAAGTTGTTTATTTTAAGTCTAATAGATTTAATTTTGTCATTAAAATAGTCCATGAAGTCATTGCTGCTTAGAGTTATTGGAATGGAATGGGACACACCGTTCCTGCTTTTTGTTAAACGGGATATAGTGTTAAAGAGGAATTTAAGATTATTTTTATTATTGTGTATAAGTGAGGAATAATATGCTGATTTGACATCGTTAAGTGCTGTCTTGTACTCTTTTAAGCTATCTTTCCAAGCAAGGTGGAACACCAAGTTTAGTGGCATACCATTTCCTTTCAAGTCTACGAGCAGCTTGTTTCAGTAAGCTAATCTGTGTGGTATACCATAGGGCTATTTTTTCTTGTTTCCTAGTTTTCTTTTTGAATGGTGCAATGGTGTTGAATGTGGAGTATAGCACATTTACAACACTATCAGTTAATTGATCAACTTGGGTTGGGCTTGGCGTAGAGTCTTCTAATGAAGGGCTATATTGGCTCAGTAGAGGCTAAAGGAGAGATGGAATTTTTGCTATGAAGTCATCTGTAGTTTTAGGAGTTATGTTTCTAGTGTAGTAGTAGATTGAGTTAGGTGCTACATAGTCTAATGTGATTTTTAAAGTTAATAAGTAGTGGTCAGTTAGTGCAGAGTGTTGAGGTAGGGTTGTAAGTTGTTCTATTTGTACGCCATGTGTCAGAACAAGATCAAGGGTGTGGTTACCTTGATGTGTAGGTGTATTTGCATTTTGGCTATTTGAGGACAGATATTGCCATGATGAGTTTGTGTTCTTCTGTGAGTGCTACGAATGTTTGTGCATTCTTTCTGGATTCACACACATTTATTATGTGCGCTTGTATTTATGTGTGTGTGTGTGGTGCAGAAGGATTTATCTTTCCCCTTACTTCTTTTCATCTTTCTGCTTGTGACATTGTGTGCGCGTGCAAATGTCTGTGTGTGTGTGTGTGTGTTTGCGTGCATGTAGGTGGCATCTCTGATTCTGAGACTCTCTGACTCATGCTAATACACACTTTCACAGTTTCATAACTCCCTTTAAATGTGCTCTCCTGCAATGCTGTGGCCCACTGGAGAGCTTTGGACACACACACACACTCACACACACACACACACACACACACACACACAAAATAGCTCACAGATATGCACACACACACACACACACACACACACACACACAAAATAGCTCACAGATATGCACACACACACACACACACACACACACACACACACACACACACACGATAACACGCACATACTCACACAAAAGCCTAACCCCTGACTAGTCACTTGACTTTCATTCTCTCTCTTTTGTCCCTTACACACACGCGCGCACACACACACACACACACACAAACACAGACACACACACATTTATTTTTTTTAACTAGTCATGCAGCATTTATATGAACTCAAGTCAAGCACCAGCTGCGCTGGCCAGGACAGACAGACAGACAGACAGATAGACAGAGACAAAGAGACTGACTAACAGACAGACGGACGGACAGACACACACACACACACACACACACACACACACACACACACAGACAGATAGTGAATCTGACCACTCTAATCTCCCTGTGATGTGACGCACAATGCCATCAATGCAGAGAGGCTGTGGTGACGCAATGTGCCAAGTAGACAAGAGGAGCCTCAGAGCTCTCAGTGTTGTGTCAGGCTTCACCACCACTGCTGATGCTACTGCTTTCCTGCCCAGGGCTGGACTGCAGGAGCTAATGAGTCACACTCAACCAGCAGACACACACACACACACACACACACACACACACACACACACACACACACAGAACGCAAACATATACACACATACACACACAGACACCTAGACAGGGCACAGACACACACACACACACACACACACACACACACACACACACACGGACAGAACACAAACACATACACACACAGACACCTAGACAGGGCACACGGGCACACACACACACACACATATATATAGACAGAACACAAACAGATCCACAAATACACTTAGACAGGACACAAACACACACACACACACACACACGCAGACACACTGCTTTAAGCAGTCTCTATTAGGTCCGGGTTAAGCCCTATTGAACCCATGTTAGTCCAATCCAAATAAGTCCAGCAAGAAAGCACTTAGACTAGAGGAAATTGCATCACCAGCATACTACAAGAACACACACACACACACACACACACACACACACACGCACATGCACACACACGCACATGCACACGCACATGCACACACACACAACTTGCCCAACAGTAATCACGCAAAATTGTCAAATACATAGACTCACACACTTACACACACACACACACGCACACAAACACACGCACGCGCACGCACACACACACACACACACACACACACACACACACACACCACACACACACACACACACACACACACACACCTGCCCTTTTTGTGGTGTGGTGAGGCTTTGCAATCACCTGCTTCCAAGCCCAGAGAGGTTGGAATCAAGGCCAAATAAACACTTAAAAATAAATGGACACACACAGAGAGAGAGAGAGAAAGAGAGAAAGATATATTTCATGTAACACAATACATATAGTTGAATAGATGGATACTGTCACGTTTATTTGTTTGACAGAGAGATGGAGAGAGAGTACACAGTGTGCAGTGCTCACATATGCATGTGTATTTGTGTGTATTGTGTTTAAGTGGATTTGAGTTTGTGTGCCTGTGTGTGTGTGGAGGTAGTGGGTGTTGTGGGTGTGTGTGTGTGTGTGTGTGTGTGTGTGTGTGTGTGTGTGGAGGTAGTGGGTCTTGTGGGTCTGATTGACTAGCAAAGTCCTCAACAACAGCAGCAGCCTCAGAGTCTCTCTGCCAGGAAACCTATCACACAGCTGGGCTCAAGACACACACATACAAACACTTCCCTCACGTCACCTATTAATAACCACACAACTGCAGATGGACCCCATTTAGTCAGTGATGGGGTAAACACAAACACACACACACACACACACACACATACCCTTATACACATCATTACCATGATGCACAAACCATTACCCAAGGAAGAACACATGCTGCAGTGAGAATAGATGAGAGTGTTCATTCCCTGAGCTTATTTACAAGAGCACAGTGCTGGGAACCATAAAGCCAGGACTTTTGTCCCCACTGGGAGCGTATATAGTGACGGACCTCACATCAAATTCACATTCGGAGAAGATCAGTGAATATCCTCCAAAGCACCAAAACAATTATAATGACTCATGAAGTGACATCATTTTGTCTTGTCTGCAGATACACTTAGACACAAACACACACACACACACACACACACACACACACACACACACACACACACACACACATACACACTGTTGCTGTCATAATAAGGTGTGTGGTGGTGTGTAAGTGTAATAAAGCTGGTCTGGAGGGCTTTCATCATTTCCACAGCAATTTCACCCCCTCTGTGTCTCTCCCTTCAATCCTATCTAGCTTCCTCCAAGAAGTTTCTTTCTTCTTTTTTTCATTTTTTTCCTCTCCTCTCTCTCTCTCTCTCTTTCTTTATCACTCTCACCCTCCTATTATCTGACTCTTTCGTTCTCATTCTCACAAATACCTATTGCTTTCCTCTGTTTCTTTGATCTCTCTTTCTCTCTCTCTCTCCCTCTCACTCAAACATACACACACACACACACCACACACACACACACGCACACATGCACATGCACACGCACACGCACACACAGCTCTGTAATAAGATTTCCTAGCCTTGTTTTCCTCACTGTTATAGTCCCTGACTCTCTCTAGTGTGGAGCAGACATTGTGCGTGTGTGCGTGCGTGTGCGTGTGCGTGTGCGTGTGCGTGTGCGTGCGTGTGCATGTGCTCTTTGGCTAATGTCGTGATATTGGTTTCATGTGAGCTCATAGCTGGACAGGCTTTTGCTGGGCGTGCTTGTGCGCACACACACACACACACCACACACACACACACACACACACACCACACACACTGTTATGCACATCAGCCCAGTTTGGGGAATACTAGACATGCCGACACACACACATACACACATACACACACACACTCACACAGACAAGCTGCATGCTCAAGGACAGTCTTGCACCCCTCTCGATCCCCTACATTCTCTCACGATATGTCTTTTTCTCCCATACACTCTCCCAAAAACGCATGCACACACACACACATACACACACACACACAATCACTGACCTGCTGACTAAAGCCTTCAGGACATTCTGGTATCCATCTCCATCTCTCACTCTCTCACATCCGTGGTCTCTTTCTAACACACACACACACACACACACACACACACACACAGACACACACACACACACACACACACACACACACACACACACTCACTCACTCTCAGGGGGCCATTTGTCTTCCTGCCTAGTTGTGTCAACACTCTGTCTTCATGGCTTTCAGTCAGTAAGACAGATAGGCATTGTCATGTACTCTTGTCCATCAACCGACACCTCCTCTCCACACTGGCCTCTTTACCCTGCAGGATCAACACACACACACACGCACACACGCACGTGCACACGCGCGCCACACACACACACACACACACACCACACACACACACACACACACAAAGCCTAACACCTCCTGACGTGCATAAATCTTACTGCTTTATCAGAATAATACCATTGTTATGTTCATGCATTATTTGAGTTATGCACTCTGTACAGCACTTTGGTCAGTGGAAGCTTTGTTAAGATAGATTTTATAGATACATTTAAATCCTTTTTTTTTTTTACTTACTTTCTTATTTACTTGATCACTTTTGTACGTAGCACTCTGTGATAACCAAGTTTACGGATCGCTTCGCAGAAATAAGGAAAAAGAATTACGTGAAAAAATAAAGGTGTTCGTATTGAAACAATTTCTAAAATAATGACTGATAACCAAGCATTTAAAACCGCAGGAGGCAGCCCAAGGTGCCTATGGCGAAGAGGCCTCACATTGACAAGAGCACAATGCAATAAACCTAGACATGGAGTACAAGTATAAGAAGTATTTAAAAGCTGTATTCCCTCAGCCAAGCTGGATTTGTTTTTGTCTGTATTTGTCTGTCTGTCCGTCTGTGTACAAAAAAGTCCTGCAACGTGGGTATCAGGGCAAGGAACGCATGGTGATCCTGAACACCGTCTGGAATTTGTATTGTGTCAGTGACCCTATATTGCCTTGCCAGAGGTCTGCGCTCACTGAGTGCTTTTCTTGTTAAGACTCTATTAACAGTAGAAATAGACAGAGACGAGGAAGACTGATGAAATGAAATCGGGCTTTGATCACTGATGTGTGGCTGTCTTAGTATCTGTTTGTAAATATATCTGTGTTTGTTTCACTCACTCCCTGTCTCTGTCTGTCAGTCAGTCAGTCAGTCAGTCTCTGGTGCTGTCAGTTCTTTGTCTTTTCAGCCCTAAGTTGTCCCTCTGTCATCTGTCCAAGTCACTTTGTAGCTGTTGTCTCTGTTAATGTCAGTCATTCTCTCTCTCTCTCTCTCTCTTCCCTCCTCCTTCCTCCTCTTTGCTGTCTTTCTTTGGTGAATCTGCCATTTCTTCTGATCCAGACCACAGCATCAGTCAGCCTAACCTCTGCCACACACACACACACACACACACACACACACACACACACACACAAAGACGCATCTGAGGTTCAACAACCATGTCTATATGCATAAATAGAAATGAATGTTCTGGCTAATGTAGAAATGTAGTGAGTCTTTGATGTTGTTTTTTTTTTTTTCCTGAGAAAACACAAACTTAACTTCTGAAAAAAAAATACCTGTTAATAGTCCAAAAAAACTTTCCTCTTGCTTTCCGAACTTTCCTGACAGGCAAATGAAAAGACCAGCACAGCACAGCACAGGGAAACAATTAAACCCCCACCAACTACATTCATCAACAGGATAGCAGCAGGGCTGGTGGAGAAAGAAAGAAAAAAAAAATCAAAATAAACCTCCAATTTATGAATGTATGGAAGGATCACAGAGAGAGCAGAACAAAAGAGAAAAATTAGGCCGCAGGCGCAGCAGGAAATAAAGAACTCAAGACAGGCTGACAGCTGGAACGCAAACACCCAGGCTCACAGACGCCAGGCGTCGGAGTGTAGAGGGAGAGAATCAGGGCTGATATGCAGGTGGAGAAAAGAAAAAGACAAGAAGACAAAAAGACAAAAAAAAAAACAAAACTTCAAGCCAGCGGTGGTGCATCTCAGTCAGCCCTGTTTCATTCAATGTGTTTAGGCAGGAACAAGATGGACAGGTGTGTGCTCAAAGGTGTAATTCTTCTTAGGAAGTGTGATGGCACACCACACACACACACACACACACACACCAGCCCCGAAGTTTGTGCTGGCTAACTTTATCAGTCTGCAAAGCTGGGAAGGAAAGGCTGTAATACATATTTACAGCAGTAATACATATTTAGAAAATCCAAGCGAGTAAAACGTTATAGAGTGCTAGAAAAGGCAATCAAGGAGTTTGTGTACTTGTCTTGTCTCCAGCCAGCACATAGCTCATTGAAATGCGGAGGAGGTAGTCACTAATGGCACAGGCTACAGTAGGCTAGGCAAGGGGTTCTTTTATGGGGACTGGTAAACGTTTGGGAGGGATCGCCAAATTGAGCAGGGGCATCAGATGAGTGCTATACATTTAAACAAAGCTTGAATCTCAGTTCTCCTCTGCACACCAACAAAGTATCAGGCATGAACTACGGGGCTAGGCTAAGCCAGAGACAGTTTATTAAGAGAAAGGGGGACTTTGGCTAGGCTGACCCCCTTCCCTTGAACAGGTGTAGGTCCTGAGCAACAAGCAAATTTATTCAGTGAGTCAAACAATGCACTACACTTCCATAATTCAGCTTCGTTCAATTCTCTCTCTCTCTCTCTCTATCTCTCTACCCTGCTTTCTCCAGCGAGGAGGTTAATTTAAAACACGGTGCATTGAACCACAGACAGTAAAAGAAGCATTGAACACAGATGTGGTGGTAGATAGGCGGAGCTTGTGTCCAATCAGAGACGTTTCTCTTTGAGCGGAAACATACCCTTTCCAGTAGAAGTTAATGTAAGTGTGTTTCGTAATTTGTAAGTGTGATTGGTAGGCTAATTTCTTTTAGGATTTGTTGTGTAATGAGATTTGCCATTGTGATTTTTATTTGCCATTGTGATATTTATTTGCCATTGTGATATTTATTTGTGATTGTGATATTTATTTGTGGTTATGTTTTCTATTTATTATTGTGTTTTGCATCACCTTAGTATATTGATGAGGCAGACTCACAATGTGGACACATACTGTGTGTGTGTGTGTGTGTGTGTGTGTGTGTGTGTGTGTGTGTGTGTGTGTGTGTATATGTGATTGATATGGTAGATGTCCATCTGTCTGCTGGACTGTAGTGATTAGATTGGGCCCACCCTCTTCTCTTGTCTCTCCTCCTCTATTCTTCTCTCCTCCTCTCCTCTCCTTCTCTTCTCATCTGTGTTTGTTCATCCCTCTGTTCTTGAGTTGATCACACACCAGGGAAATCAGCTCAGACACTTAACACTCCACCAAGGCTTTGAGTACTCCTACAGAGCTGCTTAGCCTGCACTGTGTGTGTGTGTGTGTGTGTGTGTGTGTGTTTGTAGAGTTTGTTTATGCCTTGTGTGTGTGTCCATCTCCCTGCATGTGTATGCCTTGTTTTGTGTGTGTCCGTGGGTGTGTGTGGGTGTGTTTGTAGACTTTGTTTGTCCCTTGTGTGTGTCCATATGTCTATGTGTGTATGCCTTGCTTGTGTGTGTGTGTGTGTGTGTGCACTAAAAGTATCCACCAATCCATCTAGTATGTACTCAACTTACCTGTAGGTGTTGCTATGGTGATTATGGCAGGATACCACAGCAAAGCACAAGTGGGTGGAAACTTGTGCAGTATTGAGAAGACACACTCACACATGCACACACACACACACACACACACACACACACACACATATACATATACACACATATACACACATATGCGCACATGCACACACACACACAAACCCCAGAGTTATCTAACAACACCCACCCCTCTCTCTCTCTCTTTGTTTCACACACACACACACACACACACCACACACACAGTAGATGACACTTGTCTCCCTGTTTAACAATCTCATCACATTAATGAAGCCTCCCCTAGTCTGACCCTGAAGCCTGAAGCCACAGGAGTTAGTGGAGCTGTCAGAGGCTCTGCAGGCTCACTGAGCTAATGATGCCCACTAGCGCCCCCTACTGTCCCGCTCAGGCCTGGCCCCTCATCAGGCACTTAGCTGGATGCCAGCACTAACTGTGCTTGGCTTTGTTAACTGGGAGGCAGCCAGGTGACTTTTTGGCTTCTCTGCGTCCTATGACCTTTCTGTGGAGTGTGTGTGTGTGTTTGTGTGTGTGTGTGTGTGTGTGTGTGTGCACATGCGCGTGCAAAGTATGTGTGTTTGTGTGTCCTCATGAGCCCCTGTGGTGTGTGTGTGTGTGTGGTTGTGTGTGTGTGTCGGTGAGTGGGTGTGTGTTCTGTGTTCAGTTCTGACCACCCTCGTTCTCTTTGGTATTTGATCTACTAAATTTTTTTGTGTTCTGCACCAAAAGTTCCGAAGCAGTGGAGCTATGATGATGATATCTTCAGGCTTTTTGAGTGCTGAGTCCTGGTCACAGTAATCTGCTAATTTGTGTGTGTGTGTTTGTGTGTGTGTGTGTGTGTGTGTGTGTGTTACTGGGCTGTACACATTCACATCCCGAGAAGGGTACAGGTGTAGGCCTATGTGCCAGGGGCCAGGTATGCTACTGTCAGTAGCCAGGTATGCTAACTGCTGTTTGCTGATTAGGCACAGATCAGTGATCAGTGAGTCATCCCCAGTTATTGCCTCATAATGCCATCAGTGCTCTGACTGGCAACTGACTGGTTGAGTTCAACTTCGGCTGCTGGCTGAAGCCGCTGGCTTAAATCAGTGCATTCTGGTTTCGCATTATGTACTTTGTGCCCAATGAAAAAGACCCACTGAGTCAAAGGGATGTGCATCCTGCATTGCTTTTAGTCAGCCAGCCAGCCAGCCAGCCAGCTAGCCATCTCAAATGAGCCCCGTTTGTGTGCCTGATCATGTAGCAGTTGTCATTCCAGTGAGTTAGTAATAGATCTATATGGTGAATGGTGTAGCGCACTAGCAGCAGATCTGATTGGTCTGAAATGTATCACTTATGAGCCATATCAGTTATGGCTTTTTTACTGTAACCTCGGTGCACTAACTGTTCCCTGTTTTCTCTCTCTCTCTCTCCTCTCTCTCCTGAAGGCCATTCCCTGCATGTGACTGTTGACGAGTCAGAGCTGTGTAACCATGGTAACTTGTCATGTGGGCCAACTCCAGACTGTTCCCCTCCTTCTCCTGACACAGCGCTGAGGAACATCGAGAGAGTCATCCGTCCACAGGTGAGACTGCCACCAACACTTGCACAAACACACACACACACACACACACACACACACACAAAGACAAACACACACACACATACACCTCTAGACACACACACACACATACACACACACAAAGACAAACACACACACACAGAGCTCTAGACATTCCTTTTCACACGCACCCACACACACACACACACTCTCACACACACACACAAACACACACACACACACACACACACACAGCTCTATACATTCCTTTTCACACCAACAACACACACACACACCACACCACACACCAACACACACACACACACACTCTCATCTTTCACACACACACACACACACACACACACACACACAAACGCAGGTTCTCACAGATGCACCCATTAAAATAACTGCACGAAAAGGGGCACACACACAAGCATGCGTAAAATCCAAATCACTGACTCATTCTACTGTATGTGGACATGCACACAAGTATGCCACTAGAGTAAGCTCCGGCACAAGGCTTTCTCAAAACAACACCATGGACACACACTAGTGCACACGTACAGAGACACACTTTTTGTCATCATTGCACACACTCATTAAATTGCATGCAGCTGCATCCCTAAAAAGTGCATTTAATAAGCAAGCACACCCCTAATATGCAGCCTTCCAACCAGGGACAGGCACACAACGAGCTCAAGCC
>PYXC01002464.1:97500-112500 GCA_015244755.2 Tenualosa ilisha | reverse complement strand
GATGAGTGCAGAGAATGAGACATGATGATGGAGGAACAAAGAGAAGAGGAGAGAATAGGAGAGAAGAGAAGAGAATCGAAGAGAGGAGATGATGGAATGACAGGTGAAGATAAGACTAATGGGGTGAAGAGGAAAGGAGCGAAGAGGAAAAGAAAGGATGAAGGGAGAGAAGAGAAAAAAAAGGAGAGGAGATCTGTGGAAGTGACAGGTGTAGACAGGACAAATAGGCTGGAGAGAAGAGGAGAAGAAAAGATGAAGGGAGAGAAGAGAAAAAAAGGAGAGGAGATCTGTGGAAATGACAGGTGAAGACAGAACAAATGGGGTGAAGAGGAGAGATGAGGAGATGGGTGGACACCAGGAGAGGAGAGGGGTGAGGCCTGGTCCCCTTTGCCATTGCAAACAGCTGGAACCCCAGAGCCCGGTGTATTAATTAGTATTAATTAGGATAATTACTATCCATAAATTAGCACAGAATTTCTCACCCCGCACTTGTGCATTGAATAATGGGCCTTGGTAATGAGGAAGTCATTAGCACACACACACACACACACACACACACAAAGGTTCACACAGAGGTTCATGCTCACAGAGACAAGTTTGCACACGTGCGCGCGCACACACACACACACACACACACACACACACACACACACACACACACACACACATATATATTAACATACAGTGTCCTTCAGGCTTTCATTTCTGCATTGTTCTGCATATGAGTATGTGTGCGTGATAATGAGTTTCTGTGTGTTCTCTGTAAATCTGAGTGTGTGTGTGTGTGTGTGATTTGCCGCAGCCTATGGGTTATACAAGGGAAGGTGTGTACAGGCATATTGGGACAAACATACTTCATTAGTTTCTTCATTAGCAACTGTACAGACATCACTTTAAACACATGCTGTGTGTGTGTGTGTGAGGAATGGCTGCATCTTCTGTAAATATGCGTAGCTTGTTTATCAATCGATCTATAGTTATCTTTGACAACTTCATTACCATGTAGATGGACTTGGGAGTGAGCACATCCAGTGTGTGTGAGAGAGAGTGAAGGAGTGTGACCGAAAGAGAAAGAGTGTGTTTTATGTATGCCTTTGTGACAGTTTCATTAACAGCCGTCATGGTGAGCGATAAGCATCTCTGAAAGGTGGGTGTGATCTTAATGAGTGTTTCCCTAATAGGAAACAGATGCAGATCAAACAAATATACACACACACACACACACACACACACACACACACACACACACACATCACACAGGTGTGCGCACATACACACCCTCACAGACACACACACATACAGTAACACACATATAGTACATTCATTTGTGTGGGCACACATCACCTGCACTCCCAAAGCATATCGCTAATGCTTATACAGTGGTGTGTGTGTGTGTGTGTGTGTGTGTGTGTGTGTGTGTGTGTGTGTACGTTTGTATGCTCAGGGACTACGACAGCCTCCGAAACCATATACTTATCTCTGGCTGAAGCAGTGGCCTGGGGCCAGCTGTGTGAAGTGGTTGTGTCTCTCAGATCTGAGGATGAATCTGACCACAAGTCCTTCCAGGGGAACAGACACATCTCTTTCAAATGGACTCTGCACAGACACAGTTGTCTGCCTGTGTGTTGTAGGCAGGCAGGCAGGCAGGCCTGCCAGTGCTGTGTATCGTGAGTCATCTGTCTCCACTGGCAGTGTTGCCTATCCTAAACCACGCTTGGTTTTGCACCAGTCACAGAGCAGCTGCTTGTCTCCGGCTCTTACGCTGACATTTTGAAGTTATGGGAATACACTGTTGTGGCCCTCCTTCCCTTCTGCTTTCTTTCTCTCTCTCTCTCTCTCTCTCTCTCTCTCTCTCTCTCTCTCTCTCCCCATCTCCTTTCTTCTCTCTGCTCTCCTCCTCATCTGCTCCCTCCCTCGCTCTCTCGCTCCCCATCTTCATTTTTACCTCTACAGCGTCCATTTTTAGATTCACTTATATCTGTTTATGCGACTCACTCTCTCGCCTTCTATCATTCTTTCTCTCTTTCCATCTTCCTTTCCATCTTTCTTTCTCTCTGACCTCACATTCCCTTGTACTGCCTGAGATCTAGAGTGTGAATTGAGAGGGAAGTCTAGAGTCTAGAGTGCATTGCTGCTGCTGTAGTGTGTAACCTAGTGGGCCTGCACACCCCAGTGGAGGGGCCTCTGTAGAGAGTACATCTCCCTACAGCCCCTGTGTCCCCTTATGCCACCCCACTGACCTTGACCTTCAGCTCTCACAAGTCCACTCTGGTCGCCCCTGACGACCACCTCTCAGCATCACGTCTACCTCCCCCTCATCGCCTACCAACGTGACTGACGGATTCTTCTGATCCTCTCTCGAGAGTTGCCGCGGCAACCTTGAGCTTTTAAAGGAGAGGGATACAATATGTGGCATGCCTCTGTGTGAGACGCACAATCAGATGCGAGCTGTAATACCACACACACACACACACACACACACACACACACACACACACACACACACACACACAAGCCTGCAAATTTTTACAAATACCATGCCTTGTGATCTTGTGATTATGCAGTTGTGTTTGAGGTAGGGGTTGATGTCACCATGCTGAATGTTCTCATGACATGATCATCCCTCCCTTCCCAAGGTCTTTGCCATCTCTCTATCTCTTATTTTCTCTACCATCTCTCTCTCTTTTCTTCTCTGCTCACATCATTGATTATTATATTCATATCACCGCATCATGCGTGACCTTCATCTTTTTGGTTATTCTGTGTGTATGTGTTTGTGTGTGTGCCTGCATGTGTGTGCTCACATGTGCATATATGTCTTTCTTTCTTTGTGTCTGTGTATTTATTTTTGAGTGTGTGTGTGTGTGTGTGTGTGTGTGTGTGTGTGTGTCTAATCTCAATGCTCTTCTCCCCTAGGCTACTCCTACCTGTGTAAAACTGCAGAGCCCCTGTTGATGCGCTACATGGGGGAAGCTAGTTTCACTGAGCGTTGTTCAACTAGCACTGAATTAATGCCAGGGCAGATTATTATATAAGCAAATAAATATGCAGCAAACATGCCTGCAACCTTTGAGTTTCTCACATCTCTATGCTTTTTCTTGTATAAATAACAAGGAGGTCATTGATCTTTATCTTCCCAAGTACACACACACACACACACGCACATACACACACACACACATGTAAAAGTATGAAAGTAGGAGTGGTGGAGAGACACCAGGGTGCTTTCCTGGTTGCTACTGTATAAGCAGGCTGGCCGCAGGCTGTTTGGGGTATTTGGTTCTCGCTCAGCTGGAAGTATATTTGGGATGTGTGTTTGTGTGTGTGTGTGTGTGTGTGTGTGTGGGCATTTGTGTGCATGCATGTCTGTGTCTGTGTGGCTGCTTTTGTGTTTGTGTATGCATACTGTGTTTGTGTGTTTTTACAGGTGTGTAGTTTGCACAGGTGTGTGTTTGCTTCTGTATGTGTGTTTACGGGTATGCAATTATAAAATTTCTGTGGATATTTATATGATATGGATATATAACTTCTATGAATATTGCAGCTCTCAAACTCTTTCACTGATACCATGATACTGAAATTTACCTCACGATGTTGTGTTTTTTGAGAAAGTACGCACACACACACACACAAACACAAACACACACACACACTCACACTCAAGCAAACTGTCTAATTACTAAAGCATTTTGGACTCAAACTGCAACAGGAAGAGGAGATGATCCTTATGTAAGGCATCCTGCGGTTATGCAAGTCATTATTCACCTCTTCCTCGCTCTTCCTCTCTCTCTCTCTCTCATTTTCTCTCTACCTCTCTCATCTTCTCTCTCTCTCTCTCTCTGTCATCTTCTGTGTACCTCTCTCTCTCTCTCTCTCTTTCTCCCTCATCTTCTCTCTTTAAGCACAGCAGTAGGATACAGGCTCATCCCCATCATCACAGTCAGAGGAACCCCACAGACTTGTCCAGCAACACCCTTGCTATTTTAAACACATGCACACATGCACATTGAATGGCTGGCATACATGAAGTGAGCGTGTTTGTGGAAATGATGTGTCTGGCATGTGCGCGTGTGGGTGTGTGTGTGTGTGTGTGGAGGATGTATGTGGTGTGAAACCACTGGATGAAATATGTGAGTGTATGTGCCTGTGTTTGTGAGTTTGTCAGTTTATGTCTATCTAGCTATCTATCAATCTATCTGTGTGTGTGTGTGTGTGTGTGTGTGTGTGTGCGTGTGTGCGCGCATATCTGTATCCCCTTTATGTCGTTAAGTTTTATAAATATCAGTGACTCAGTGAGTCTGTACATCTCTACGTGTGTGTGTGTGTGTGTGTGTGTGTGTACATCTCTACATGTGTGTTTTTGTCTCTCACCCTCTTTCTCTCTCCAACTCCTCATACAAAAAGCTCACACCAATTTTTACCATCCATACTGGCTGGCGTTCACTTTCCACACACAGACACAGACACACAGACACAGACACACAGTGATTGTGAGGGAGTTTGTCTCTGATCCAGCAGACAGACTTTACTTTTTTTTTTGAAAGGAACTTCTCCCAAGTCCCTTCTCTTTTGTGTGGGGCTCTGAAGGCGGTGTGTAGAAAGCCCTGGAAATCCACAGAGGCGCCCCAAGCCTCCCAATCAAAGGGGCTGTTATCCGATCCAGAAAACCAAACAAACCAAATCAAACAAGATTGGACAAACACGGAAAAAGGATAAACAACTGACAAAATCAACAATGTTTCCCCTCTGTAATCACAAAAAAAATATTTTCTGTTCCACTTAAGAGCCAGTCAGAAGTTGTTATGTTTGTTTATTGTAAATCTGTTATTTATTTTATATTTTCATTTATACATAAAAGCGTACACAGAAGTAAAAAAAATAAATAATAAATGGCAGTCTTAAACCCACATTTCGCTGCTGTCAGCTAATGCTCTCTGAAGGACAGGGCTAAATTTTCCCAGTGGCGCTCACACACTCCTCCAGATGACTTGCATCAGTTCTCTGTGCCGCTGGGGGAAGCACTGTTGGCTACTCTCATTTAGAAATGAGGGCTGATTATGCTGGTCGGTTACAGATCAGTGACTGACTGACCTTAGCACCGCACGACATGAAGGCCCAATGATTAGTACCCTTGGTAAAATTAGAGCGACCACTGTGGAGTATATGTGTGTGTGTGTGTGTGTGTGTGTGTGTGTGTGTGTGTGTGTCTATGTTTACTTGCCAATTCTTCATTTCTATTTGCTTTTGGATAGGCTTGCACACTTATTTGAACTCCTCCTCCTCCTCCTCTTCCTCACCCTCCATGTCTTTCTCCCCTTCTCCTACACCTCCCCTTCTACCTCCCTTTCTTTTCCTGATAACCACATCCCACCTCACCCCACCTCGTCCTCCACCTCACTCATTCACTGATGTGACTTCTCTCTCTCTCTCTCTCTCTCTGTCTGTCTGTCTGTCTGTCTCTTTCTCTCCCCCCTATGTAGCCCAAGCAGCGAACCTCGATCTCGTCCAGCCAGGATGCCCATCCACCCAAGCAGCAGCCACCGCTGCCACCATCGGTGCCCAACCCCGGCTACGACCCGTCGGAGGTGAGCTCGTCCCTGGGCTACGCCAGTTTCAGCACCAGCCCCCCCGCCAGCCCCCCAGTCAGCCCCGCCAACTACTCCGCCTGCTCCGGGGAAGACTGCGCTCTGCCAGGTCTGTGAAGCCACCACTGGCGGCCGAGACGCACACACACACACACACACACACACACACACACACACACACACACACTTCACCTCACTGCAACACAGACTCACTGCATAACACACTCACTCCAACACACACACACACAGTTACTGCTACATACGCTCACTTCAACATACACTGTAACACACACTCTGCCCGCAACACACACTCATTGCAACAGTTACTGCTACATGCACTCACTCCAGCACACTCACTATAACAGACACTATTACATACACTGACTGCATCACACACTCACTCCAACACACACTCACTGTAACACACTACCCGTGTGTGTGTTTACCTACCTACCATTTCATTAGTGTCTAGTGTCACTGCTACTACCCTGCTTTTTTTCTCCTTCTTGTGTTGATCACCACATTCTCTCCTTTGCTCTTCACTAGTCCACTTTTTAGTCCGCTCCTCCTAACATCCTCCCTTTTCTTTTTTTCCTCCTCCTCTCTCTGTTCTTTTTTTCATGAACTCTTCCCATATTTCTACTCACTATTTTCATCTACCCATCCTCTCTCTCTCTGTCCCTCTCCATGAGCTTTTATTCTCAGCCATCCTCCCTCTATCTTTTTCTCTCCCCTTCTTCTGCCCAGTTGTCAGGTGACTCCTGTCATTTGCCTGACCTCCACTGAATGTTCTTCTCTGATATGCTTCACAGTGGAGGCACTCACCCCACACAACCGTCTCGGACCACCTCTACCTCAGTCTCATTCTTTACCTTTCTTTCGTTCTTCCTTTCTTACCATCTTTCTTTCTTTCATTTCTATTTAATCTCTCCCTGACCTTTCTCTTTTTGTGTCTTTCTCTATCCCTCTATCCCTCACTTCTTCACTTTTCACCATCTCTCACTTCCTCTCACTTTCTCTCTCTCTTTCCCTCTCCCCTCTCTCTCTCTCTCTGCCTCAGCCTCATTTTAACACTCTGATCATGTCAGCCTTGAGACTGTGTTCCGATCCTCCTGATCTGTCTTGGGGTCTCTGCACTGACACAGATCCAAACTGGAGACCTGACCTGTTCAGCTGCAAAATCTAGCAAACTGTAATTAAATGCACATTTAAACCACCATGCTCTAGCCATTGTGTATGAGTCTTCCACTTAAATATAACTACATTATTTGCTGTGTGTCTGAGTACAGACAGTCATCAGGTGTAAGGTGATTGTGCTTTTGTGCTTTGAGCTTTTAATTGAATTACATTTTTGAGCAACTTTTTATTTGGACTGCACCCTGGATCAGTCAGAATCTAGGGCGGAGTTAAGAGGTTCCAGACAGCTTAAGATGGTTCAGTAGATGTTATAACACTGAAAACCGTTGTAGTCTTTACAGGTTTGAAATATTGTGACTGATTTTTCAGTGTCTGGTCACGTCAGCGAAGGCCTCCGTTTGAGTTTGACGTTGATTAAACATCCCTGGCTGTGCTACTCAGGGGGAATGTCTCTCTCACTCGCACACATCTGTTTACACATACACACACACGCACACACACACACACACACACTCTCAAACACACATATAAGTCACACACAGAGAGACGAACTTACGCTGACTGACTGTCTCAACACACACACACACACACACACGCACACACACACACACACACACACACACACACACACACACACACACACACACTTGCACTGATTGAAACAGACCTGTGGGAGGCAAGGTGTGTGAGCATCCATCTGATTTGACGAAAAGCCTGTTCCCACTCTACACTCCCTGCTGCCTTCTCTCCTGACGGCTGGCACACACACACACACACACACACACACACACACACACACACACACACACACCACTCTCCTACATCCACTGTCCTCCAACCCCCCATTGCCCTGATTCTGCCGGAATCTTCACACGTAAGAGCCCCCTATCCTCTCCCACCCTACCACACACACACACACACACACACACACACACACACACACACACACATCCCTCTTCCCCCTGCAGCTTCTAATAACTCTGCAGATGTGTGCATAATTTATGCATCAAACCAGCGCTTTATAAGAGTAACAGATACAAACGCCTTAAAGAGCTTGACTGTGTCGCACCACTCAAGAGAGCACAAGCAGAGCAGTGCTGAGAGATGGTCTGACTGGAGTTCAGCCACCTGTTTACTGGGCCTGTGTATCTATCTTTCTATCTATCTCTTTCTCACTCTTTCTATCTATCTCTTTCTTTCTCTCTTTCTCTCTCTTCTCTCTCTCTCTCTCTCTCTCTCTCTCTCTCTCTCAACCCTCCCTTTGATTTTGAGAAATGTACCCCTGTCTGATTAAAGGTAGCCTAATTGTAGATAAATTGTCATAAAAACAGCCCCTCGTTCTCCACTTTGTTTCAAACAGAGGTGTGGACATTCAGTAGTGAGATTCGATTGCTTGCTGGAAGTGTTTGAGTTTAAAAAGATTGGATCAGCCCTTGAGTGATAGCCTGCCTTGACTGATAGCATTCTAGCTCTGCATTCACAACTCCTCCCTCTGTTTGCCAATTGGATGAGGTTAAAATGCCTCCTGAGACCACAAGCTCATTGGGATCAAATCCAGACTAGCACTGTAGGGAGATGCTAATCATGCGGAAGTGCGTAGGAAGGCATGGCCAGGCTAGATTAAAGGCAAAAATGCCCCCTCCGCCCCCGCCCCGCCCCCGCCCCCACCAACAATTGTTGCTGTACTGTAAGCCTGTAAGTGTTACAGAGGTACTCCTACTGGAATCATGCTTGTAAGGCTTTCTGTAATCACCAGACCTTGACATGATGTGCTTTAATTCTGAGATCCTCTCTCCCTTGAGCAGTTGCCCAGCATTCAGGGAATATGTTTTTACATACTTACAAAAACCTTGTGTAATGCTGCATAAGAAACTAGAAGTTCTGACATTATTATTCAACATCATGTGAATTCCCTCTCTCTCTCTCTCTGTATATATATAAACATGTAAATCACATCATGATTCTAGGATATTCCAAGTTTGAAGTCTGTGTTGACATTTGAAATGGTTGCTGTTACTTTACAGTTTCTTCCTGAGTGACAGATGAATTATTCATGCCAGGTGAAAACTTAAACTACTCTGAATTTCATGCATGATCCTTCAGTTAGAAGAAAATCTCTGTTATTTAACTGGTCCTGAACATAAGTGCCAACAAAAGAGTAAAACGTGGTTGTATCCAGCATGTGGTGTGATTCAGCACGCTTTAGGTCATCTGTTGCCTGGTTTTGCCTTCCTGTACATTTCCACTTGATTGTCATCTCCCTACAGTGCTAGTCTGGATTTGATCCCATTGAGTTTGTTGTCTCAGGAGGCATTTTAACCTAGCTAGAATGTTATCAGTAAGCCATCAGTGAAGGGCTGATGTAGAATGTTATCAGTAAGCTATCAGTCAGGGGCTGATCCAACTTTTTAAACTTAAACACCTCCAGCAAGCAATCGAATCTCACTACTGAATGTCCAGACCCTCTGTACGAAATGAAAGCGTAGAACGATGGTCTGGTTTTATTACCAGGCTAGGTCATCTGTGTTCATACTCGACTCTGTCCTCGGCTCTCACCTCTTGTGTCACTTCCTGTGACCTTGTCCACGGGGTCACCCAGGGGCAGGTGGCCTGGAGCGGTCTGTTCCTGTGTCAGTTCCTGACACCCGCCTCGGAGCAGGAGGTGGTAGTTGTGGTGATGGCGGTGGCTATGACAACAGTTTGGATGGGGAGATGTGTCTGGATTGGTCCAGTCGCTTGGTGCTCAACCTGCAACCTGTCTGTCACCCTCCCACAACCCACCAGTCAGGAGAGACAGAAGGAAAACGAGAGATGAGAAGGGAAAGAATGAGAGAGATGAATAGCTTGATGGATAGACAAATAGATAGACAGATAGATAGACAGATAGACAGATAGATAGATAGATAGATAGATAGATAGATAGATAGACAGATAGATAGATAGATAGATGCAGATGTACCCATACTAATAACCTGTAGTTACACATTATTTAGCCTCACAGTTTCAAACTATTGGTTTTGGTCATTATTTTTTTCTTTAGTGCACTGGGCCCTTTTGTCCGTATTTTAAACCAATGGAAATCTACACAGTACTCTACTCTAATTCTACAGTACTATACTCTATACACTATACTGTAATTCTGCTGCTAGATCACTAGTGTAGCTCAAGCCTGAGTTAGACGGGAGAGAGGAGAGAGAGAAGAGGGAGAGAGGAGAGAGACATAAAGTATGGGATAAAGAACAGGTTCAAAAGAGATGATACAACTGAATACATTCAATTATGAGTCAAGGTGGGGGGAATGAGATAAAACCTTATGACTACTTCTTAGATAATCAGCCTTTTGAAAAGAGCATTTTTGCTAAGCAGGTAATGCATTTGTCTTTTTGATGGAGTGCAGTCACAAAGCATTTCTATCTTCTGCTCGGTAGCATCCCTCATTATGAAAGTGCACAAGAAGCTTCAGTAGGTTAGAACGACACACTTTGATAAATCAGTTGAACAGACTAGAGACAGCGTCCCAGGATTAGGGCTGAACATTTGGCTTTATTCCTCAGCCGTCTGTCTCGCGCTAATGAAGAGCCGTATGGTGTATTTATCCTGTATCAGTGTTTCGGATAGCTTTGTAATCGCGCTCCCATTACGAAATGCAGGTCCTCTGTACTGCAGAATTTTTCCTCTCCTCTCTTCTGTGTGTTCCTTCCCTTTTTTCTCTCTCTTCTCTATCTCTCTTGCTCATCCTTTCTTTCCATAGCTTGTCTTTGTTATGTGATTCCAGCCCACACAGAAGGCAAATGACTTCCATCATTCTAGGCAAAGTGTATCTGTCTACTTCATTCTTCCAGTATGGTCATTTCTCTCCCCCTCTTTCTCTCTCTTTCTTTCTCTCTCTCTCTCTCACTGTCCTTCCCCCTCCCTCACTTCTTCCTTTTCTCTTTATGATTTCCTTTCATTAGTCTTTAGTCTAGATAATTCAGTTCTCTCTCTCTCTCTCTCTCTCTCTCTCTCTCTTCCTTCCTCCCTCTCTCTCTCCCTAACCCTTTTCTCATCAGTGATAAAGGGCTGGTAGTGTTCTCCTCTCACCCCAGCCGTGAGCTTATCAGCAACATCTGATTGCAGGAGCAGGAGGCCCCAGCTGGGTGAGGGGCTTTTTGATGGTGGCAGGGAGTTTTCGTCAAGCCCTATCTCTCCCTAACAGAGTGAGTTACGCCGGTTGCTAGTGTCGCAGGGGTTAGCCAGGTAATGGGAGTCCGTGGCGTTACCCAGGATGCATCTGTGCAGCGGGCCAAGGGCTGTGGCTGAGGCTTTGATCCGATCTCGCAATCCAGCGGAGCTTTGAAGGCGAGCGAGAAAGAGTGGGCTGTGTCCGCCCCACTGTTCTATTCGTCCCTCAAAAGCAAACACCGCAGGAGTGTGTGGGGCTGCTAGAGTGTGGTGGTGTGTGTGTGTGTGTGTGTGTGTGTGTGTGTGCATGTGTATGTGTATGTGCATGTGCATACTGTGTGTGTATGTGTGTGCATGAATGTGCACCTGTGTGTGGATTTGCAGGTGAGAGTGAAAGAGTGAGAGAAAGGGATTGCATGTGTAAGTACTATGAAATAACAAGAGGCAGAGCCTTTGGGAGATGATCAGATACTTCAGTGAACACTGACAGAGTCACATACACTTGCAAATACACTTGTGTAGTTGGTTGTCAGAGAGTCAAAGACACTTGCATAGTTGTTGGTCAGCTACTTCACGGAACACTAACAGAGAATCACACACTTGCGTAGTTGGTGGTCGGCCACCGGACTGGACACTAACAGAGTATCAAACACACTTGTGTAGTTGGTACCATAGGCAACTTATAGTCTGTCATGGTTACTACTGATTGTAATTTTTCTCCATGACCCCTGGCAGTTGGGTTAGCCCCTTGAGTCGTGGATCTGCCCAAGGTTTCTTCCTAGATTAACTGAACATAAGGGAGTTTTTCCTTGCCCCTGTTGCTCTTGGGTGCTCCTTCTGTGAAGCGCCATGAGACAATACTATTGTAAAAGGCGCTGTATAAATAAATAATTGAATTGAATTGGAATATAGAATTGGTGGTGGTCGGCCACCTGACTGGACACTAACAGAGTATCAAACACACTTGTGTAGTTGGTGGTCGGCCACCTGACGGGACACTAACAGAGTATCAAACACACTTGTGTAGTTGGTGGTCGGCCACCTGACTGGACACTGTCATTAGTAGAACACACTTCACAAAATACCTTCTCATGTCAGGTTACATATTGTACATCATAGGTTTTCTGATTCCTGTGTGTAGTTTTTCGAATTGCATTGTGTATGTGTGTGTGTGTGTGTGTGTGTGTGTGTGTGTGTGTGTGTGTGTGTGTAGTTATGTGTATTTACATGCAGTTATATGTAATCAATGAATCTGTAAAAATAGCCCTGTATTGCCCCGGCATGGTACTGCCTGGTCCCCATGTGCAGATGCATGTGCAGATATCTCCCTCCGTCCCTTCAGATTAGCCAGTACCTTCATGCTTGCTTTTTATTTCTCCTTCTCTCCACCTCTCCTGCTATATATTCTCTCCTTCACTCACTCTTTCTTCTATCTCTCCTCCCTAACTCTTTCTTGTCTTTTCTCTCTCTCTCTTTCTTTCCTCTCTCTTTTTCTGCTGCTTTTGCCTTTTCTTCTTATTAGTTTTATGAGGTCCATTGTGTTGTTGCCGTGGCAACTGCCAGTGGATGAGAAAGTCATAGTTGTGTTTGAGATGACTTTCATTTATAGCTGGGTAAATTAGGAGAGAGAGAGAGGAGAGGGAGAGGGAGAGAGAGAGAGAGAGAGAGAGAGAGAGAGAGAGAGAGAGAGAGAGAGATGCCAATATAGAGACTGAGAGAAGTGGGTTGGAGAGGAGAAAGTCTCTTTTTCTTCCTCCTCCGGCAAACCATAAAAGGTTTCCTTGCTTCCTGTGTCAAACCAGTCAGTCATAACTATCCTTCTCTCTCTCTCTCTCTCTCTCACACACACACACACACACACACGCACATGCACAAGCACACACGTACACACGGACACACACACACACACACACTCTCTCTCTTTCTCTCTTATCCCACAGCATGCAAGCATAGCCAAGTGTGTAGGTGTTGCTGTGAGTTTAGATGAGCTATATATAGTACAGCTGTGCTATGCAGTGCTGAGCAGTCTAGGGAGGGTAAACACTATTGATGTGGGACTGCTTAGCACTGGGCCAGCTCCCAGCAGTGTGTGTGTGTGTGTGTGTGTGTGTGTGTGTGTGTCCGTGCGTGTGCTTGCGTCCAAGACACTAGACCCCACAGACTGCTAATGCTAATTGAGACTACTAATGCTTTTGAGATGATGATCTTGACTCCACAGTGGGACCACATTGGATGGACAGCAACGCATTGTGTTGTATGGTGGGCGTGTGTGTGTGTGTGTGTGTTTGTGTGTTCATTGCACACATATACGTATTGGAAATACATTTATCTCCAGTGGTTCAAGCGTAAATTAGACACAAGAACAAGCTGCTTGAAGAAGAGTAGAAAGGAATAAGTTGAAGGGGTGAGAGGATCTGAAAGATATGAGAGATCTGTACTGATTATTACATCTCAGTGAACCTTTGGCCTTGTTTACATGTATCTCGATTTTTTTTTCTAAATGGATTTTTTTTTTTTTTATCCGTAAACGGAGTTTTAGCCACCTCAAACAAATATAAAATGGCCTCTAAAGTGGAGGATTTTCAAAACACTGTATTTTGTGGAAGCACAGTTTAAAAAATAAATGGATAAAAAATATCTGGCCTTAATTTCATTTAGGGCCTTAATTTCAAATATCATCTTTGTAGACTCTAGGAACAGAACAAAGGGATGCTCTCTGTGTTTCACACTGCATGATCACCAAACTTGAATTCCAAATAAAAAAAAACAATAATGAGTAACTACAGTAAGAAGTCTGCATTTACTCTTCCCAGAGGGATTCTAATTCCTGGGGATTCTAATTCCTGTCTGAAACATTAATCAGATGACTTTTAGGCTATATCCAGATATCCTGTGTGTGTCTTTCTGTGAGTGTGAGTGTGTATGTAAATATGTGTGTGTGTGTGTGTGTGTGTGTGTGTGTGTGTGTGTGTGTATGTGTGTGTGTGTGTTTGTGTGTGTTGACAGCTAAGGTAGTCATATGTTTACCTAGGAAGTTGGACACGAACACAAACAGGAAATGGCCGCATCGGCCCTGATGAGTCAGATCTGTATGATGGGTCATCAAGGAAGAAGCGGAAAAAAAAAAAAAAAAAAAACATGTTTATGAGAACAACACACAGAGCATAGTAGTGTATTAAGGACACTTTATTTTGTTCTTTCCCTTATTTTGCCCCACACTCACCCACTTCTCCCCCCCCCCCCCCAACCCCCCCCCCCCCCCCCCCCCCTCTCTCTCTGTCCATTTTCTTGTGTCTTTTTGTGCCCAGTCCTCTCTGACACACTTTCTCATGCGTTGGCTGAGTACAGGAACACTCTGTCTCATCTCCCTGTGCTTCCATGAAAAAGTGTTCCACGGAAATATGACTGCCCAATTATGTCCAATTAAGCATCATTCTCTGTGACCGGAGAGGACCCTGCAAAAGATGGGGCCCAGCCCAGCATTGAAGGACGTTAGTCTATGAGATTTAAAGCAAAGCACTTTGCAATGTCTGCATTATATATATATATATATATATATATATTATATATATATGCAAAGAAATGTATTTCATATCAACAAATTAGAGTCAATTTAAAGCCAGACTATGTACAAATCTAAGTCATTTTTCAGCAGAATGATGTAGTTTTCAAGGTCATTGTCAAAGGAAGACTGCATTTTGAATCAACAGGTTTAAGTCTTTTAAAAGCCATAGATTTGATTCAGTGTAAAGGTGCAGTGTGGAGTTGTGTTTGATTTGGGTTGCCTTGAACGCAGCCAAATGATAAAAATGAAAGAAAATCATAGCATATTTCTGTCTGTATCATGTATGCATGTTTGTGTGTGTGTGTGTGTGTTGTGGACATAGGACATGTGGACAACACCCTCCATTTCTCAGTCAAAACTCATCTAATCACTGAAACAATCAACACCACCCCTGTAGAACTGTAGAACCCTTACATTTTCCCAGGCAGTGATTCTGGAACCAGAACCAGAACTAGGACCATGTCATATTTGAGCCAGATCTGGACCGGATTTGTGCCGAGTCTGCGTCACAGTAATTCGAGCTGCTGTCTGGGCGTCTGCCTGTCTCTCCTC
>PYXC01002464.1:85000-87500 GCA_015244755.2 Tenualosa ilisha | reverse complement strand
GTAATCCTTGTGAAGTAGGATCTTGGAAATATGTCAGCTCTTCCTCCGTACTACCAGATGTGTGTATGTGTTTGTGTGTGTGAGTGTGTTTTTCTGTATTTATGCATATGTGTGTGTGTATGTTTGTGTGTGCGTGCGTGCATGCATGTGTGTGTGTGTGCGTGCGTGCGTGTTTCTTTGGTGCCACCAGATGATCAGACTGCAGACCAAACAGAGCAGAACTAAAACAGGAAACTCACTGACCCCATACAACACAGTGCATTTCTGTCCCTGAGCACCACCTAATTCACAGAGGCTTTTAGGTTGTGTGTGTGTGTGTGTGTGTGTGTGTGTGTGTGTGTGTGTGTATGTGTGTGTTTGAATGTGGCAGAGGGAGTTGGTGGAGTGGGGGTGGTGGAGGGTCCCACTAAGATACTCTCTACCCCCTGGCATGAAGTAGGAAGAGGATACACACACACACACACACACACACACACACACACACACACACACACACACCTCGTTGCACTCAGACAGTTCACTGTGTGCTCTGGATCAGATTCATTTAGATCTCATCACCTCACAAGACCCAAGCAGTGGCATATTACTGGCTTAAGTGCATCAGCACGACCACACGCAAACACACACAAACACACACACATGCATTGCCAAGCACATAACACAAACACTCACACACACATACATAGACAAATGCGTACGTGCATAAACACACACACAGTTAAGATGAGTAAGAAAGTGCACTTGTTAAAGCCGTGCCAGAAATTGCCAAGCTTATATGGTTATTCTAAAGTATTGAGTGGAGCGAATTATTTCAGCCTGGAGTTCAGACTTTGTAATTTCTTCTCAAACCTCTCCTCATCCTTTTATCCATCACTCCTCTTTTTTCCCTCTCTGAATCCTTTTTTCATTGAATCTTTCATCCCTACCGTATTATTTATTATATTATTATTATTATTATTATTATATTTATCTACTTATTTATTTATTGACATGATGAATGTTGTACTTTTTAATAATGTGTGGATCATGTGTGGATGACTAGTGATGTTTGTGTGTGTGTCTATTGTGTTGAGTCCTCAGTGAGTGGATGTCTTTTTTTTTTCCAGACACCTACGAAAATATGAGTGTATTTTACATTTAGCAGTTGCTTTCATCCAAAGCGACTTACATTTGTCAACTATCAGCTACATCAGCACTAGTTTGCCCTAGAGCAACTTAGGGTTAAGTGCCTTGCTCAAGGGCGCAACTGTAGCAGCTAAGATTCAAATCCACAATTTCCAGGCTACTAGCATGCTAGCCAGGTTCCTTAACCACTACGCCACCACCGTTTGGTTCTCTGCCGTGTGTGTGGCAGGGTTTGTGTTTTTATATGTTTTTTTTTTTGTTAAAGTTTGTCCATATGTGTGTGTTTTTTCCTCAGACGAGACCCCGCCGCAGCGTGAGTGTGTGTTGAAGGACAACTCGCGACGCGAGAGTCGCGTGCCTGAGGAGTTCGCCGGCCTGCTGCACGGTTCCTCGCCCGCCTGCGAGACCCCCGACACGCCCTACCAGCTGTACGGCCGCATCAGTGCTCCACAGCGTTACTCCGGCAACCTGCTGCTGCCCCCGCCCCCGCCCTCGCCCCCCTCTTCTTCGGCGCCCCTTCCTCCCGTCCCGCTCCCGCGCACATCCAGCAACTCTTCCTCGAGCTCGGCGACCTCTAAAGGCCCGCCTCCGAAGGTCGAGCCCAAGCCTCAGGTCCGCTACCGCACCATCTTCCACACGCGGGTCAACCAGAACCACCGCAACCCGGAGGCCGCCGCGACCGGCGCCACGCGGGCCCCGGCCAGCTCCGCGGCGGCAGCGGCGCTCGCCCATGCGAGGAACGGCGTGCCGGAGGCCTGGAGCGTGGGCAGCGCCAGTGCCAGCAGCAGCGTGGGCACCAGCCCGTCGGGCAGCAGCGGAACGGGCACCAGCACCGTGGTCATCGCAACCGGCGGCATCGGCGGCACCGCCAACAGCGGCTTCGAGGAGCGGGCGTGCACGCTAGGCAGGATGCGCTCGGTGCCGCGGAGTGTCCTTGACCTCCAGCTCTCCCGCACCATCTCCAAGTCCGACTCCAACCTGGTGGGAAACTCGCCCGTGGAAGAGGGCGGGGGTGGTGGCGGAGGAGGGGGAGGCCGGGGGCTGACCAGCCCAGGGAAGGGGAGCCCTGCTGGGGGGAGGATGGAGCGGACGCCCTCCTTCACTGCGGAGTGGGAAGAGGTGAGAGACACACGTGTCTGATATGCATGTGAAACGTAAGCCTCGCCATAGATGTAGGAAAGGGGAACTCACGACACACACACACACACACACACACATACACATACACAAACACACACAAAGGCATACAGTAGCACACATAACACACACAACAAGCATACAACTACTCATACAAAAGCACTCATTGATACAGACACACGTAAACACACACACATGTAAGATCAACTGACAGAAACCATGCTGTGGTTTTTACTTT
>PYXC01002464.1:72500-77500 GCA_015244755.2 Tenualosa ilisha | reverse complement strand
ATGTGCTTTATGTTACTTATTCTGTTTAACTTGAATTTGTATTGTAGCAATCTGTGTGTGTGTGTGGGGGTGCGCACACACACACACACACACACCACACACACACACACACACACACACACACCACACACAAACAAACACGAGTGTGTTACAGTGTGCCTCCTGCTCAAAATTGCACAGCCTCCTACACACAGGTTTAGTCATCTGAGGCCTAGTGTTTCATCAACAGGTAGACAGAAAAGACAGAAAGGGAGGGAGAGAGAGAGAGACAGGGGAGAGAAAGAGAGAGATTGGATCTTTTTTACAACACGTTTCGTGTTGAAATATTCATGGTTCAAAAGAGATACTGCGTGGCATTCTCCCGTGTGTGTGTATGTGTGTGTGTGTTTGTGTGCTGGCTACTTGAACACAGTTTGTGTTAAGTGTGTAATGGTGTGAACTTGTCCTGTTTGACAGTGTTGGCACAGTAGGGTTATTCTCTGTTTAAACGTGTGTGTGTGTACAAGTATATGTGTATGTGTGTTTGTAATGACTTGTTTTTCAGATTCTTAATGGTGCAGCCCTTCTCTCACTCTGACCTGCATCTGTGCCTACGGTTGCCCAGGCAACCACAGTGGCCCGTTTCATGTGATGTGGCGCACAAGCAAACCTGCATGTGTGTATGTGTGTGTGTGTGTATATGTGTGCGTGTGTGTGATTGTGTGTGTGGGACGTGTGGTTTTGGATGCCTGAACGACTCATGTTTGAGTGTGAGAGAGAAAAAGGGAGAGAGAGAACGACAGAAAGAGAGAGGGACTATACTATACTATATGGACAGTAGTAACTCCCAACGCTATATATAGTGCCGAGAAGCAGTTACAGCCGGTCACTCTTCTGTGACACTGCTCATGAAGTGTGTGTGTGTGTGTGTGTGTGTGTGTGTGTGTGTGCGTGCGTGCGTGCGTGTCTGCATTTGTGGTTGTGTGTGTGTGTGTGTGTGTGTGTTTGTGCACGCACGTATGCGTTAGAGAGATTAAGGGGTGTGTATTTAAAGCTTTTCTCTCTGTGTGAGGAACTGAGTGGAATAAATAGCAGGCATGGAGGAGAGGCTCTTAATTGGCTGGACTACCCCCACTCCCCGCCTCTCCGCCTCTCCTCCTCTCCTCCTCTATTCCCTTCTTCTGTTTTCCTCTGTCCTGACTTTCTAAGTCTCTCCATCTCACTCACTCTCCCCATCACTGCTCTCTCCCTCTCCACCTTTTTTTCTTCTCTTTCTTTCAATCATCCCCTGTTCTTCCTTCTCCTCATCTCTTTCCTGTCTCCACCACTCAATCACTCTCTCTTCCTTCCACCTTATTTTCCCTCTCTCTCCTACATCTCCTCTCTTCTCTCTCTCTCTCTCTCTCTTTCTCTCTGTCTCTCCCCCACCTCTCTGGTGTAGTAGACAAGTAGACGCGCTGGTGGTAATGCCTGTGTGTGTGTGTGTGTTGAGTGTAGCTGGTGGTAATGCCTGTGTGTGGTGTGTGTGTTGAGTGTAGCTGGTGGTAATGCTGTGTGTGGTGTGTGTGTTGAGTGTAGCTGGTGGTAATGCCTGTGTGTGTGTGTGTGTTGAGTGTAGCTGGTGGTAATGCCTGTGTGTGGTGTGTGTGTTGAGTGTAGCTGGTGGTAATGCCTGTGTGTGTGTGTGTGTTGAGTGTAGCTGGTGGTAATGCCTGTGTGTGGTGTGTGTGTTGAGTGTAGCTGGTGGTAATGCCTGTGTGTGGTGTGTGTGTTGAGTGTAGCTGGTGGTAATGCCTGTGTGTGTGTGTGTGTTGAGTGTAGCTGGTGGTAATGCCTGTGTGTGGTGTGTGTGTTGAGTGTAGCTGGTGGTAATGCCTGTGTGTGGTGTGTGTGTTGAGTGTAGCAGTGGTCGGCTCTGAGAACATTCACGTTTCAGTTTAGAGAGATAAATACGTTTCCATCACCGCTGGCTCACAACCAGGACTCATCCCTCATTACAATGCAACACTCACATCTCTCTCTCTGTTTCTATATCCTTCACTCCCTCTCTCTCTCTTTCTCTCTTGCTCTCTCTCTTTCTCCCATCCTTTTTTCCTCCCTCTTCACTTATTCTCTCTGTCTCTCCATCTCTCTCTCTTTTCCTGGATGTTCTGTTTTCTCCCTTTCATGCTCGCTCTCTCTTTCTCTCTGGGTCTCTCTCTCTCTCTCTCTCTCTTTTCATCTTCAACTGTCTCCTATCGCTGTGTTTATTCATTTTGAATTCAAGGCATTTTATCTGCCTTTTACATAAATGTAACCGACTCAATCACTTTATGCCGGTTGTATCGTTTTCCCCGGTGAAATGTTAGCTTATTTATTTTCTCTATGTGTGTGTGTATTTGTGTGTGGGGTTGGGGGTCCGGTAGGTGAATATGTATGTCCGGGAATCTCATCAATTATTATTTTTCTAGGTATATTTGTGTATGTATATGTGTGTGTGTGTGCATTGCATGTATTTATGTATGTATACTGATGAATTGTGTGTGTGTGTGTGTGTGTGTGTGTGTGTGTGTGCATGCCTGCATATTATGTGACTGGGTCAGGTCTCCCAGCATTTGGTTAAATGTCAGCTCTCTCATTTGTGCCAGTGCACTGCACATCATCTTGTGCATATGAATATGCGTCTGATATGGACTAGCCATCCAATAGAGCAAAGTGCTGACTTCACACATTAACCCCTTATTGATCCTCCATACAAGACGGAAGAAGAGGGAGGGAAAGAAGGAGGGAGACAGAGAGAGGAGTGGAGAGGAAGAGGAAGAGAAGGAGGGATCAGAATGGAGGAAGATGGATGGTAATACATGATGAATAGGAAGTTGTGAGTTAAGAATTATATGCACCCATTTGTCACAACATAGACCAAATAACGAATCTGCAGCTAACGCTAAGCGAGTGGGGCCAAGTAACTCACATTCAGTTTAATATCCTTATAACCGCATTCAGATAACGTTAGCTGCTGCTTTGCTATTCGGTCTGTGTTGTATCAAATTTTTCTGGTTCTTTTTCCAACTGACAGCACTCGGTGACCTTGAGCATCAGGGCTGAGGATTGATTCACACTGGATGTGTCCTAGAAATCAATTGGAGCACAGAGATAGAGAGCATAGAGTTAAAGACTGTGAGCGAGAAGTGCAGCAGCTTTCAAACTCCCCAAAGCACACATGTCAAGCAGACACTGACAGCGAGTAATTGTATGCGTCGCATTTGCAACTCACTTAAACAGATGCTGTAGCCCAGAGCAGGCAGCGGAGCGTCACGCAAACACCGTGCCATGGGTGTGCATGCTCAGGGGGGTAGACGCAGGCGCCTAACCTTGGCACTCGCAGCGCTCCGCAACGACACGCTCCGTTAGCCAAGCACCGCAAATACAACCTGTGTGATATTCCCAATAAGCAATAAAAAAATGTCATTAATTGTGCGTGTGTGTGTGTGTGTGTGTGTGTGTGTATGTGTGGGTGTGGTGTTTGGGGGGGGGGGGGTAGTTCAAGTCTCTGAAAGGCCAGATGTGCAGATACTCAATACTGAGTTCTACCCAAGGACGGATCACTCACAGTTCCCAGGACTCTCACAACGTCTTTGTTGTGTAGAGTGCTTCATTGGTATGCTTACACAGTTCTGTGCTCCTGGAGGACCACCACGCCCTGTGCTGTGGTGAGTCCTTCATAATCGGGCGGGAAAACAGAAGGAGGAAAAAGGGTTACTGAAACTGTGGAACCTCAAAGGTTTTATTGATTACGCTTACAAGCTCTTCGGTATCCCAAATATGAAACTTGAAAATATGAATCCTGGTTTTGATCATATTCTGGATAAAGTGTTTACATGAATGCAGAGAAACCAGGTTATTAATATTCCTGTTTGCATGGTAAATATTAGCATTCCGGTTACTGATAATAGCATTCTTTGCTGTGTTCTCACCGAGGATTCTAAAGAGCGCCGCTTGATTGTCTTGGTGCTTATCAGCATTCAATCTCGCATGTCGCACTCTAGAATCTTTCCCGCAGCTGTCAGAAATCAGGATAAGGTGTTGACATGCTACAGTATCCCCGTTTCTTTCGGAGTACTCCACCTAGCATATCCCGATTTCTGAGAAACCGGGATAAGGACTTATTCTTATTCAGGATATTGAATTTTGGAAAAGGTGTTTGCATGTGCACGTGCAAAGCCGGGATACTTAATATCCCAATCATATTGGGGATACTTAAGCGCATGTAAACATGGTCATTGTCTTGTCTGAGATGAACCATCACCGTGCCCAAGGCTCTGTGGTGACACTGGCATTGTTCTTCTGTGGAGACTATTGGTGAATCTAAAGCAATTAACTCTTGGACAGAAAGACGACAAGAGTAATTCTTTCTGTAGAAGTCTATGTCCTTGACAGAGATAAAGTCAGAAGACGGATGCTTGAATGGGTGAGCCAAGAAAGTTGTGTTCTTTCTGAGGTTGACTTTGTATCAGTTAATGTGTTGTGTTCTCCTTTGGAGAACCAAGGTTATTTCTCCAACCGTTACTTCTTGTTCTTTCTGATGGGGAGAAGGGAGAGAGTCCCGGTTGTCGAATGGGCCTGGTTGTATAAAGTGCTGTGTTCTTGGGTAGAGGCTCCGACGCACTCCTGCGTGTCAGTGTGTGCCCAGGCGGAGTTGGGGTCGGAGGTGAGGGGGGTGGGGAGGGGTGAGGATGTTGGATTAAATCCCTCATGATATTTAAGTGTTTCTCTTTTAGCCGTGAGGATAATTGCCCCTGGCGGCTTCCATCCATTTCTTTTCTGTCTGTGTTTTTCTTTCTTTCTTTCTTATTTTCTTTCTCTCTTTCTTTCTTTCTTCTCTTCACTGTCTTTCTCCTCTCTCGCTCTTTTTTCCTCACTCTCTATCATGCTTTTTCTCTCACTTCTTTTTCCCTGTCTAGTCTTTCATCTCCATCTTCTTCTGTTCCTCTCTTCCACTGAAACTTGATTGTACACTCTCTCATTCTCTTTCTCTCTTTTCT
>PYXC01002464.1:65000-70000 GCA_015244755.2 Tenualosa ilisha | reverse complement strand
AATTGTCTACATTACGCCTCAAAAAGAAAAGTAAAAAAAAAAAAAGAAAAGAAAAGTTCCACCCCTGCTGTTAGAGGCTTTAATGTGGTCTTTTGAGGACACTCAGAAGCCAGGAGACGAGGCGAGGAAACAGGACTGTGTGACCTTGGTTTCTACTCCCCAGTGATTGAGTACACACTTGCCTTCACTCTGTCTGAAAAACTTTTTAAGGATGAGTGTGAAGAGCGAACTTCATCCCTCTCGCCCCCAGCTTATTCAGGAGAGTGGAGTCTTATGGAAACTTGAAGATTTGATTTTATTTTTTTCCTGGTCTTGGAGAGCTGCTTTGAGACAAACAAGCACCAATTTGGCTGTCAACACTTCTTTATGTTACCATGTGTGTGTGTATGTGTATGTGTGTGTGTGTGCGTGCGTGTGTGTGTGCGTGCGTGTAATTGATTGTGTGTGTGTGTGTGTCTGGAAAGAGAGGGTGTTCTGGTTGACAAGATGGAAGTTTCGCTTCAGCACTCAAGCAAACCGTTAGCATTCCTAAATTCATATCATTTGTGAGCCACGGACGACAAGATGACGAGCAGATTGGGTCCTGTCGACACACTTGGTTGTGTTGTACAGCTGAATGGGTCCGGTTTGGCAAATGGTGAGCTTGAATGTTTGTGTGTCCTTGAGGGTTTCTGAAGGTAATTACTGCCTGGATGTCTTGAGAGAGTGGATGTGTGGGAATGGGCGTGGGCTTTCACCCAACTTTGTCCCATCAAGGGCAGAGCTGGAAGGTTGATAGATAATTGGACCAATGGGGTGTGTCTGATTCTGGTGATGCCAGTGAATTATGGTATTTCACTGTCACTGTTCACTAGCACTACTTGGTGTGAGTCATTATTCGTTTGACATTGTATTGTGTCTGTTTGGGTGTGTGCGTGTGTGTGTGTGTGTGTGTGTGTGTGTGTGTGTGTGTGTGTGTGTGTGAGAGAGAGAGAGAGAGAGAGATTATTTGCTGTCTTCTGTGAAAGTGTTTATGTGTGTCTGTGTGTGTGTGTGTGTGTGTGTGTGTGTGAGTGAGAGAGAGAGAGAGAGGGCACAATGAAGACAAAGGACATTGGATGGTTCACCAATACAGATTAATTGTGTGTGTGTGTGTGTGTTTCTATTTGCACGTGTTTGGCGCCTTCCTGTCTGTCTGTCAGTCAGTTTGGCTTTCTCCCTGTTTGCCTCAGAGTGAAGAATGATGAAGGATGATAGTTGAGGTATGACATAGTGGAAGGATGGATGGAGACCTTCAACAGTAAAGAGATGAACTGACACAAACACGACCATTAGGGAGGCTGTGATGGATGGCAGATATCCGTTCTCAAACTGTCCCCACCTCACCCTGAGCTTGACCCAACACAGCTTTATTCCTCATCCTCTCCGGCAGTTACAGATGTCTGTGTGTGTGTGTGTGTGTGTGTGTGGTGTGTGTGTGTGTGTTTTGTTTTTGAGTGTGTGTATGTTTGTGAGTATGTGAATGCATGTGTGTGAGTATGCTTGTTTGTGAGTGTGTGTGTGTGTGTGTGTGTGTGTGTGTGGTTCTGTGTGTGTGTTTCTGCCTGCATGCGTAATTTACTGCAAACATCCCCTTGGAGTCCCATCAGCAAGCCATTACTCCACTTGGACAGAAAACAGATGATGGGCGCTCAGGCCTCATTTAATCAGACTACAAGGTCCATAATGCATCAGCATCAGCCCACACTGCCAAAAAGGTCAACACTTGTCATTACATAGCCAGCTCAGTTTTGGCCTTGCGCCAGGCTTGGACCTGTTACAGATGGCCCAGGACGTCCAGTTTTGTCAGGCCAAGGGAATAATCCCTGACAGCTTGTTTTTATTATCATTAATATATTTGTAAAAACATCTTTGCGTGTGAGGTTATAGCGAGGACACTTGATCAGGAGGTGGTGGTAGCATGGTGCGCCACCAGGAAATGAAATGCAGGCGCCACAGTCATTACAATAATGGTAATGTAATCTATTTGGCTTTGGATTTGTCCTTGATCAGATAAAACTTTTTCACATGCTGTTTTTTCCATTATCTTAACTGTGTGCTCACAGCACAAACCCCTAATGCTATATGTACTGTATGTGTGTGTATGTGTGTGTGTGTGTGTGTGTGTGTGTGGTGTGTGTGTGTGTGTGTGTGTGTTTAAAAGAGACTTTGTTTGTGTGCAGATATGTGTGTACCTTTCTTTGTGGAAAAAAAAGACTATAAAGAAAAATCCCTGAGGCGGTGGCAAAAGACATATTTGCACAACGCCTCTTTTTCTTTTCACTGTTATTCTCTCTCTCTCTCTCACTCTCTCTGCCTATCTCTCTGCGGGTGTGTCTGACGGAGGTGAGAGAAAGGTCTCGAAAGGTCTTTCTCTCAGACTAATTAAAGGAGGGAAAAACACACTGGAGGTTAATGGAGACAAACACAAATAAACACAAAGCTTCTGTGTGCGGGTGTGTGTGGACCTGTGTGTTTGTGTCTGTAGGCTCTATCTGTAGGTGTGCATACGTATTGCCTCTGTGCGTGTGTGTGTGTGGATCTCTGTGTGGCTCTCTGTGTGCGTGTGTGTGTGGATCTCTGTGTTTTTGTGTGCACAGGTATTGTGTGGATGCATATTTGCGCTTTTGTGTTCGCGTTTGAAAGTAATATGCTATAATTAAAATGCCAATGGTTTACATTGATTATTCACTGAGTGTCAACTTATACAGAGGAGAGTTATCTCTGTTTGATTGCGTATTGATTGATTATGTATCGACTTCTTGAGGGCAAGCATGTGTTCGTGTATCGCTTGTATTGGGCCAATAAGCAGGGCATCATGGCTATGATGACCATCTAATTGATTGCTGATGATGACTGTGCTTGTGTATGTGTCTTTTTAGGGGAGCAATGTGGTGGAGGATCAGGACCTGCTGGAGATTGGAATCTTAAACTCTGCACACAGACAGCGCCTCCTACAGGCTATACGGTTATTGCCACGGGTGAGTGCCATACTCAGCCTCTTTCTCTTCGTAGGTTACATTACAGTTCGATAAATGGACTGTGTTTTTGGATTCCTGCAAACACCAAGGCACACACGTACACACACACACACGCACATAGACAGTCACACCTCGATGGCCACCATGAAAGGTGCTACACACTTGTATCTTTTTGTTTTTTTGATTGTTTGTTTGGATAAGTGCTAACTAGCCTGTCTGTCTGTGGTGCAGCAGCCAAAAGGCAGTGTTGTAATGTCATGCTAACGCTGGGAATCATCTCACAGTGCTCCGTTAATAACCTAACATGGCCTGGCTCACTTTCTGCCCCCCTGCAAAATGAATTACTTTAATTTGTTGATTAATTATGGCAATTCATATTGGTAGGGGAATATGTGGCACTTAGAAGTTCATGTCAGCCTCAAGGTCACTGCAATAAAGATGGACAACACTGACACATTAAACGACTTAATATAGTGTCAATAACATTAGCCATTTTGCTAACTTCCTGTAGTCTCCATAGCAACACAGCACTACTATCTACTGTTGTGTCATGTACACATAAGATAATTATGAGGCAGCATCATCATCTCTATTAAATTTGCTTTTTGTTCCCTAGCAATTTTCAAAATTAAAAGTCCAATTGAGTCCAATTCAGTAACTAGACAAAATCATTTATTGCAGGCATTACAGGCATTTATGAATGTCTCTACATTCTCTACATTCATGAGGGTGTGGATGTGTCTAAAAATATCATTGGGTAGTACTCTGCAAGTATTTAGGAATTAAGAGTGTGTACTTATGATGACCTTCCATGCGCTACCAAAGCAACAGATACCCTCTCAACCTTCAAGAAATTCTTGAAGATCCAGCTTTTCCAGGAACATCTCCTAACTTAAAATTTCTGAATACCAGGAATGCACTTACAATGCATGTCCCACTCTCTCTCCAAACTGCACTTTTTATTACACTTCTGCACTTTCAATTTCTCAAAATACTGCAAATTTCAAGTTAGCAATATATACTCCAACTTAGTTTTTAATTATGTTGTAGTTTGAATGTTTATCCTATTTTTGTAAGTCGCTTTGGATAAAAGCATAATAAATGCATTATTACTAAACTACTATTACTATAATTACTATTACTAAATTACTAAACGCATTAATATAAATATAAATGTACTTATGCATTGGTGCTTCATCAGTACATGGTGTGTGAAAGTCCTTTCCTTTGACTGAGCAAAAGTCATATTCATTAGCACAACTTACATTACCTGGACCTTCAGCATTTTTATGACCTTAATGTTGCACTCTAGCGAGAGAGAGAGAGAGAGAGAGAGAGAGAGAGAGAGAAAATGAGAGAGGTTAGAGGTCACAGCTGAACATAAAGGTAAAGGCCACATAAAGGTCGTGCAGAAAAAAATGAAATAACGCCCATGATGATGACTGACTGATCCCTGTAGCGCTCTCCAGAGTGGTCTGACCTTTTCATTGCAATGTTGTGTCACTGGCCTCCTCAAGGTTCCACAGTTACTATGAGAAGGAAGGCATTGTTTGCTAAGGTGTCTGTATTTGGAAGGATATTTTCAGATTCACTTTGGCAAGTCAAGGCGCTGGCATTTGCAAGGTATAAAAATGTTATCTCCATCCGTAATGGCAAATGACAAATGGTCAGGGATTTGAGCAGATAGGGGGTGGGCGGAATATGGAATTAGGCCTATTTGTAATAACATGTCAGATAAATTGGATTTTTTCCCCCTCAACCTGTCATGGGGAACATAGATTTAGAGCCAGTCCCAGTGCTGAAGACATTATTGAACAGACACGTCCATTTGAAGGGCCTGTGAGCTCCAACGCAGTCAAGACTGACTAGTCCCCATTGGACTGATTGAGGAGGTGTGTGGAAAGGTGAACCAGTGTTGGCTGGAGGGAGAAAGACTCACAGAGAAGCTGATATTTTTGCTTCTTTTTTTTGTAATTTTTCAATGCCATTTAACACGGTGAG
>PYXC01002464.1:52500-60000 GCA_015244755.2 Tenualosa ilisha | reverse complement strand
GGCTCTGTTGTTGACTCAACATGTTAAATAGTCTGCGAGTGAGCCGGCAGAAGTCTGGCGACATTGATCGAGCTGCGCAGATCGTTCAAATTTGGCCCCAAAGATGTATCGACGTGCCCAACGCTATAGTATGCCCATGTCAGCTTGGTGTACACTAGGGTAACATTTGCTGCATTGCCCAAATCAATGCCATAACCTTCAAATAGGTAAAGCAGTCAGATCCAACTTTCTCAGCCCTCCAGTTCTCTTTGAGTAGCTTTACCATGATTAGAGGAGGGTCAGTGGATACTCTTGAGTTCTTGTAGCTCAGCCGATTGTGTAAAATTGCTCAGTGCCAAGGTGCACTGGGAGCATGTTTAGCAATAACGTTTTACAGCTGAACGGTGCTGTGGTTTACATGCTGACGTTAGGTAAACGAATACACACAAGGTGCAGTCAAATTTGACCTCTGTATTTGAACCATGCGCTACTCATTTAATGTATGCTGTACTAAAAGTAAAGCAGTAAAGCGGACAAGTACACACACACACACAGACACACACACACACACACACACCCACACACACACACACGGACACAGACACACACACACACACACAGTCACAGTCACAGTCAGAGAAAAGAGCAGTGAATTCATTCACTAAATGCGAATATCCTTGTCAGATCAGGGAGAGATCGACAGCATTTGACCCAGAATAAGCTCCTCACTTTCAGACGCTCTGGTGCAGAGCACCCTGTGTCATCCTTAAGATACTCCCCATTGCTGACTTGCACACCCTGACCGAGCCTAGACTGATGACACAGATGCCTGTGTGTGTGTGTGAGTGTTTTTTGTATGTGTGTTTAAGTGAGAGAGAGTGTGTGTGTGTGTGTGTGTGTGTGGTGTGTGTGTGTGTGTGTGTGTGTGTGTGAGAGAGAGAGAGTGTAAGGAAAGAGAGAGACAGAGAGAGGGAGAGACCAAGGTCTAGATAGATGACATTGATGACAGCAAATTTTTTTTTTTTTTTTTTCCCCCACTTCATTTAATTCACATTTCTGCCACAGCCTGAACTCCTCCTCCAGCCCTGTTCCAGGAGCCCATTAGCCTGCTGCCGCCGCTGCTGCGGGCCCCACTCAGCTCTGCTCAGAGAGCAGCAAGACAAACACCCCGCCCTGGAGCTGACATGTCCTGGCTTTGGCTGACAGGCTGCGTCTGTGAGGGCTCCACAAGCCTCCAGTGCTCTCAATCGCACAAATGCCAGTGAAGCGCTGAAGAGCAAGCCAGAGCAGGGCCTTTAAAGGAGACATAGAATTGAAAACTATTTTTTGCTTTGGCTTTGTTGAATCAGGAGAGGTTGTGCATGGCTACAGACCTGCCATGGATGTGAAACATGGTTGTGCATGGCTCACAAATCAACTGGAGTTCAATTCTGGCTGTCAAAGACTGTTGAAACTGAAGTTGAATATATTCTATTTTAACCTCAGAAAACAAGGCACAACACCCCAGTCATCTATTCTATGCCCTCATGTAAAAAGCTATATGTGTCTCTGTTTTGCAGTTTAAAAATTCATAAATGACATCTGCATTTTGGTGGGTTTTGGGCCTTTGTTTTGACTGGATAGTGAAGAGAGACAGGAAGTGCATGGGACAGAGATTGGGAAATGACCACTGGTTGGACTCAAATCTGGATCCCTGTCCACAGGTTGGACTCAAATCTGGATCCCTGACCACAGGTTGGACTCAAATCTGGATCCCTGTCGGCATGTTGGACTCAAATCTGGATCCCTGTCCGCATGTTGGACTCAAATCTGGATTCATCTACCTGTGTATGGTATAGGCGCTGTAGCACCTAAAGGAGATTTCTGTTTTGACGTAATGCCAAAACTGCCTTTGCTTTGTGTTGGCCAGATTTCCACTTGGATAAAGTTAAAGCATGATCAGCAGCCATAAACAGACTACCACTCTTGTAATGGCCTGGGTCCAATGCTGTGTTGTTTGCACGAGTTTCTGCTACACCTTGAACCACTTAAAGCTCGCCCTCTGCTGCCGCCACTGTTGTCTTGTGATGCCCCTTTGTTGGCTCCCTCAGTGGCACAGAAATGAATGCAGTAGCTGATGGCTGGTGAGTGCAAAGCCAAAGGATTGCAGTCATGATGGCTCAAACGCTACAGAATTCTATGCATAGCCCCTTTAAGAAACACAGGCTTTTTACCTGTGTCAGGACAGATTAGCATTGGCATACATTTAATTAGTTGTGCGAGCGCACGTGCGTGTTTTTGTCTGTCAGATAGCAATGCAAATTGATGTGAGGCTTGTGTAGGTGGAAAATGTGAGGGGTCTCTAGTCTAGGGATGACTTGTCTCTGGCATGGCAACGGAAAGAAAGTGGCAAGCAAACACTCAAGCATTACAGCTACCCTCACCCAGTCTGCTATAACCAGACCCAAAATCACTTTGCTCTGGCTCTGCTGCCATTGGGGACTGTTTCCAGACACTACCTCCTAATGTGTGTGGACCTAGACTAAATCTATACCAGATCAATCGCCATGGACCACCACTGGCTTGCTGTAGCCTGCTCACTACTTTGCCACACATAGTGCAAGCTTAAACATAAAAGCTTTTCTGTAGACCCCATTAGCAGTCATGGAAGTAATGCCTTTCGCATTACCTTTAAACTTGCTCCATGTTCTCTTACAGTATTTGGAAGTACTGTATTGCAGCCATATAGTTTGTGCTGCTTGTTTAGCATCATAGAGCTGAAGCAATTGTTGTCAGTAGTCTACATTTCAAACAATCCTTCATTTCATCATCACCCCCCAACTTAGCCACCTCCACTGGCCGCCTAGAACTGCCGTGAGTTTGATCTTGCGGAAAAGCCGCTATGGGTCAGCACAGCTAGGTTAGGTCTCGCATGCAAATCTAAGACAAGTGCCTCTTGTGTGCTGATATAACCTCAGCAATCAGACTCTTTTCCAGAGAGCCCTGGATCCAGCTGTTTCCAACGTTTTAACATCCCATATGCTATACTTCAGCTAGCTGAAGTAGCTTGGAAACAAAATAGAACATCTGGGCATTATTTTTTGTTTTTATCACACAAACTGTCTAAAGATGAGAGGAGATGAGATGTGTCTCTTGCCAACATTTAAGTTATGCACGCACGCTCTTCACAATCCATTTGAGTACAGAAAGCAAGAGCCACTCTGTTGTAAGAGGGTTATCTTGCACATGTCTTGCGTGTGTCGGATCATTTAAGTACACGAGACGCGTAGAAGGCAGCAGGGGTCCCTGCTCAATCCACTCCGTGCTGCCCTCTCGCCCTGGTCTCCTCTTGCCCTTTCCCTTTGGGGGAACACTTCATCAGCATGCTACTGGCAAGCTCCAGAGGGGAAGTGGGCTTTCTTGCCTCTCATCGGGGGGGGGAGGGGGTGGGTCACAGCAGGGGTGTAAAGCCGCTTCGCTGTGCCCTGCAGGAAGGAAGGGCAGGAGGTGGAGAGTTCAGGAAGTAGATCAGGGTTTTACTGTAGTGGTGTGTCTTCAGCATGTCGATGGCGGTTCAGGAGATGGGCTAAGGGCTTATGGCACTTAAAGCACATTGCAAATACACGGCGGATAATATCCCCTGTTACAGAGTGTGGAAATGAAAGGTACGTATATAAGTTTCCTCCACGCCTTCAGAAATCCTTTGGGTGGGAAAGGCCCCTGCTTAACATAAGTGTGGAAAATGTAATGCATAATCTCTTTAACAAGGAATCCCCGTTGGGAGCATCAGTGATATTTGTAAGGCCAAATACCAGAACAGCTTTATTGGAGGTTCACACGAAAGATTGCATCTGAAGCCTTAACTGTGCAATGGTCACATTTTTATAAAGGGAGACTTACTGAGAAGTCTGGATCAGTGAAAAGTGATTGCCTTTAGGAAGATGGTTGCTTCGTGTTCGGGAGCCACTTCTAGGTCAGGTGTCAGGTGTTGTTGATGCCACAGATGTGGCTTCACTGCAGTGCCTCTCACGCAGGCAAAATTAAACGATTACAGAGAATCTGAGCAAATGCGGATGATGCAGAGAGTGGATTATATAATGACGTGGGCTGTGATTTCTTCTGCGATGAGGAGGGGGAAAAAAGAGAAAAGAAAAACACCCACGCAGCTGAAGCATGGAACACATCAGAGAAATGCGTCAGACATGAGGCCTTTCACCACAAGAGGGCGATAGAGGTCCAACAGAAATGACCCTTCGAGGCAGACACTTGTGTGTGTTATGCATGTGTGTTGCATGTGAGTCTGTAGGTGTGTGTGTGTGTGTGTGTGTGTGTGTGTGTGTGTGTGTGTGTGTGTGTGAGTAAGGGTGTCCGTCTAGGTGTATGTGGTGATGGATACTCATCTGCATCATTAGTCTTCATTCAGCCATGGCTGTGTGTGTGTGTGTGTGTGTGTGTGTGTGTGTGAGAGAGAGAGAGAGAGAGAAGAGAGCGGGAGAGAATGAGAGAGAGAGCGAGAGGGAGAAAAAGAAAGAAAGAAAGAAAGAGAAAGAGAGAGTGTGTGTGTGTCTGTGTGTGTGTGTCTGTGAGTGTGTGTAGGAGAGAGGTAGAGAGAGTTTGTGTGAGTGTATCCTCTGTGAATGAAGACTGAATAAATCCCCTGGCTCAGTGGTAAATTAATGAGCAGAGCTTCATTACTGCTGAGTATTTGATGTGTGCTGATTGCAGTGTCAATGACCCAAACAGCTCTCAAAGTAATGGAGAAGTTTGTGGGGTGTGTGTGTGTGTGTGTGTGTGTGTGTGTGTGTGTGTGTGTGTGTGTGTGTGTGTGTGTGTGTGTGCAGCTGCATCTGTAGCAACTAAGGGTTGTTGTTTACCAACATAATTGTTGTTTTGTGTTAAAGATCTCTCTCTCTCCTCTCTCTCTCTGTGTATATGTGTCTGTGTGTGTGTATATGTGTCTGTGTGTGTGTGTGTGTGTGTGTGTGTGTGTGTGGGTGTGTGTGTGGTGTGTGTGTGTGTGAATGTATGCTTTGATGCACTACCTGAAGCATCACTAGGTCACTAAAGCAGCAGCATAAAAGACAAAAGGAAACAGAAATACATACAGAGGTGCATAGAGACGTACACATGTCTTTGGAAGAGAAGCATGATCTTTTGTGTGGAAAAAGAAAGAGAGAGAGAGAGAGAGGGAGGAAGAAGAATAGATAGTAAATTGATACAAAGGAAAGGCTATGAACAGATTCAGAAAGATAGGCAGAGAGATAGTCCTGGCAGGGCAGCAGAGGAGTGCAGAGAAAAAAATAGAATTTCTCGAGAGCTCTGAGTAAATCATCGCCCGGGGCAACAGATGCTCGGCAACCAGGGAGACAATGGAGAGGCGGAGGGCATTGTGGGATACTCAAGTTTAAAATAGCCTCCCATGACCACAGTCCTCCCGATAGACCACAGGACTGGATTAAAGTTTCCCTACCCATACCACTCTCACCAACACATCTAATCCTCCATACAGTACTCTCTTCTCTCTTCACCATCTCTCTCTCTCTCTCTCTCTCTCTCACACACATACACACAAACACACTCACTCACTCGCTCACCCACCCACTCTCTCTCACACACACACTACATATACTGTAAACACAAAAACTGTATACACATATATGATGACTAATTACAACAGTGGAGATTGAATACAGAGTAAGGGTTGTTTAAAAACAATACTTACTCTATCCTCTATCTTTCTGTGTGTGTGTGTGTGTGTGTGTGCCATTCAATTTTACCACACTCCGCCCCATAACTGAAGGACAGTGTGCATAAAGCATACGCTGCATAGATCCTCATCTATTGACCAGTAGGTGGTGTCAGAATCCTATTTTTACGCTGAGCCGGAGAAGCACTTTCTTGAGACAGCTCAGCAGTCAAGAACACACAATCATATTTTTAAAATGTAAAACTGCGACAGAGAATGCTGTGAAACATATACAGCTGAATCTATGAAATGTGAAATGTGATGTCAGTAGTAATTATACTTTCTCACTGTCAGTGTTGTCTTCATTTGGACCTGTAGTGTATGTAATATATGACAGCGCTTTCTTGCTCAAGTTATCAGCTCAGTTTAAGCTGCAAAAGGTTTATTTGAGTCAGTTTTAAATGTTTTCTACTTCCAGTGTTTTAACACCTGGTGATTACTGTGTGTTTTGTATGTGTGTGTTTTGTGTGTGTGTTTGTTTGCCAGAATGTTCATTCCATCATACCATACAGGTGAGAACGTGTTCACAGAGCACCTTAGGGCGTGCGTGTGTGTGTGTGTGAGTGTGTGTTGTATGTGTGTATGTTTTCTGAAGTCCTGAGATGACCAGTGTTCTGATACTATCTGCTTCAACAGCTTGCTTAATCTCTCCCAACACACTGAATGAAAATCGCTCTGACTTTTAGCCTCTTAGAGATACTCACACAAGAGCTTGAAATAACTTTGCCATTTCATGTAGTCACAAACACACACACACACACACACACACACACACACACACACACACACACACACACACCAACCACAAATGGTCACATATTGCCTCCTTTTGCACCTATGAATCATATAGGTTAAGACCATGAGACTGTGTGTGTGTGTGTGTGTGTGTGTGTGTGTGTGTGTGTGTGTGTGTGTGTGGAGAGAGAGAGAGAGAGAGAGAGAGAGAGAGAGAGAGAGAGAGAGAGAGAGAGAGTGAGAGAGAGAGGGACAGTGATCTCACACAAGCAGGAAGCCGTCACGAGGGGTCTGCAGTGGTAGGCGGCCAAAAAGTCATCAGGGGAGTAATAATAGTTTAGGTCTTTTATTCTGGTGACTGTTGCCATGACGGCTCATGGTTGCTATAGAAACCGCTTGCGTGGACTTTGCCGATGATAATATCTGATGTGTTTTTTTTTTTTTTTGCACCTGCGTACTTCACACAGTTTAGACATATTATTTAGACCATTCATCAAGCAAAAACAACTACTGCTAATTTGTCATTTTACAATCAGTTACAAACATCAGCAACAGCACACACACACACACACACACACACACACACACACACACACACACACGTAGTGGTGGCGTTGCAATTAAGGAACCTGGCTATCATGCTAGTAATTCCTGGTAGTGGCCTACTGCAAGGAATGTAAGCTTACAGTACCATTTTGTGTTTGTGTGTGTGTGTATTTGTGCACATGCTTGTGTGTGCGCTCATGTGTGAAAGTATGCATGTCCAAAATCTGTTATACACTGCTATGCAACAGTCCTGTTCCCATGTTCATTATCGTGTGTGTTTGTGTGTGTGTGTGTTTGTGCTGGACTTTGGTTCCCGTTGTTCATTACCTTCTCTGTCACCTCTCCAAATGCACAGATTGTCACACACCGTCATACCAGATGGTGGCTGCCTTCGTTAGCACAGCAGGTTTACACACACACATGCACGCACGCACGCACCACGCACGCACGCACGCACGCACGCACGCACCACGCACGCACAGACTTTTTCTTTCTACTTTTTCAACATTACTATC